>OU911082.1:33830000-33835000 GCA_918358865.1 Melinaea marsaeus rileyi
AATGTTATATTATATATAATATATATGAGAAACAACGCCCTTTGAGCGAAAGGGAATCCGGTTCCTATTCCGGAACCCGGCAGCGGAACCGTTTCAATAATCGTTCCCTCGTTTCAAAGCGAGTGTTCGACGGGGTAACCCAAAGTGGCCTGAAGACGCCGCCGAGGGGTCCGGGAAGAGTTTTCTTTTCTGCCTGAGCGTTCGAGTTCCATGGAATCCTATAGAAGGGAGATATGGTTCGGAACGCGAAGAGCACCGCATTTGCGGCGGTGTCCGGATACTCTCTGCGGACCTTGAAAATTCAGGTGAGGGATGTACGTGGAGATGTCGCGCCGGTTCGTACCCATATCCGCAGCAGGTCTCCAAGGTGAAGAGCCTCTAGTCGATAGAATAATGTAGGTAAGGGAAGTCGGCAAATTGGATCCGTAACTTCGGAATAAGGATTGGCTCTGAGGACCGGGGCGTGTCGGGTTTGGACGGGAAGCGGATGCGGCCGGTGCCGGGCCTGGTCGATGCTCGTCTGTCTCTCTCGGGGGGCGGTCGGGCGGAATCCGGACCCGCGTTCCGGCCTTCCGCGGATCTTCCTAGCCGTAAGGTCGCGTCGGTTTCGTCTCGTGCGCGATCGGCGCGGTCCTGTACGACCGCCGTTCAACGGTCAGCTCAGAACTGGCACGGACAAGGGGAATCCGACTGTCTAATTAAAACAAAGCATTGCGATGGCCCTCGCGGGTGTTGACGCAATGTGATTTCTGCCCAGTGCTCTGAATGTCAACGTGAAGAAATTCAAGCAAGCGCGGGTAAACGGCGGGAGTAACTATGACTCTCTTAAGTAATTCGTCGAATGTAACTATGACTGGAAATCGTAGTAGGATTCACGTGACCCTTAACGGGGGAAGTGTATGAATAGCTGCTCCCGGGTCGGGTGTCGTGCACGTTTCTGAGCCCATCGGCAAGCACGGGGACGTGAACCACACGCATTCGATCCGGCAAAACGGGGAAGAGTAGACTGGGGGTCGTGGTTTCGCGCCCTTTAGTCACAAAGCCCAACTCCTATCCAAGGCCTGCACGTGGCGCCGCTGCTCTAGCTAACATGGAGGGGGGGGATTCGTGCCTAAATAAGCAACCCGGTTGGCCGTTCCGGCGTTGCATGTCTCGTTGGTGCAGTATATCCTAAAGACATTTGGCGAGGCCAAGAGCATCATTTTCCACTATGCTCTGCGCCTGCCTCTATACAGAGAGCGGGCGCAGAGCGCAGTCAGGCTTGTCCCTGGATCCCCCGAGGGGTGATGCGGCACTCAAACATCTGTACGAGTGTGATCCAGGTGTTGGCTGCGGGTTGAGATACCTGCAGCAGTCCCGATGGCTGGTCTCTACGGATTCCGGCAAGCCTAGCGACTCTCTTCGGTTGGGACCTTTCGAAAAGTCGTGGGCGAACCCTGGTGGCGGGGTTTGCGGCCCTACCACAACAGGAAATTAAACTATTGCAAAAAGTCCAGATATTAAGAATCAGGGCCACCCTGACCTCCCACAGGAGTCAGGGAGCATGGTCATTTCCTCCCCTTTGGCCAGGACCGGCGCTCTCGGCGGGAACGTTGGGAGTGGTGGGCGGCCAATTGAATGGACGTGTCCGGTCTGTGCACGATCCTTTACGACCAAGACGGGATTGGGAGTCCATAAACGGAGGGCCCATCCCGTCGAGGCCAATATTGAGGCGGCTCCAAATATGGTGAAGCGCAGGTGGGGTGAAGAAGAGCTCCTCCTACTGGCGCGTACCGAGGCGCAGCTGACGAAGGAAAAGGGGAAGTGCTCGAACGTAGACCTTCTTGCCGAACTGCCACAGCTCCACAGGACGCTGGAGGCGATTAAGGGTCAGCGACGGGGTGCTAAGTATAAGCTGCTAGTGCAGTCTTTGCTGGCGCCGCCGACGCTCGTCCCTTTAGCGAGAAGGGGTTCAGGCGCTGAACCGACTCCGACGGAAGCGCGGCCTTCGGACGTGACGGGGGAGGTAGCTACTGAAGCCACTACACCGGCTGATGAACCATCCGCAGTCCAACCTCCAATCAGTTCTAACGCTGCGCATGTGATCGAGGAACTCATAAAGAGGGCCGAGACACGGAAACAGCGCGGTGGACTGGGAGGGAGGGCTGCGAGGCTCCTCCAAAAAAGATCTAGAAATGGAATTGACGATACCGCATCAGTGTCGAAGCGGTTACTGAGGCGAAAAGAGTACGCAAGGGTGCAGGAATTGTACAAAAAGTGCCCCAGTCGTGCCGCAGCAGAGGTGATAGACGGCGTGTGCCGGGAAACGCCGCACAGTCTCGAGGAGATGGAAGCCTTTTGGCGGCCTATCTTAGAGGCTGTTTCGGACGCCCCGGGGCCTAGACCGGAGGCTCTGCGTGCTCTCGAGCGCGCGGAGCAGTACGGGGGTGCTCGCGACTACACCAAACTGTGGGTGCCTTTCACTTCAGACGAGGTGAAGGCGTCCAAGCTGACTGGGAACACTGCGCCGGGTCCAGATGGCATTCGTGCCGAGGAATGGCGAACGATTCCTACGATCGTAAAGGCGGAAATTTTCAACCAATGGATGACCACCGGCATCCCTGAACAACTACGACAGTGCAAGACAATCTTTGTCCCGAAAAGCGATGATCCAGCGAACCCGAGCGAGTACAGGCCGATCACCATCGCGTCTGTGCCGCTGAGGCATATGCATAGCATCCTAGCACGGAGGTTGCTTGACTGTTGTCCGCCCGATACGCGTCAGCGCGGTTTCATTTGTGCCGACGGCACTCTTGAAAATACCGCAGTGCTCGACGCAGTGTTGGGGGATAGCAGAAGAAAGTTGCGTGAGTGTCATGTGGCGGTTCTCGACTTCTCGAGGGCATTCGACACAGTGTCCCACGGGGCGCTCGTGAAGATACTCGAGAATAGGGGGCTGCCTAAGGCATTCTGCAACTATATAGCTACGATGTACGGGGCAGCATCTACCACCTTAGCTGTGAAAGGCCAAAGTAGCACTTCTGTGAAAGTTGGAAAGGGGGTGCGCCAGGGAGACCCGTTATCACCGATTTTGTTCAACATGGTCATGGACCTAATTCTTGCGTCGCTTCCGAGTGGAGTCGGCTACAGGCTGGAAAACGACTTAGTTTCAGCTCTGGCCTATGCCGACGACTTAGTCCTGCTTGCAGGCTCGAAGGTTGGGATGCAGGAATCCATCGACACTGTAGTTCAGATAGGCGAAACAATGGGTCTAAAGGTGAACCTTGGTAAGAGCTCAGTTCTCTCGATGGTACCGGACGGACATCGTAAGAAACACCATTACCTTACCGGTAAGACCTTTAAGGTTGGTAGGTACAAGCTTCGGCAGGTGTCTTGCGTTGAACGATGGCGCTATCTTGGGATCGACTTCGATGCGTCTGGGTCGGCGAACATTGAGCATCAACTCAAGAGAGCTCTCGATAACATCTCGAGGGCCCCCCTCAAGCCGCAACAGCGACTTGGTGTAGTAAGGGGTCACCTGATTCCGAGGTTCATGCACGGTCTCGTGCTGGGCACGGTTTCGGACGATCGATTGAGGATGCTCGATGTGCAAATCCGGGGTGCAGTGAGAAAGTGGTTGAGGCTACCGGGTGATATTCCGACGGCTTACTTCCACGCCGATACTAAGGACGGCGGCTTGGCGATCCCATCGTTGCGGGCGGTAGTCCCCGAGCTTATCTCGCGTAGGTTCGGTCTACTCGCTTCGTCGCGGTGGTCTGCTGCCAGAGCCGCCGCCAGATCCGATAGGATCCGTAAAAAGTTGAAGTGGGCAAGTAAAATGCTTAAGAAGTTCACCAGGAACGATGTTGTGGATGAAACAAGACCCGCGAAGCGGTATTGGCGCGAAGCACTGCACGCTTCGACGGACGGCTACGAACTTCGTGAGTCGGCCCGGAATCCTTCTTCCACGAAGTGGTTGAGGGAGCGAAGTGGGCAGTTTAGCGGCCGGGACTTCGTGCAGTTTGTTCACTGCCATATAAACGCTCTCCCATCCCGAGTCCGGAATTCGAGAGGGCGCAGGCATGGTCGTGAGTCGGAGTTAAACTGTCGTGCAGGGTGCACGTTCAGGGAGACGACGGCTCACACCATCCAGCAGTGTTTCAGGACTCACGGCGGCCGCATTGAACGCCATAACTGTGTAGCGAAAGTACTCGCCGAGGCGATGAATAATAAAGGGTGGATCACAACAATCGAGCCAAAAATCACTACCTCACAAGGTGTACGAAAGCCCGATATCATCGCGTCAAGAGACGGGATTGGGGTTATCGTGGACGCGCAGGTTGTCTCGGGCCAGCGGCCGCTTGATGATGCTCATCGTGCGAAACGTAACAAATACGGGAAACACGAGGAGCTAGTCGAGTTGGTTGCAGGTAGACTAGGACTTCCTGATACAGGGTGCGTCAGCGCGACCTCGTGTACCCTATCTTGGCGCGGCGTGTGGAGCGGTGCTTCCGCAAGGGAGTTGAGACTGCTCCTCGGGCTGGACAATTCTTTTCTCGACCTTATACCAGGCTTGGTCTTAAGAGGATCTCACATGAATTGGACAAGGTTCAATCAGTTGACCGCCATCTCATCGGCAACGCCGGGCTAGGTCATTGGGGTCCTGTGGGTAAGGGTTTCTACAGGACCCGAGTGGTAGCAACCCTAACAACCGATCTGTCATACGATAGTTTCGTGCGTTGAGCAAATCCCATGTAACACCTTGCGTACCACATCTGACATCAACCTGTACAATGTCGCACCACCTGAGCCTCCAGATGGCACTTAACGGTAGATTGGGAATGAAAAAGGGTCTAACGTTAGGAGGGGCGCTAATCACTTCATTGGTTGGTAGAAGGCAGGCGGCTGAAATAGCCAAATGCCTCGTCATCTAATTAGTGACGCGCATGAATGGATTAACGAGATTCCCGCTGTCCCTATCTATCTACTGAGATACCCGGCGGTAGATAGTTTTGCAGCTG
>OU911082.1:33840000-33842500 GCA_918358865.1 Melinaea marsaeus rileyi
ATTTATATATATAAAATATATATAGTGTTTCGTATAAAAGTGTCGTTCTTTTAAACGAGATTTTATTTACGACGACGCTAAATATTTTATTATATGTATGTTATAAAGTCATCAGTGTTGACCGCCGACGGTTCCGCGCAGTACTTTGACTATTTAATTTCGATTTAATTCGTTATTTTATAATTCGAAGTGCGAGCGTTATCGTTCTAACGGGGTTCCTATGTTAATATATTAACATTGCTCCCGTCACCAGTGACCGGATCGCTCTGTCGTTAATTTATTCGAAACGGTACGCCGTCTCTCTAACACCGGGCGACGATCAATGTGTTGACGTTTTATAAATGTTAACCGAACTCTTACCATAGTGTTTGAGATTAATGAACGATGATCTCGTTTAAGTAACTATCAAATGACGAGACTAAACGTACATTATTATTTCTATAGTGACGTACGCGATGTCTTTTAAAATAAATATATATATATATTTTAAATATATATATAAAAATTTATTATATTCAGTAGCCACCGTGATGCGTATTAGCTTATAGCGAAACGCTTACGATGAGCTTCAAGAGCTTCGCTCTCAATGGTCGCGTTATGTGTGGAGGAGGAGAATCGACGAGAGGCACGCCGCCGCGCGCGCGTTATTTTCGACTTCGAATTCAGCCGCACGTACACAACCTTTGTTAAGCTAGCTCCCTGGTTGATCCTGCCAGTAGTTATATGCTTGTCTCAAAGATTAAGCCATGCATGTCTCAGTGCAAGCCGTATTAAGGCGATACCGCGAATGGCTCAATATATCAGTTTTGGTTCCTTAGATCTTACTCAGTTACTTGGATAACTGTGGTAATTCTAGAGCTAATACATGCAATCAGAACTCTGACCAGTGATGGGATGAGTGCTTTTATTAGATCAAAACCAATCGACGGAGGGCCTCGCGTCCGAAGTCGTTAATTTTGATGAATCTGGATAACTTTTGCCGATCGCATGGTCCAGTACCGGCGACGCATCTTTCAAATGTCTGCCTTATCAACTTTCGATGGTAGTTTCTGCGACTACCATGGTTGTCACGGGTAACGGGGAATCAGGGTTCGATTCCGGAGAGGGAGCCTGAGAAACGGCTACCACATCCAAGGAAGGCAGCAGGCGCGCAAATTACCCACTCCCGGCACGGGGAGGTAGTGACGAAAAATAACGATACGGGACTCTTACGAGGCCTCGTAATCGGAATGAGTACACTTTAAATATTTTAACGAGGAACAATTGGAGGGCAAGTCTGGTGCCAGCAGCCGCGGTAATTCCAGCTCCAATAGCGTATACTAAAATTGTTGCGGTTAAAAAGCTCGTAGTTGCATTTGTGCGCCGCGCTGTCGGTGCATCGCATCCGTGGTGATACTGACACGTCTGCGGAGCATATCGTCGGTGAGCCGGCGGTAAAACGCCGGTTCAATATCAAAATCCTATCGCGGTGCTCTTCAGTGAGTGTCGAGATGGGCCGACAATTTTACTTTGAACAAATTAGAGTGCACAAAGCGGGCTCAAAATGCCGCTTGAATATTTCGTGCATGGAATAATAGAATATGATCTCGGTTCTATTTTGTTGGTTTTCAGAACTCCGAGGTAATGATTAATAGGGATAACTGGGGGCATTCGTATTGCGACGTTAGAGGTGAAATTCTTGGATCGTCGCAAGACGAACATCAGCGAAAGCATTTGCCAAAGGTGTTTTCATCAATCAAGAACGAAAGTTAGAGGTTCGAAGGCGATTAGATACCGCCCTAGTTCTAACCGTAAATATGTCATCTAGCGATCCGCCGACGTTATTACAATGGCTCGGCGGGCAGCTTCCGGGAAACCAAAGATTTTGGACTCCGGGGGGAGTATGGTTGCAAAGCTGAAACTTAAAGGAATTGACGGAAGGGCACCACCAGGAGTGGAGCCTGCGGCTTAATTTGACTCAACACGGGAAATCTCACCAGGCCCGGACACCGGAAGGATTGACAGATTAATAGCTCTTTCTTGATTCGGTGGGTGGTGGTGCATGGCCGTTCTTAGTTGGTGGAGCGATTTGTCTGGTTAATTCCGGTAACGAACGAGACTCTAGCCTGCTAAATAGGCGTCGTCATTTAGGTGTGCGCGATTTCGGTCGCGCAACTCACTGACGGCGTATTAAAATTCTTCTTAGAGGGACCGGCGGCTTCGAGCCGCACGAGATTGAGCAATAACAGGTCTGTGATGCCCTTAGATGTCCTGGGCCGCACGCGCGCTACACTGAAGGAATCAGCATGTTCTCCCTGGCCTAGAGGCCCGGGCAACCCGTTGAAACTCCTTCGTGCTGGGGATTGGGGTTTGCAATTATCCCCCATAAACGAGGAATTCCTAGTAAGCGCGAGTCATAAGCTCGCGTTGATTACGTCCCTGCCCTTTGTACACACCGCCCGTCGCTACTACCGATTGAATGATTTAGTGAGGTCTTCGGACCGACACGCGGTGGCTTCAC
>OU911082.1:33852500-33857500 GCA_918358865.1 Melinaea marsaeus rileyi
TATATTTTTTATCGAAAATTTTTATAACTCAGAAACGCTGTATAAAACTTACATAAAACTAATTAAGAAGCGTGTGGAAGAAAGAAATTATAAAAAAAAAAATATTTCACTTCACACTTATAAAAATATTCTATGTTCGATACACGAACGGATAGCGAACCGAGATCGATACACGAACTCATAGCGGACGCTTCTTTCGACCTCCGGGTCGCAGTTTAAACGTCAGGCGGGACTTTCGCACCTCGTCGCGAGGGGCCCGACGGTACGCACCCATACGCTATAACTTTTCACCCCGGTTTCGCTCCGTCTCCGAGATACGACGAGATGAGACGAAATTACATTTAAAAATCTATAAAAAATACATTTTTAATCCCACCCGACGCCAACCCGTATCGAGACGAGCGTCTCGTTCGCCCGCATCTTCCGACATCCGTTTCGTCCGATTCGGACCAACCGTTCGCCGGTTATCGACGAAAAACGATTTCACACTACCCGTTAACATTAAAAATCAAACTGAAAATCGTCAACTGCGACTACAATGATCCGTTATGTACGCAATTAACACATTACACACGTATCGGGGTAAGTTATTTATTTTTTTTTTTTATTATATATATATATATATATACACACAATGTATGTACGTATGTATGTTTGTATGTATGTATATATATATATATATATATATATATATATATATATATACGTACGTACATACATACAAACATATATATGCATATATATGCACACAAAAGTGCCCCCCCACACGTATTATTTACAAAGTCCAATCAATACACGAACAGATACCGACCGACCTTACCGAATGTCATATTCGTCGTCCCGCATATATGTGAGGCGGTGGCGAGTGTGAATGTGTCGTGATAGATTCGATGTGTTATTATAATATAATGTTCGATAATCACAATCTTTCGCTATTCGTAGCCGTCGAGCGTTTTTGAACGTTTTTATTTATATATATAAAATATATATAGTGTTTCGTATAAAAGTGTCGTTCTTTTAAACGAGATTTTATTTACGACGACGCTAAATATTTTATTATATGTATGTTATAAAGTCATCAGTGTTGACCGCCGACGGTTCCGCGCAGTACTTTGACTATTTAATTTCGATTTAATTCGTTATTTTATAATTCGAAGTGCGAGCGTTATCGTTCTAACGGGGTTCCTATGTTAATATATTAACATTGCTCCCGTCACCAGTGACCGGATCGCTCTGTCGTTAATTTATTCGAAACGGTACGCCGTCTCTCTAACACCGGGCGACGATCAATGTGTTGACGTTTTATAAATGTTAACCGAACTCTTACCATAGTGTTTGAGATTAATGAACGATGATCTCGTTTAAGTAACTATCAAATGACGAGACTAAACGTACATTATTATTTCTATAGTGACGTACGCGATGTCTTTTAAAATAAATATATATATATATTTTAAATATATATATAAAAATTTATTATATTCAGTAGCCACCGTGATGCGTATTAGCTTATAGCGAAACGCTTACGATGAGCTTCAAGAGCTTCGCTCTCAATGGTCGCGTTATGTGTGGAGGAGGAGAATCGACGAGAGGCACGCCGCCGCGCGCGCGTTATTTTCGACTTCGAATTCAGCCGCACGTACACAACCTTTGTTAAGCTAGCTCCCTGGTTGATCCTGCCAGTAGTTATATGCTTGTCTCAAAGATTAAGCCATGCATGTCTCAGTGCAAGCCGTATTAAGGCGATACCGCGAATGGCTCAATATATCAGTTTTGGTTCCTTAGATCTTACTCAGTTACTTGGATAACTGTGGTAATTCTAGAGCTAATACATGCAATCAGAACTCTGACCAGTGATGGGATGAGTGCTTTTATTAGATCAAAACCAATCGACGGAGGGCCTCGCGTCCGAAGTCGTTAATTTTGATGAATCTGGATAACTTTTGCCGATCGCATGGTCCAGTACCGGCGACGCATCTTTCAAATGTCTGCCTTATCAACTTTCGATGGTAGTTTCTGCGACTACCATGGTTGTCACGGGTAACGGGGAATCAGGGTTCGATTCCGGAGAGGGAGCCTGAGAAACGGCTACCACATCCAAGGAAGGCAGCAGGCGCGCAAATTACCCACTCCCGGCACGGGGAGGTAGTGACGAAAAATAACGATACGGGACTCTTACGAGGCCTCGTAATCGGAATGAGTACACTTTAAATATTTTAACGAGGAACAATTGGAGGGCAAGTCTGGTGCCAGCAGCCGCGGTAATTCCAGCTCCAATAGCGTATACTAAAATTGTTGCGGTTAAAAAGCTCGTAGTTGCATTTGTGCGCCGCGCTGTCGGTGCATCGCATCCGTGGTGATACTGACACGTCTGCGGAGCATATCGTCGGTGAGCCGGCGGTAAAACGCCGGTTCAATATCAAAATCCTATCGCGGTGCTCTTCAGTGAGTGTCGAGATGGGCCGACAATTTTACTTTGAACAAATTAGAGTGCTCAAAGCGGGCTCAAAATGCCGCTTGAATATTTCGTGCATGGAATAATAGAATATGATCTCGGTTCTATTTTGTTGGTTTTCAGAACTCCGAGGTAATGATTAATAGGGATAACTGGGGGCATTCGTATTGCGACGTTAGAGGTGAAATTCTTGGATCGTCGCAAGACGAACATCAGCGAAAGCATTTGCCAAAGGTGTTTTCATCAATCAAGAACGAAAGTTAGAGGTTCGAAGGCGATTAGATACCGCCCTAGTTCTAACCGTAAATATGTCATCTAGCGATCCGCCGACGTTATTACAATGGCTCGGCGGGCAGCTTCCGGGAAACCAAAGATTTTGGACTCCGGGGGGAGTATGGTTGCAAAGCTGAAACTTAAAGGAATTGACGGAAGGGCACCACCAGGAGTGGAGCCTGCGGCTTAATTTGACTCAACACGGGAAATCTCACCAGGCCCGGACACCGGAAGGATTGACAGATTAATAGCTCTTTCTTGATTCGGTGGGTGGTGGTGCATGGCCGTTCTTAGTTGGTGGAGCGATTTGTCTGGTTAATTCCGGTAACGAACGAGACTCTAGCCTGCTAAATAGGCGTCGTCATTTAGGTGTGCGCGATTTCGGTCGCGCAACTCACTGACGGCGTATTAAAATTCTTCTTAGAGGGACCGGCGGCTTCGAGCCGCACGAGATTGAGCAATAACAGGTCTGTGATGCCCTTAGATGTCCTGGGCCGCACGCGCGCTACACTGAAGGAATCAGCATGTTCTCCCTGGCCTAGAGGCCCGGGCAACCCGTTGAAACTCCTTCGTGCTGGGGATTGGGGTTTGCAATTATCCCCCATAAACGAGGAATTCCTAGTAAGCGCGAGTCATAAGCTCGCGTTGATTACGTCCCTGCCCTTTGTACACACCGCCCGTCGCTACTACCGATTGAATGATTTAGTGAGGTCTTCGGACCGACACGCGGTGGCTTCACGGCCGTCGGCGTTGCTGGGAAGTTGACCAAACTTGATCATTTAGAGGAAGTAAAAGTCGTAACAAGGTTTCCGTAGGGGAACCTGCGGAAGGATCATTAACGTGTCTCTCGCTGACGTTCGCGTGTCGTGCCTTAAAACAGTACGTGCGTCGCGTTTGTCTTGTGGGTTTTGACATTAGATACCTCAAAAATTTGAAAAAAAAAAACGAACGATATTTACGATATTCGTCGTGATATATATAACAAACCGCGTGTACGCCAAGTAAGCGTATATCGTTGTCTGTCGTACTTTTATTATTTATTATATTAAATAAGAAAAGAGCTATCGAGTCAATTCGAAAGCGTAAAATAATCATACCGCAAAGTCTAAACTCTGGAAGTCTCGTCCGACGTAGACCGGTAAGAATCCGCGCCGCGAGTCGAGCACTTGACTAAGCCGCAGATCGTAAGATCTAATGAGTTAAAAGACATAGCGGGGAGATTTGCGATTAGAATTATTTCACTCGATGGTGCGACAGACGATACGATATACGATGAAAAGCGTCGTCGGGTATATCTCTACGTGTTCGTAACGTTCGTTAAAGAAATAAAAAAAAACTTATGCGGTTCGGTGGATGGTTGCCTTAAGCCGTCGAGGGGTTCATAACATCGTGTAATGCGAAAATTTGAACTCTTCTTCGGTGGTCGTTCCTCCGGTCTGACGAATTGATTATCGATATCATCGCTTTTATCACAATCTCGGTGAGATATATTTAACTGTCGGTGTATCGATATATTTTTACGTCTGGACAAAACACACAAAAAACAAAGAAATTCGCGAAAGCAACCTTTTCGACGAGCGTATTGAGTTATGCGAGTCGTATAAAAAAAAAGGATGCCGGAGCCGTTACACACAAATTATAAATAAACCATTACCCTGGACGGTGGATCACTTGGCTCGCGGGTCGATGAAGAACGCAGTTAACTGCGCGTCATAGTGTGAACTGCAGGACACATTTGAACATCGACATTTCGAACGCACATTGCGGTCCGTGGAGAAATATCCAGGACCACTCCTGTCTGAGGGCCGGCTGCATAAAATAATATATCACACTGTTCGTTATACTTAATTGTATATAGAACATATGACGGTTCCGATGCGAGATGGCGGACGGACGGTTAGATATCGCGAGAGCGAGGTCTGACTTTTCAACGCTTCTCTATTCTGTCCGTTTAAAACTTATATCATATATATACGGTCGAAACACTATTTTCGTCGTAATATAAGTTATCGTATGACGTGCGAACATATTATATTTTGATACGTACGCTCGTGACCAATAGCGACTATCGCGCCTCGATGAGAGATTTCTTTCGAATCTTTCGTTCAAGCGAACGCGTTACATCACAGTACACTCGTTGCAGAGAGCGCGATAACTGCTCCCTTCGATCCGTTTGACATTTTTTGAATCCCTAAAAAAGATTCGAAACGTCGTTTCGGTGATATGAGGGCAAGCTTAATATATCCGATGCTCTCGTTGCTATACGATGCGG
>OU911082.1:33860000-33862500 GCA_918358865.1 Melinaea marsaeus rileyi
TGCGGCGGTGTCCGGATACTCTCTGCGGACCTTGAAAATTCAGGTGAGGGATGTACGTGGAGATGTCGCGCCGGTTCGTACCCATATCCGCAGCAGGTCTCCAAGGTGAAGAGCCTCTAGTCGATAGAATAATGTAGGTAAGGGAAGTCGGCAAATTGGATCCGTAACTTCGGAATAAGGATTGGCTCTGAGGACCGGGGCGTGTCGGGTTTGGACGGGAAGCGGATGCGGCCGGTGCCGGGCCTGGTCGATGCTCGTCTGTCTCTCTCGGGGGGCGGTCGGGCGGAATCCGGACCCGCGTTCCGGCTTTCCGCGGATCTTCCTAGCCGTAAGGTCGCGTCGGTTTCGTCTCGTGCGCGATCGGCGCGGTCCTGTACGACCGCCGTTCAACGGTCAGCTCAGAACTGGCACGGACAAGGGGAATCCGACTGTCTAATTAAAACAAAGCATTGCGATGGCCCTCGCGGGTGTTGACGCAATGTGATTTCTGCCCAGTGCTCTGAATGTCAACGTGAAGAAATTCAAGCAAGCGCGGGTAAACGGCGGGAGTAACTATGACTCTCTTAAGTAATTCGTCGAATGTAACTATGACTGGAAATCGTAGTAGGATTCACGTGACCCTTAACGGGGGAAGTGTATGAATGGCTGCTCCCGGGTCGGGTGTCGTGCACGTTTCTGAGCCCATCGGCAAGCACGGGGACGTGAACCACACGCATTCGATCCGGCAAACGGGGAAGAGTAGACTGGGGGTCGTGGTTTCGCGCCCTTTAGTCACAAAGCCCAACTCCTATCCAAGGCCTGCACGTGGCGCCGCTGCTCTAGCTAACATGGAGGGGGGGGATTCGTGCCTAAATAAGCAACCCGGTTGGCCGTTCCGGCGTTGCATGTCTCGTTGGTGCAGTATATCCTAAAGACATTTGGCGAGGCCAAGAGCATCATTTTCCACTATGCTCTGCGCCTGCCTCTATACAGAGAGCGGGCGCAGAGCGCAGTCAGGCTTGTCCCTGGATCCCCCGAGGGGTGATGCGGCACTCAAACATCTGTACGAGTGTGATCCAGGTGTTGGCTGCGGGTTGAGATACCTGCAGCAGTCCCGATGGCTGGTCTCTACGGATTCCGGCAAGCCTAGCGACTCTCTTCGGTTGGGACCTTTCGAAAAGTCGTGGGCGAACCCTGGTGGCGGGGTTTGCGGCCCTACCACAACAGGAAATTAACATTGCAAAAAGTCCAGATATGAATCAGGGCCACCCTGACCTCCCACAGGAGTCAGGGAGCATGGTCATTTCCTCCCCTTTGGCCAGGACCGGCGCTCTCGGCGGGAACGTTGGGAGTGGTGGGCGGCCAATTGAATGGACGTGTCCGGTCTGTGCACGATCCTTTACGACCAAGACGGGATTGGGAGTCCATAAACGGAGGGCCCATCCCGTCGAGGCCAATATTGAGGCGGCTCCAAATATGGTGAAGCGCAGGTGGGGTGAAGAAGAGCTCCTCCTACTGGCGCGTACCGAGGCGCAGCTGACGAAGGAAAAGGGGAAGTGCTCGAACGTAGACCTTCTTGCCGAACTGCCACAGCTCCACAGGACGCTGGAGGCGATTAAGGGTCAGCGTCGGGGTGCTAAGTATAAGCTGCTAGTGCAGTCTTTGCTGGCGCCGCCGACGCTCGTCCCTTTAGCGAGAAGGGGTTCAGGCGCTGAACCGACTCCGACGGAAGCGCGGCCTTCGGACGTGACGGGGGAGGTAGCTACTGAAGCCACTACACCGGCTGATGAACCATCCGCAGTCCAACCTCCAATCAGTTCTAACGCTGCGCATGTGATCGAGGAACTCATAAAGAGGGCCGAGACACGGAAACAGCGCGGTGGACTGGGAGGGAGGGCTGCGAGGCTCCTCCAAAAAAGAACAAGAAATGGAATTGACGATACCGCATCAGTGTCGAAGCGGTTACTGAGACGAAAAGAGTACGCAAGGGTGCAGGAATTGTACAAAAAGTGCCCCAGTCGTGCCGCAGCAGAGGTGATAGACGGCGTGTGCCGGGAAACGCCGCACAGTCTCGAGGAGATGGAAGCCTTTTGGCGGCCTATCTTAGAGGCTGTTTCGGACGCCCCGGGGCCCAGACCGGAGGCTCTGCGTGCTCTCGAGCGCGCGGAGCAGTACGGGGGTGCTCGCGACTACACCAAACTATGGGTGCCTTTCACTTCAGACGAGGTGAAGGCGTCCAAGCTGACTGGGAACACTGCGCCGGGTCCAGATGGCATTCGTGCCGAGGAATGGCGAACGATTCCTGCGATCGTAAAGGCGGAAATTTTCAACCAATGGATGACCACCGGCATCCCTGAACAACTGCGACAGTGCAAGACAATCTTTGTCCCGAAAAGCGATGATCCAGCGAACCCGAGCGAGTACAGGCCGATCACCATCGCGTCTGTGCCGCTTAGGCATATGCATAGCATCCTAGCACGGAGGTTGCTTGACTGTTGTCCGCCCGATACGCGTCAGCGCG
>OU911082.1:33867500-33872500 GCA_918358865.1 Melinaea marsaeus rileyi
TAAGTTATTTATTTTTTTTTTTTATTATATATATATATATATATACACACAATGTATGTACGTATGTATGTTTGTATGTATATATATATATATATATATATATATATATATATATATATATACGTACGTACATACATACAAACATCTATATGCATATATATGCACACAAAAGTGCCCCCCCACACGTATTATTTACAAAGTCCAATCAATACACGAACAGATACCGACCGACCTTACCGAATGTCATATTCGTCGTCCCGCATATATGTGAGGCGGTGGCGAGTGTGAATGTGTCGTGATAGATTCGATGTGTTATTATAATATAATGTTCGATAATCACAATCTTTCGCTATTCGTAGCCGTCGAGCGTTTTTGAACGTTTTTATTTATATATATAAAATATATATAGTGTTTCGTATAAAAGTGTCGTTCTTTTAAACGAGATTTTATTTACGACGACGCTAAATATTTTATTATATGTATGTTATAAAGTCATCAGTGTTGACCGCCGACGGTTCCGCGCAGTACTTTGACTATTTAATTTCGATTTAATTCGTTATTTTATAATTCGAAGTGCGAGCGTTATCGTTCTAACGGGGTTCCTATGTTAATATATTAACATTGCTCCCGTCACCAGTGACCGGATCGCTCTGTCGTTAATTTATTCGAAACGGTACGCCGTCTCTCTAACACCGGGCGACGATCAATGTGTTGACGTTTTATAAATGTTAACCGAACTCTTACCATAGTGTTTGAGATTAATGAACGATGATCTCGTTTAAGTAACTATCAAATGACGAGACTAAACGTACATTATTATTTCTATAGTGACGTACGCGATGTCTTTTAAAATAAATATATATATATATTTTAAATATATATATAAAAATTTATTATATTCAGTAGCCACCGTGATGCGTATTAGCTTATAGCGAAACGCTTACGATGAGCTTCAAGAGCTTCGCTCTCAATGGTCGCGTTATGTGTGGAGGAGGAGAATCGACGAGAGGCACGCCGCCGCGCGCGCGTTATTTTCGACTTCGAATTCAGCCGCACGTACACAACCTTTGTTAAGCTAGCTCCCTGGTTGATCCTGCCAGTAGTTATATGCTTGTCTCAAAGATTAAGCCATGCATGTCTCAGTGCAAGCCGTATTAAGGCGATACCGCGAATGGCTCAATATATCAGTTTTGGTTCCTTAGATCTTACTCAGTTACTTGGATAACTGTGGTAATTCTAGAGCTAATACATGCAATCAGAACTCTGACCAGTGATGGGATGAGTGCTTTTATTAGATCAAAACCAATCGACGGAGGGCCTCGCGTCCGAAGTCGTTAATTTTGATGAATCTGGATAACTTTTGCCGATCGCATGGTCCAGTACCGGCGACGCATCTTTCAAATGTCTGCCTTATCAACTTTCGATGGTAGTTTCTGCGACTACCATGGTTGTCACGGGTAACGGGGAATCAGGGTTCGATTCCGGAGAGGGAGCCTGAGAAACGGCTACCACATCCAAGGAAGGCAGCAGGCGCGCAAATTACCCACTCCCGGCACGGGGAGGTAGTGACGAAAAATAACGATACGGGACTCTTACGAGGCCTCGTAATCGGAATGAGTACACTTTAAATATTTTAACGAGGAACAATTGGAGGGCAAGTCTGGTGCCAGCAGCCGCGGTAATTCCAGCTCCAATAGCGTATACTAAAATTGTTGCGGTTAAAAAGCTCGTAGTTGCATTTGTGCGCCGCGCTGTCGGTGCATCGCATCCGTGGTGATACTGACACGTCTGCGGAGCATATCGTCGGTGAGCCGGCGGTAAAACGCCGGTTCAATATCAAAATCCTATCGCGGTGCTCTTCAGTGAGTGTCGAGATGGGCCGACAATTTTACTTTGAACAAATTAGAGTGCTCAAAGCGGGCTCAAAATGCCGCTTGAATATTTCGTGCATGGAATAATAGAATATGATCTCGGTTCTATTTTGTTGGTTTTCAGAACTCCGAGGTAATGATTAATAGGGATAACTGGGGGCATTCGTATTGCGACGTTAGAGGTGAAATTCTTGGATCGTCGCAAGACGAACATCAGCGAAAGCATTTGCCAAAGGTGTTTTCATCAATCAAGAACGAAAGTTAGAGGTTCGAAGGCGATTAGATACCGCCCTAGTTCTAACCGTAAATATGTCATCTAGCGATCCGCCGACGTTATTACAATGGCTCGGCGGGCAGCTTCCGGGAAACCAAAGATTTTGGACTCCGGGGGGAGTATGGTTGCAAAGCTGAAACTTAAAGGAATTGACGGAAGGGCACCACCAGGAGTGGAGCCTGCGGCTTAATTTGACTCAACACGGGAAATCTCACCAGGCCCGGACACCGGAAGGATTGACAGATTAATAGCTCTTTCTTGATTCGGTGGGTGGTGGTGCATGGCCGTTCTTAGTTGGTGGAGCGATTTGTCTGGTTAATTCCGGTAACGAACGAGACTCTAGCCTGCTAAATAGGCGTCGTCATTTAGGTGTGCGCGATTTCGGTCGCGCAACTCACTGACGGCGTATTAAAATTCTTCTTAGAGGGACCGGCGGCTTCGAGCCGCACGAGATTGAGCAATAACAGGTCTGTGATGCCCTTAGATGTCCTGGGCCGCACGCGCGCTACACTGAAGGAATCAGCATGTTCTCCCTGGCCTAGAGGCCCGGGCAACCCGTTGAAACTCCTTCGTGCTGGGGATTGGGGTTTGCAATTATCCCCCATAAACGAGGAATTCCTAGTAAGCGCGAGTCATAAGCTCGCGTTGATTACGTCCCTGCCCTTTGTACACACCGCCCGTCGCTACTACCGATTGAATGATTTAGTGAGGTCTTCGGACCGACACGCGGTGGCTTCACGGCCGTCGGCGTTGCTGGGAAGTTGACCAAACTTGATCATTTAGAGGAAGTAAAAGTCGTAACAAGGTTTCCGTAGGGGAACCTGCGGAAGGATCATTAACGTGTCTCTCGCTGACGTTCGCGTGTCGTGCCTTAAAACAGTACGTGCGTCGCGTTTGTCTTGTGGGTTTTGACATTAGATACCTCAAAAATTTGAAAAAAAAAAACGAACGATATTTACGATATTCGTCGTGATATATATAACAAACCGCGTGTACGCCAAGTAAGCGTATATCGTTGTCTGTCGTACTTTTATTATTTATTATATTAAATAAGAAAAGAGCTATCGAGTCAATTCGAAAGCGTAAAATAATCATACCGCAAAGTCTAAACTCTGGAAGTCTCGTCCGACGTAGACCGGTAAGAATCCGCGCCGCGAGTCGAGCACTTGACTAAGCCGCAGATCGTAAGATCTAATGAGTTAAAAGACATAGCGGGGAGATTTGCGATTAGAATTATTTCACTCGATGGTGCGACAGACGATACGATATACGATGAAAAGCGTCGTCGGGTATATCTCTACGTGTTCGTAACGTTCGTTAAAGAAATAAAAAAAAACTTATGCGGTTCGGTGGATGGTTGCCTTAAGCCGTCGAGGGGTTCATAACATCGTGTAATGCGAAAATTTGAACTCTTCTTCGGTGGTCGTTCCTCCGGTCTGACGAATTGATTATCGATATCATCGCTTTTATCACAATCTCGGTGAGATATATTTAACTGTCGGTGTATCGATATATTTTTACGTCTGGACAAAACACACAAAAAACAAAGAAATTCGCGAAAGCAACCTTTTCGACGAGCGTATTGAGTTATGCGAGTCGTATAAAAAAAAAGGATGCCGGAGCCGTTACACACAAATTATAAATAAACCATTACCCTGGACGGTGGATCACTTGGCTCGCGGGTCGATGAAGAACGCAGTTAACTGCGCGTCATAGTGTGAACTGCAGGACACATTTGAACATCGACATTTCGAACGCACATTGCGGTCCGTGGAGAAATATCCAGGACCACTCCTGTCTGAGGGCCGGCTGCATAAAATAATATATCACACTGTTCGTTATACTTAATTGTATATAGAACATATGACGGTTCCGATGCGAGATGGCGGACGGACGGTTAGATATCGCGAGAGCGAGGTCTGACTTTTCAACGCTTCTCTATTCTGTCCGTTTAAAACTTATATCATATATATACGGTCGAAACACTATTTTCGTCGTAATATAAGTTATCGTATGACGTGCGAACATATTATATTTTGATACGTACGCTCGTGACCAATAGCGACTATCGCGCCTCGATGAGAGATTTCTTTCGAATCTTTCGTTCAAGCGAACGCGTTACATCACAGTACACTCGTTGCAGAGAGCGCGATAACTGCTCCCTTCGATCCGTTTGACATTTTTTGAATCCCTAAAAAAGATTCGAAACGTCGTTTCGGTGATATGAGGGCAAGCTTAATATATCCGATGCTCTCGTTGCTATACGATGCGGTCAGATGTACGATGCGTTGTACTTGTCGTACGAAATTTTTAAGATTTCACTCTTGCGCCATTAGTTCGGTCCACGAGCAATAAGTATTCTCGTAAATGAATATGACTAGCACGTTATTGCGATATGCACTTATATATAACGATAGAGAATGACTAACGTGTGACGATACGGATATAGAATATAATTAAGCGCTCGCGTGCTTTTTTGTGCGCGTTACGTTTTTTTATATGAAAGTAGGCGGACACGACGTCCGAAGGGCGCGTCGACGCCGGTTCCGCTCGTGTTTAAGGCGCGAGAGGTACGCGGCGTCGTAGCGCTGACGGATATCGCGTCTGCCTCGTTTTTTTATCGTTGGCCTCAGATCAGGGAGGATCACCCGCCGAATTTAAGCATATTAGTAAGCGGAGGAAAAGAAACTAACCAGGATTTCCTTAGTAGCGGCGAGCGAACAGGAAATAGCCCAGCACTGAATCCCGCGGTTGTAACGATCGCGGGAGATGTGGTGTTCGGGAGGTTCCGCTTTCTCGTCGTCGCCACTCCTGTCCAAGTTCGTCTTGAACGGGGCCGTTTTCCCGTAGAGGGT
>OU911082.1:33877500-33880000 GCA_918358865.1 Melinaea marsaeus rileyi
TCCGGGTCGCAGTTTAAACGTCAGGCGGGACTTTCGCACCTCGTCGCGAGGGGCCCGACGGTACGCACCCATACGCTATAACTTTTCACCCCGGTTTCGCTCCGTCTCCGAGATACGACGAGATGAGACGAAATTACATTTAAAAATCTATAAAAAATACATTTTTAATCCCACCCGACGCCAACCGTTCGCCGGTTATCGACGAAAAACGATTTCACACTACCCGTTAACATTAAAAATCAAACTGAAAATCGTCAACTGCGACTACAATGATCCGTTATGTACGCAATTAACACATTACACACGTATCGGGGTAAGTTATTTATTTTTTTTTTTTATTATATATATATATATATATACACACAATGTATGTACGTATGTATGTTTGTATGTATATATATATATATATATATATATATATATATATATATATACGTACGTACATACATACAAACATCTATATGCATATATATGCACACAAAAGTGCCCCCCCACACGTATTATTTACAAAGTCCAATCAATACACGAACAGATACCGACCGACCTTACCGAATGTCATATTCGTCGTCCCGCATATATGTGAGGCGGTGGCGAGTGTGAATGTGTCGTGATAGATTCGATGTGTTATTATAATATAATGTTCGATAATCACAATCTTTCGCTATTCGTAGCCGTCGAGCGTTTTTGAACGTTTTTATTTATATATATAAAATATATATAGTGTTTCGTATAAAAGTGTCGTTCTTTTAAACGAGATTTTATTTACGACGACGCTAAATATTTTATTATATGTATGTTATAAAGTCATCAGTGTTGACCGCCGACGGTTCCGCGCAGTACTTTGACTATTTAATTTCGATTTAATTCGTTATTTTATAATTCGAAGTGCGAGCGTTATCGTTCTAACGGGGTTCCTATGTTAATATATTAACATTGCTCCCGTCACCAGTGACCGGATCGCTCTGTCGTTAATTTATTCGAAACGGTACGCCGTCTCTCTAACACCGGGCGACGATCAATGTGTTGACGTTTTATAAATGTTAACCGAACTCTTACCATAGTGTTTGAGATTAATGAACGATGATCTCGTTTAAGTAACTATCAAATGACGAGACTAAACGTACATTATTATTTCTATAGTGACGTACGCGATGTCTTTTAAAATAAATATATATATATATTTTAAATATATATATAAAAATTTATTATATTCAGTAGCCACCGTGATGCGTATTAGCTTATAGCGAAACGCTTACGATGAGCTTCAAGAGCTTCGCTCTCAATGGTCGCGTTATGTGTGGAGGAGGAGAATCGACGAGAGGCACGCCGCCGCGCGCGCGTTATTTTCGACTTCGAATTCAGCCGCACGTACACAACCTTTGTTAAGCTAGCTCCCTGGTTGATCCTGCCAGTAGTTATATGCTTGTCTCAAAGATTAAGCCATGCATGTCTCAGTGCAAGCCGTATTAAGGCGATACCGCGAATGGCTCAATATATCAGTTTTGGTTCCTTAGATCTTACTCAGTTACTTGGATAACTGTGGTAATTCTAGAGCTAATACATGCAATCAGAACTCTGACCAGTGATGGGATGAGTGCTTTTATTAGATCAAAACCAATCGACGGAGGGCCTCGCGTCCGAAGTCGTTAATTTTGATGAATCTGGATAACTTTTGCCGATCGCATGGTCCAGTACCGGCGACGCATCTTTCAAATGTCTGCCTTATCAACTTTCGATGGTAGTTTCTGCGACTACCATGGTTGTCACGGGTAACGGGGAATCAGGGTTCGATTCCGGAGAGGGAGCCTGAGAAACGGCTACCACATCCAAGGAAGGCAGCAGGCGCGCAAATTACCCACTCCCGGCACGGGGAGGTAGTGACGAAAAATAACGATACGGGACTCTTACGAGGCCTCGTAATCGGAATGAGTACACTTTAAATATTTTAACGAGGAACAATTGGAGGGCAAGTCTGGTGCCAGCAGCCGCGGTAATTCCAGCTCCAATAGCGTATACTAAAATTGTTGCGGTTAAAAAGCTCGTAGTTGCATTTGTGCGCCGCGCTGTCGGTGCATCGCATCCGTGGTGATACTGACACGTCTGCGGAGCATATCGTCGGTGAGCCGGCGGTAAAACGCCGGTTCAATATCAAAATCCTATCGCGGTGCTCTTCAGTGAGTGTCGAGATGGGCCGACAATTTTACTTTGAACAAATTAGAGTGCTCAAAGCGGGCTCAAAATGCCGCTTGAATATTTCGTGCATGGAATAATAGAATATGATCTCGGTTCTATTTTGTTGGTTTTCAGAACTCCGAGGTAATGATTAATAGGGATAACTGGGGGCATTCGTATTGCGACGTTAGAGGTGAAATTCTTGGATCGTCGCAAGACGAACATCAGCGAAAGCATTTGCCAAAGGTGTTTTCATCAATCAAGAACGAAAGTTAGAGGTTCGAAGGCGATTAGATACCGCCCTAGTTCTAACCGTAAATATGTCATC
>OU911082.1:33887500-33892500 GCA_918358865.1 Melinaea marsaeus rileyi
ATCTTCCGACATCCGTTTCGTCCGATTCGGACCAACCGTTCGCCGGTTATCGACGAAAAACGATTTCACACTACCCGTTAACATTAAAAATCAAACTGAAAATCGTCAACTGCGACTACAATGATCCGTTATGTACGCAATTAACACATTACACACGTATCGGGGTAAGTTATTTATTTTTTTTTTTTATTATATATATATATATATATACACACAATGTATGTACGTATGTATGTTTGTATGTATATATATATATATATATATATATATATATATATATACGTACGTACATACATACAAACATCTATATGCATATATATGCACACAAAAGTGCCCCCCCACACGTATTATTTACAAAGTCCAATCAATACACGAACAGATACCGACCGACCTTACCGAATGTCATATTCGTCGTCCCGCATATATGTGAGGCGGTGGCGAGTGTGAATGTGTCGTGATAGATTCGATGTGTTATTATAATATAATGTTCGATAATCACAATCTTTCGCTATTCGTAGCCGTCGAGCGTTTTTGAACGTTTTTATTTATATATATAAAATATATATAGTGTTTCGTATAAAAGTGTCGTTCTTTTAAACGAGATTTTATTTACGACGACGCTAAATATTTTATTATATGTATGTTATAAAGTCATCAGTGTTGACCGCCGACGGTTCCGCGCAGTACTTTGACTATTTAATTTCGATTTAATTCGTTATTTTATAATTCGAAGTGCGAGCGTTATCGTTCTAACGGGGTTCCTATGTTAATATATTAACATTGCTCCCGTCACCAGTGACCGGATCGCTCTGTCGTTAATTTATTCGAAACGGTACGCCGTCTCTCTAACACCGGGCGACGATCAATGTGTTGACGTTTTATAAATGTTAACCGAACTCTTACCATAGTGTTTGAGATTAATGAACGATGATCTCGTTTAAGTAACTATCAAATGACGAGACTAAACGTACATTATTATTTCTATAGTGACGTACGCGATGTCTTTTAAAATAAATATATATATATATTTTAAATATATATATAAAAATTTATTATATTCAGTAGCCACCGTGATGCGTATTAGCTTATAGCGAAACGCTTACGATGAGCTTCAAGAGCTTCGCTCTCAATGGTCGCGTTATGTGTGGAGGAGGAGAATCGACGAGAGGCACGCCGCCGCGCGCGCGTTATTTTCGACTTCGAATTCAGCCGCACGTACACAACCTTTGTTAAGCTAGCTCCCTGGTTGATCCTGCCAGTAGTTATATGCTTGTCTCAAAGATTAAGCCATGCATGTCTCAGTGCAAGCCGTATTAAGGCGATACCGCGAATGGCTCAATATATCAGTTTTGGTTCCTTAGATCTTACTCAGTTACTTGGATAACTGTGGTAATTCTAGAGCTAATACATGCAATCAGAACTCTGACCAGTGATGGGATGAGTGCTTTTATTAGATCAAAACCAATCGACGGAGGGCCTCGCGTCCGAAGTCGTTAATTTTGATGAATCTGGATAACTTTTGCCGATCGCATGGTCCAGTACCGGCGACGCATCTTTCAAATGTCTGCCTTATCAACTTTCGATGGTAGTTTCTGCGACTACCATGGTTGTCACGGGTAACGGGGAATCAGGGTTCGATTCCGGAGAGGGAGCCTGAGAAACGGCTACCACATCCAAGGAAGGCAGCAGGCGCGCAAATTACCCACTCCCGGCACGGGGAGGTAGTGACGAAAAATAACGATACGGGACTCTTACGAGGCCTCGTAATCGGAATGAGTACACTTTAAATATTTTAACGAGGAACAATTGGAGGGCAAGTCTGGTGCCAGCAGCCGCGGTAATTCCAGCTCCAATAGCGTATACTAAAATTGTTGCGGTTAAAAAGCTCGTAGTTGCATTTGTGCGCCGCGCTGTCGGTGCATCGCATCCGTGGTGATACTGACACGTCTGCGGAGCATATCGTCGGTGAGCCGGCGGTAAAACGCCGGTTCAATATCAAAATCCTATCGCGGTGCTCTTCAGTGAGTGTCGAGATGGGCCGACAATTTTACTTTGAACAAATTAGAGTGCTCAAAGCGGGCTCAAAATGCCGCTTGAATATTTCGTGCATGGAATAATAGAATATGATCTCGGTTCTATTTTGTTGGTTTTCAGAACTCCGAGGTAATGATTAATAGGGATAACTGGGGGCATTCGTATTGCGACGTTAGAGGTGAAATTCTTGGATCGTCGCAAGACGAACATCAGCGAAAGCATTTGCCAAAGGTGTTTTCATCAATCAAGAACGAAAGTTAGAGGTTCGAAGGCGATTAGATACCGCCCTAGTTCTAACCGTAAATATGTCATCTAGCGATCCGCCGACGTTATTACAATGGCTCGGCGGGCAGCTTCCGGGAAACCAAAGATTTTGGACTCCGGGGGGAGTATGGTTGCAAAGCTGAAACTTAAAGGAATTGACGGAAGGGCACCACCAGGAGTGGAGCCTGCGGCTTAATTTGACTCAACACGGGAAATCTCACCAGGCCCGGACACCGGAAGGATTGACAGATTAATAGCTCTTTCTTGATTCGGTGGGTGGTGGTGCATGGCCGTTCTTAGTTGGTGGAGCGATTTGTCTGGTTAATTCCGGTAACGAACGAGACTCTAGCCTGCTAAATAGGCGTCGTCATTTAGGTGTGCGCGATTTCGGTCGCGCAACTCACTGACGGCGTATTAAAATTCTTCTTAGAGGGACCGGCGGCTTCGAGCCGCACGAGATTGAGCAATAACAGGTCTGTGATGCCCTTAGATGTCCTGGGCCGCACGCGCGCTACACTGAAGGAATCAGCATGTTCTCCCTGGCCTAGAGGCCCGGGCAACCCGTTGAAACTCCTTCGTGCTGGGGATTGGGGTTTGCAATTATCCCCCATAAACGAGGAATTCCTAGTAAGCGCGAGTCATAAGCTCGCGTTGATTACGTCCCTGCCCTTTGTACACACCGCCCGTCGCTACTACCGATTGAATGATTTAGTGAGGTCTTCGGACCGACACGCGGTGGCTTCACGGCCGTCGGCGTTGCTGGGAAGTTGACCAAACTTGATCATTTAGAGGAAGTAAAAGTCGTAACAAGGTTTCCGTAGGGGAACCTGCGGAAGGATCATTAACGTGTCTCTCGCTGACGTTCGCGTGTCGTGCCTTAAAACAGTACGTGCGTCGCGTTTGTCTTGTGGGTTTTGACATTAGATACCTCAAAAATTTGAAAAAAAAAAACGAACGATATTTACGATATTCGTCGTGATATATATAACAAACCGCGTGTACGCCAAGTAAGCGTATATCGTTGTCTGTCGTACTTTTATTATTTATTATATTAAATAAGAAAAGAGCTATCGAGTCAATTCGAAAGCGTAAAATAATCATACCGCAAAGTCTAAACTCTGGAAGTCTCGTCCGACGTAGACCGGTAAGAATCCGCGCCGCGAGTCGAGCACTTGACTAAGCCGCAGATCGAAAGATCTAATGAGTTAAAAGACATAGCGGGGAGATTTGCGATTAGAATTATTTCACTCGATGGTGCGACAGACGATACGATATACGATGAAAAGCGTCGTCGGGTATATCTCTACGTGTTCGTAACGTTCGTTAAAGAAATAAAAAAAAACTTATGCGGTTCGGTGGATGGTTGCCTTAAGCCGTCGAGGGGTTCATAACATCGTGTAATGCGAAAATTTGAACTCTTCTTCGGTGGTCGTTCCTCCGGTCTGACGAATTGATTATCGATATCATCGCTTTTATCACAATCTCGGTGAGATATATTTAACTGTCGGTGTATCGATATATTTTTACGTCTGGACAAAACACACAAAAAACAAAGAAATTCGCGAAAGCAACCTTTTCGACGAGCGTATTGAGTTATGCGAGTCGTATAAAAAAAAAGGATGCCGGAGCCGTTACACACAAATTATAAATAAACCATTACCCTGGACGGTGGATCACTTGGCTCGCGGGTCGATGAAGAACGCAGTTAACTGCGCGTCATAGTGTGAACTGCAGGACACATTTGAACATCGACATTTCGAACGCACATTGCGGTCCGTGGAGAAATATCCAGGACCACTCCTGTCTGAGGGCCGGCTGCATAAAATAATATATCACACTGTTCGTTATACTTAATTGTATATAGAACATATGACGGTTCCGATGCGAGATGGCGGACGGACGGTTAGATATCGCGAGAGCGAGGTCTGACTTTTCAACGCTTCTCTATTCTGTCCGTTTAAAACTTATATCATATATATACGGTCGAAACACTATTTTCGTCGTAATATAAGTTATCGTATGACGTGCGAACATATTATATTTTGATACGTACGCTCGTGACCAATAGCGACTATCGCGCCTCGATGAGAGATTTCTTTCGAATCTTTCGTTCAAGCGAACGCGTTACATCACAGTACACTCGTTGCAGAGAGCGCGATAACTGCTCCCTTCGATCCGTTTGACATTTTTTGAATCCCTAAAAAAGATTCGAAACGTCGTTTCGGTGATATGAGGGCAAGCTTAATATATCCGATGCTCTCGTTGCTATACGATGCGGTCAGATGTACGATGCGTTGTACTTGTCGTACGAAATTTTTAAGATTTCACTCTTGCGCCATTAGTTCGGTCCACGAGCAATAAGTATTCTCGTAAATGAATATGACTAGCACGTTATTGCGATATGCACTTATATATAACGATAGAGAATGACTAACGTGTGACGATACGGATATAGAATATAATTAAGCGCTCGCGTGCTTTTTTGTGCGCGTTACGTTTTTTTATATGAAAGTAGGCGGACACGACGTCCGAAGGGCGCGTCGACGCCGGTTCCGCTCGTGTTTAAGGCGCGAGAGGTACGCGGCGTCGTAGCGCTGACGGATATCGCGTCTGCCTCGTTTTTTTATCGTTGGCCTCAGATCAGGGAGGATCACCCGCCGAATTTAAGCATATTAGTAAGCGGAGGAAAAGAAACTAACCAG
>OU911082.1:33895000-33897500 GCA_918358865.1 Melinaea marsaeus rileyi
GGCACGGACAAGGGGAATCCGACTGTCTAATTAAAACAAAGCATTGCGATGGCCCTCGCGGGTGTTGACGCAATGTGATTTCTGCCCAGTGCTCTGAATGTCAACGTGAAGAAATTCAAGCAAGCGCGGGTAAACGGCGGGAGTAACTATGACTCTCTTAAGTAATTCGTCGAATGTAACTATGACTGGAAATCGTAGTAGGATTCACGTGACCCTTAACGGGGGAAGTGTATGAATGGCTGCTCCCGGGTCGGGTGTCGTGCACGTTTCTGAGCCCATCGGCAAGCACGGGGACGTGAACCACACGCATTCGATCCGGCAAAACGGGGAAGAGTAGACTGGGGGTCGTGGTTTCGCGCCCTTTAGTCACAAAGCCCAACTCCTATCCAAGGCCTGCACGTGGCGCCGCTGCTCTAGCTAACATGGAGGGGGGGGATTCGTGCCTAAATAAGCAACCCGGTTGGCCGTTCCGGCGTTGCATGTCTCGTTGGTGCAGTATATCCTAAAGACATTTGGCGAGGCCAAGAGCATCATTTTCCACTATGCTCTGCGCCTGCCTCTATACAGAGAGCGGGCGCAGAGCGCAGTCAGGCTTGTCCCTGGATCCCCCGAGGGGTGATGCGGCACTCAAACATCTGTACGAGTGTGATCCAGGTGTTGGCTGCGGGTTGAGATACCTGCAGCAGTCCCGATGGCTGGTCTCTACGGATTCCGGCAAGCCTAGCGACTCTCTTCGGTTGGGACCTTTCGAAAAGTCGTGGGCGAACCCTGGTGGCGGGGTTTGCGGCCCTACCACAACAGGAAATTACAAATTGCAAAAAGTCCAGATATGAAAAATCAGGGCCACCCTGACCTCCCACAGGAGTCAGGGAGCATGGTCATTTCCTCCCCTTTGGCCAGGACCGGCGCTCTCGGCGGGAACGTTGGGAGTGGTGGGCGGCCAATTGAATGGACGTGTCCGGTCTGTGCACGATCCTTTACGACCAAGACGGGATTGGGAGTCCATAAACGGAGGGCCCATCCCGTCGAGGCCAATATTGAGGCGGCTCCAAATATGGTGAAGCGCAGGTGGGGTGAAGAAGAGCTCCTCCTACTGGCGCGTACCGAGGCGCAGCTGACGAAGGAAAAGGGGAAGTGCTCGAACGTAGACCTTCTTGCCGAACTGCCACAGCTCCACAGGACGCTGGAGGCGATTAAGGGTCAGCGGCGGGGTGCTAAGTATAAGCTGCTAGTGCAGTCTTTGCTGGCACCGCCGACGCTCGTCCCTTTAGCCAGAAGGGGTTCAGGCGCTGAACCGACTCCGACGGAAGCGCGGCCTTCGGACGTGACGGGGGAGGTAGCTACTGAAGCCACTACACCGGCTGATGAACCATCCGCAGTCCAACCTCCAATCAGTTCTAACGCTGCGCATGTGATCGAGGAACTCATAAAGAGGGCCGAGACACGGAAACAGCGCGGTGGACTGGGAGGGAGGGCTGCGAGGCTCCTCCGAAAAAGAACAAGAAACGGAATTGACGATACCGCATCAGTGTCGAAGCGGTTACTGAGACGGAAAGAGTACGCAAGGGTGCAGGAATTGTACAAAAAGTGCCCCAGTCGTGCCGCAGCAGAGGTGATAGACGGCGTGTGCCGGGAAACGCCGCACAGTCTCGAGGAGATGGAAGCCTTTTGGCGGCCTATCTTAGAGGCTGCTTCGGACGCCCCGGGGCCCAGACCGGAGGCTCTGCGTGCTCTCGAGCGCGCGGAGCAGTACGGGGGTGCTCGCGACTACACCAAACTGTGGGTGCCTTTCACTTCAGACGAGGTGAAGGCGTCCAAGCTGACTGGGAACACTGCGCCGGGTCCAGATGGCATTCGTGCCGAGGAATGGCGAACGATTCCTGCGATCGTAAAGGCGGAAATTTTCAACCAATGGATGACCACCGGCATCCCTGAACAACTGCGACAGTGCAAGACAATCTTTGTCCCGAAAAGCGATGATCCAGCGAACCCGAGCGAGTACAGGCCGATCACCATCGCGTCTGTGCCGCTGAGGCATATGCATAGCATCCTAGCACGGAGGTTGCTTGACTGTTGTCCGCCCGATACGCGTCAGCGCGGTTTCATTTGTGCCGACGGCACTCTTGAAAATACCGCAGTGCTCGACGCAGTGTTGGGGGATAGCAGAAGAAAGTTGCGTGAGTGTCATGTGGCGGTTCTCGACTTCTCGAGGGCATTCGACACAGTGTCCCACGGGGCGCTCGTGAAGATACTCGAGAATAGGGGGCTGCCTAAGGCATTCTGCAACTATATAGCTACGATGTACGGGGCAGCATCTACCACCTTAGCTGTGAAAGGCCAAAGTAGCACTTCTGTGAAAGTTGGAAAGGGGGTGCGCCAGGGAGACCCGTTATCACCGATTTTGTTCAACATGGTCATGGACCTAATTCTTGCGTCGCTTCCGAGTGGAGTCGGCTACAGGCTGGAAAACGACTTAGTTTCAGCTCTGGCCTATGCCGAC
>OU911082.1:33902500-33907500 GCA_918358865.1 Melinaea marsaeus rileyi
ATAAAACTTACATAAAACTAATTAAGAAGCGTGTGGAAGAAAGAAATTATAAAAAAAAAAATATTTCACTTCACACTTATAAAAATATTCTATGTTCGATACACGAACGGATAGCGAACCGAGATCGATACACGAACTCATAGCGGACGCTTCTTTCGACCTCCGGGTCGCAGTTTAAACGTCAGGCGGGACTTTCGCACCTCGTCGCGAGGGGCCCGACGGTACGCACCCATACGCTATAACTTTTCACCCCGGTTTCGCTCCGTCTCCGAGATACGACGAGATGAGACGAAATTACATTTAAAAATCTATAAAAAATACATTTTTAATCCCACCCGACGCCAACCCGTATCGAGACGAGCGTCTCGTTCGCCCGCATCTTCCGACATCCGTTTCGTCCGATTCGGACCAACCGTTCGCCGGTTATCGACGAAAAACGATTTCACACTACCCGTTAACATTAAAAATCAAACTGAAAATCGTCAACTGCGACTACAATGATCCGTTATGTACGCAATTAACACATTACACACGTATCGGGGTAAGTTATTTATTTTTTTTTTTTATTATATATATATATATATATACACACAATGTATGTACGTATGTATGTTTGTATGTATATATATATATATATATATATATATATATATATATATATACGTACGTACATACATACAAACATCTATATGCATATATATGCACACAAAAGTGCCCCCCCACACGTATTATTTACAAAGTCCAATCAATACACGAACAGATACCGACCGACCTTACCGAATGTCATATTCGTCGTCCCGCATATATGTGAGGCGGTGGCGAGTGTGAATGTGTCGTGATAGATTCGATGTGTTATTATAATATAATGTTCGATAATCACAATCTTTCGCTATTCGTAGCCGTCGAGCGTTTTTGAACGTTTTTATTTATATATATAAAATATATATAGTGTTTCGTATAAAAGTGTCGTTCTTTTAAACGAGATTTTATTTACGACGACGCTAAATATTTTATTATATGTATGTTATAAAGTCATCAGTGTTGACCGCCGACGGTTCCGCGCAGTACTTTGACTATTTAATTTCGATTTAATTCGTTATTTTATAATTCGAAGTGCGAGCGTTATCGTTCTAACGGGGTTCCTATGTTAATATATTAACATTGCTCCCGTCACCAGTGACCGGATCGCTCTGTCGTTAATTTATTCGAAACGGTACGCCGTCTCTCTAACACCGGGCGACGATCAATGTGTTGACGTTTTATAAATGTTAACCGAACTCTTACCATAGTGTTTGAGATTAATGAACGATGATCTCGTTTAAGTAACTATCAAATGACGAGACTAAACGTACATTATTATTTCTATAGTGACGTACGCGATGTCTTTTAAAATAAATATATATATATATTTTAAATATATATATAAAAATTTATTATATTCAGTAGCCACCGTGATGCGTATTAGCTTATAGCGAAACGCTTACGATGAGCTTCAAGAGCTTCGCTCTCAATGGTCGCGTTATGTGTGGAGGAGGAGAATCGACGAGAGGCACGCCGCCGCGCGCGCGTTATTTTCGACTTCGAATTCAGCCGCACGTACACAACCTTTGTTAAGCTAGCTCCCTGGTTGATCCTGCCAGTAGTTATATGCTTGTCTCAAAGATTAAGCCATGCATGTCTCAGTGCAAGCCGTATTAAGGCGATACCGCGAATGGCTCAATATATCAGTTTTGGTTCCTTAGATCTTACTCAGTTACTTGGATAACTGTGGTAATTCTAGAGCTAATACATGCAATCAGAACTCTGACCAGTGATGGGATGAGTGCTTTTATTAGATCAAAACCAATCGACGGAGGGCCTCGCGTCCGAAGTCGTTAATTTTGATGAATCTGGATAACTTTTGCCGATCGCATGGTCCAGTACCGGCGACGCATCTTTCAAATGTCTGCCTTATCAACTTTCGATGGTAGTTTCTGCGACTACCATGGTTGTCACGGGTAACGGGGAATCAGGGTTCGATTCCGGAGAGGGAGCCTGAGAAACGGCTACCACATCCAAGGAAGGCAGCAGGCGCGCAAATTACCCACTCCCGGCACGGGGAGGTAGTGACGAAAAATAACGATACGGGACTCTTACGAGGCCTCGTAATCGGAATGAGTACACTTTAAATATTTTAACGAGGAACAATTGGAGGGCAAGTCTGGTGCCAGCAGCCGCGGTAATTCCAGCTCCAATAGCGTATACTAAAATTGTTGCGGTTAAAAAGCTCGTAGTTGCATTTGTGCGCCGCGCTGTCGGTGCATCGCATCCGTGGTGATACTGACACGTCTGCGGAGCATATCGTCGGTGAGCCGGCGGTAAAACGCCGGTTCAATATCAAAATCCTATCGCGGTGCTCTTCAGTGAGTGTCGAGATGGGCCGACAATTTTACTTTGAACAAATTAGAGTGCTCAAAGCGGGCTCAAAATGCCGCTTGAATATTTCGTGCATGGAATAATAGAATATGATCTCGGTTCTATTTTGTTGGTTTTCAGAACTCCGAGGTAATGATTAATAGGGATAACTGGGGGCATTCGTATTGCGACGTTAGAGGTGAAATTCTTGGATCGTCGCAAGACGAACATCAGCGAAAGCATTTGCCAAAGGTGTTTTCATCAATCAAGAACGAAAGTTAGAGGTTCGAAGGCGATTAGATACCGCCCTAGTTCTAACCGTAAATATGTCATCTAGCGATCCGCCGACGTTATTACAATGGCTCGGCGGGCAGCTTCCGGGAAACCAAAGATTTTGGACTCCGGGGGGAGTATGGTTGCAAAGCTGAAACTTAAAGGAATTGACGGAAGGGCACCACCAGGAGTGGAGCCTGCGGCTTAATTTGACTCAACACGGGAAATCTCACCAGGCCCGGACACCGGAAGGATTGACAGATTAATAGCTCTTTCTTGATTCGGTGGGTGGTGGTGCATGGCCGTTCTTAGTTGGTGGAGCGATTTGTCTGGTTAATTCCGGTAACGAACGAGACTCTAGCCTGCTAAATAGGCGTCGTCATTTAGGTGTGCGCGATTTCGGTCGCGCAACTCACTGACGGCGTATTAAAATTCTTCTTAGAGGGACCGGCGGCTTCGAGCCGCACGAGATTGAGCAATAACAGGTCTGTGATGCCCTTAGATGTCCTGGGCCGCACGCGCGCTACACTGAAGGAATCAGCATGTTCTCCCTGGCCTAGAGGCCCGGGCAACCCGTTGAAACTCCTTCGTGCTGGGGATTGGGGTTTGCAATTATCCCCCATAAACGAGGAATTCCTAGTAAGCGCGAGTCATAAGCTCGCGTTGATTACGTCCCTGCCCTTTGTACACACCGCCCGTCGCTACTACCGATTGAATGATTTAGTGAGGTCTTCGGACCGACACGCGGTGGCTTCACGGCCGTCGGCGTTGCTGGGAAGTTGACCAAACTTGATCATTTAGAGGAAGTAAAAGTCGTAACAAGGTTTCCGTAGGGGAACCTGCGGAAGGATCATTAACGTGTCTCTCGCTGACGTTCGCGTGTCGTGCCTTAAAACAGTACGTGCGTCGCGTTTGTCTTGTGGGTTTTGACATTAGATACCTCAAAAATTTGAAAAAAAAAAACGAACGATATTTACGATATTCGTCGTGATATATATAACAAACCGCGTGTACGCCAAGTAAGCGTATATCGTTGTCTGTCGTACTTTTATTATTTATTATATTAAATAAGAAAAGAGCTATCGAGTCAATTCGAAAGCGTAAAATAATCATACCGCAAAGTCTAAACTCTGGAAGTCTCGTCCGACGTAGACCGGTAAGAATCCGCGCCGCGAGTCGAGCACTTGACTAAGCCGCAGATCGAAAGATCTAATGAGTTAAAAGACATAGCGGGGAGATTTGCGATTAGAATTATTTCACTCGATGGTGCGACAGACGATACGATATACGATGAAAAGCGTCGTCGGGTATATCTCTACGTGTTCGTAACGTTCGTTAAAGAAATAAAAAAAAACTTATGCGGTTCGGTGGATGGTTGCCTTAAGCCGTCGAGGGGTTCATAACATCGTGTAATGCGAAAATTTGAACTCTTCTTCGGTGGTCGTTCCTCCGGTCTGACGAATTGATTATCGATATCATCGCTTTTATCACAATCTCGGTGAGATATATTTAACTGTCGGTGTATCGATATATTTTTACGTCTGGACAAAACACACAAAAAACAAAGAAATTCGCGAAAGCAACCTTTTCGACGAGCGTATTGAGTTATGCGAGTCGTATAAAAAAAAAGGATGCCGGAGCCGTTACACACAAATTATAAATAAACCATTACCCTGGACGGTGGATCACTTGGCTCGCGGGTCGATGAAGAACGCAGTTAACTGCGCGTCATAGTGTGAACTGCAGGACACATTTGAACATCGACATTTCGAACGCACATTGCGGTCCGTGGAGAAATATCCAGGACCACTCCTGTCTGAGGGCCGGCTGCATAAAATAATATATCACACTGTTCGTTATACTTAATTGTATATAGAACATATGACGGTTCCGATGCGAGATGGCGGACGGACGGTTAGATATCGCGAGAGCGAGGTCTGACTTTTCAACGCTTCTCTATTCTGTCCGTTTAAAACTTATATCATATATATACGGTCGAAACACTATTTTCGTCGTAATATAAGTTATCGTATGACGTGCGAACATATTATATTTTGATACGTACGCTCGTGACCAATAGCGACTATCGCGCCTCGATGAGAGATTTCTTTCGAATCTTTCGTTCAAGCGAACGCGTTACATCACAGTACACTCGTTGCAGAGAGCGCGATAACTGCTCCCTTCGATCCGTTTGACATTTTTTGAATCCCTAAAAAAGATTCGAAACGTCGTTTCGGTGATATGAGGGCAAGCTTAATATATCCGATGCTCTCGTTGCTATACGATGCGGTCAGATGTACGATGCGTTGTACTTGTCGTACGAAATTTTTAAG
>OU911082.1:33910000-33917500 GCA_918358865.1 Melinaea marsaeus rileyi
TGCGGACCTTGAAAATTCAGGTGAGGGATGTACGTGGAGATGTCGCGCCGGTTCGTACCCATATCCGCAGCAGGTCTCCAAGGTGAAGAGCCTCTAGTCGATAGAATAATGTAGGTAAGGGAAGTCGGCAAATTGGATCCGTAACTTCGGAATAAGGATTGGCTCTGAGGACCGGGGCGTGTCGGGTTTGGACGGGAAGCGGATGCGGCCGGTGCCGGGCCTGGTCGATGCTCGTCTGTCTCTCTCGGGGGGCGGTCGGGCGGAATCCGGACCCGCGTTCCGGCCTTCCGCGGATCTTCCTAGCCGTAAGGTCGCGTCGGTTTCGTCTCGTGCGCGATCGGCGCGGTCCTGTACGACCGCCGTTCAACGGTCAGCTCAGAACTGGCACGGACAAGGGGAATCCGACTGTCTAATTAAAACAAAGCATTGCGATGGCCCTCGCGGGTGTTGACGCAATGTGATTTCTGCCCAGTGCTCTGAATGTCAACGTGAAGAAATTCAAGCAAGCGCGGGTAAACGGCGGGAGTAACTATGACTCTCTTAAGTAATTCGTCGAATGTAACTATGACTGGAAATCGTAGTAGGATTCACGTGACCCTTAACGGGGGAAGTGTATGAATGGCTGCTCCCGGGTCGGGTGTCGTGCACGTTTCTGAGCCCATCGGCAAGCACGGGGACGTGAACCACACGCATTCGATCCGGCAAACGGGGAAGAGGAGACTGGGGGTCGTGGTTTCGCGCCCTTTAGTCACAAAGCCCAACTCCTATCCAAGGCCTGCACGTGGCGCCGCTGCTCTAGCTAACATGGAGGGGGGGGATTCGTGCCTAAATAAGCAACCCGGTTGGCCGTTCCGGCGTTGCATGTCTCGTTGGTGCAGTATATCCTAAAGACATTTGGCGAGGCCAAGAGCATCATTTTCCACTATGCTCTGCGCCTGCCTCTATACAGAGAGCGGGCGCAGAGCGCAGTCAGGCTTGTCCCTGGATCCCCCGAGGGGTGATGCGGCACTCAAACATCTGTACGAGTGTGATCCAGGTGTTGGCTGCGGGTTGAGATACCTGCAGCAGTCCCGATGGCTGGTCTCTACGGATTCCGGCAAGCCTAGCGACTCTCTTCGGTTGGGACCTTTCGAAAAGTCGTGGGCGAACCCTGGTGGCGGGGTTTGCGGCCCTACCACAACAGGAAATTAACATTGCAAAAAGTCCAGATATTAAGAATCAGGGCCACCCTGACCTCCCACAGGAGTCAGGGAGCATGGTCATTTCCTCCCCTTTGGCCAGGACCGGCGCTCTCGGCGGGAACGTTGGGAGTGGTGGGCGGCCAATTGAATGGACGTGTCCGGTCTGTGCACGATCCTTTACGACCAAGACGGGATTGGGAGTCCATAAACGGAGGGCCCATCCCGTCGAGGCCAATATTGAGGCGGCTCCAAATATGGTGAAGCGCAGGTGGGGTGAAGAAGAGCTCCTCCTACTGGCGCGTACCGAGGCGCAGCTGACGAAGGAAAAGGGGAAGTGCTCGAACGTAGACCTTCTTGCCGAACTGCCACAGCTCCACAGGACGCTGGAGGCGATTAAGGGTCAGCGTCGGGGTGCTAAGTATAAGCTGCTAGTGCAGTCTTTGCTGGCGCCGCCGACGCTCGTCCCTTTAGCGAGAAGGGGTTCAGGCGCTGAACCGACTCCGACGGAAGCGCGGCCTTCGGACGTGACGGGGGAGGTAGCTACTGAAGCCACTACACCGGCTGATGAACCATCCGCAGTCCAACCTCCAATCAGTTCTAACGCTGCGCATGTGATCGAGGAACTCATAAAGAGGGCCGAGACACGGAAACAGCGCGGTGGACTGGGAGGGAGGGCTGCGAGGCTCCTCCAAAAAAGAACAAGAAATGGAATTGACGATACCGCATCAGTGTCGAAGCGGTTACTGAGACGAAAAGAGTACGCAAGGGTGCAGGAATTGTACAAAAAGTGCCCCAGTCGTGCCGCAGCAGAGGTGATAGACGGCGTGTGCCGGGAAACGCCGCACAGTCTCGAGGAGATGGAAGCCTTTTGGCGGCCTATCTTAGAGGCTGTTTCGGACGCCCCGGGGCCCAGACCGGAGGCTCTGCGTGCTCTCGAGCGCGCGGAGCAGTACGGGGGTGCTCGCGACTACACCAAACTGTGGGTGCCTTTCACTTCAGACGAGGTGAAGGCGTCCAAGCTGACTGGGAACACTGCGCCGGGTCCAGATGGCATTCGTGCCGAGGAATGGCGAACGATTCCTGCGATCGTAAAGGCGGAAATTTTCAACCAATGGATGACCACCGGCATCCCTGAACAACTGCGACAGTGCAAGACAATCTTTGTCCCGAAAAGCGATGATCCAGCGAACCCGAGCGAGTACAGGCCGATCACCATCGCGTCTGTGCCGCTTAGGCATATGCATAGCATCCTAGCACGGAGGTTGCTTGACTGTTGTCCGCCCGATACGCGTCAGCGCGGTTTCATTTGTGCCGACGGCACTCTTGAAAATACCGCAGTGCTCGACGCAGTGTTGGGGGATAGCAGAAGAAAGTTGCGTGAGTGTCATGTGGCGGTTCTCGACTTCTCGAGGGCATTCGACACAGTGTCCCACGGGGCGCTCGTGAAGATACTCGAGAATAGGGGGCTGCCTAAGGCATTCTGCAACTATATAGCTACGATGTACGGGGCAGCATCTACCACCTTAGCTGTGAAAGGCCAAAGTAGCACTTCTGTGAAAGTTGGAAAGGGGGTGCGCCAGGGAGACCCGTTATCACCGATTTTGTTCAACATGGTCATGGACCTAATTCTTGCGTCGCTTCCGAGTGGAGTCGGCTACAGGCTGGAAAACGACTTAGTTTCAGCTCTGGCCTATGCCGACGACTTAGTCCTGCTTGCAGGCTCGAAGGTTGGGATGCAGGAATCCATCGACACTGTAGTTCAGATAGGCGAAACAATGGGTCTAAAGGTGAACCTTGGTAAAAGCTCAGTTCTCTCGATGGTACCGGACGGACATCGTAAGAAACACCATTACCTTACCGGTAAGACCTTTAAGGTTGGTAGGTACAAGCTTCGGCAGGTGTCTTGCGTTGAACGATGGCGCTATCTTGGGATTGACTTCGATGCGTCTGGGTCGGCGAACATTGAGCATCAACTCAAGAGAGCTCTCGATAACATCTCGAGGGCCCCCCTCAAGCCGCAACAGCGACTTGGTGTAGTAAGGGGTCACCTGATTCCGAGGTTCATGCACGGTCTCGTGCTGGGCACGGTTTCGGACGATCGATTGAGGATGCTCGATGTGCAAATCCGGGGTGCAGTGAGAAAGTGGTTGAGGCTACCGGGTGATATTCCGACGGCTTACTTCCACGCCGATACTAAGGACGGCGGCTTGGCGATCCCATCGTTGCGGGCGGTAGTCCCCGAACTTATCTCGCGTAGGTTCGGTCTACTCGCTTCGTCGCGGTGGTCTGCTGCCAGAGCCGCCGCCAGATCCGATAGGATCCGTAAAAAGTTGAAGTGGGCAAGTAAAATGCTTAAGAAATTCACCAGGAACGATGTTGTGGATGAAACAAGACCCGCGAAGCGGTATTGGCGCGAAGCACTGCACGCTTCGACGGACGGCTACGAACTTCGTGAGTCGGCCCGGAATCCTTCTTCCACGAAGTGGTTGAGGGAGCGAAGTGGGCAGTTTAGCGGCCGGGACTTCGTGCAGTTTGTTCACTGCCATATAAACGCTCTCCCATCCCGAGTCCGGAATTCGAGAGGGCGCAGGCATGGTCGTGAGTCGGAGTTAAACTGTCGTGCAGGTTGCACGGTCAGGGAGACGACGGCTCACACCATCCAGCAGTGTTTCAGGACTCACGGCGGCCGCATTGAACGCCATAACTGTGTAGCGAAAGTAATCGCCGAGGCGATGAATAATAAAGGGTGGATCACAACTATCGAGCCGAAAATCATAACCTCACAAGGTGTACGAAAGCCCGATATCATCGCGTCAAGAGACGGGATTGGGGTTATCGTGGACGCGCAGGTTGTCTCGGGCCAGCGACCGCTTGATGATGCTCATCGTGCGAAACGTAACAAATACGGGAAACACGAGGAGCTAGTCGAGTTGGTTGCAGGTAGACTAGGACTTCCTGATACAGGGTGCGTCAGCGCGACCTCGTGTACCCTATCTTGGCGCGGCGTGTGGAGCGGTGCTTCCGCAAGGGAGTTGAGACTGCTCCTCGGGCTGGACAATTCTATTCTTGACCTTATACCAGGCTTGGTCTTAAGAGGATCTCACATGAATTGGACAAGGTTCAATCAGTTGACCGCCATCTCATCGGCAACGCCGGGCTAGGTCATTGGGGTCCTGTGGGTAAGGGTTTCTACAGGACCCGAGTGGTAGCAACCCTAACAACCGATCTGTCATACGATAGTTTCGTGCGTTGAGCAAATCCCATGTAACACCTTGCGTACCACATCTGACATCAACCTGTACAATGTCGCACCACCTGAGCCCTCCAGATGGCACTTAACGGTAGATTGGGAATGAAAAAGGGTCTAACGTTAGGAGGGGCGCTAATCACTTCATTGGTTGGTAGAAGGCAGGCGGCTGAAATAGCCAAATGCCTCGTCATCTAATTAGTGACGCGCATGAATGGATTAACGAGATTCCCGCTGTCCCTATCTACTTGACTTGACTTCGCGTTCGGCTTCGGTAGAGGACGGACGTGTTTTTGTGCGCTCTTGCGTTTAATTTTATATATTTGAAATATTTGTGTTTTTGGGCAATCTTATTTAATAAAGGTGTTTGTATATACATTAGTGATTAGGGAAAAGTCGCGGAAGTGGTATAGTGCGATTTTCCGGGGGTTTTTCACCCACGTGGTGGCGAGCACGTGGTGCAAAACAGTGCTTTGTGAAGTAGTGAGGTGTGTGGCATTACATTTCGGGGCTGTAGAGAGCTCGAGATCGTAAAGGACCAAGGGATTGAAAGGTAGTAAGGCTTCAGCGGCCTGAAACGGTTTTTTCGGTTGAGGCACGTGGTATAACCTCACTTTTGAGGTTAGAAACACGTGTTCCGCCGTTAGCCGGTGCGGTGTGCTGTTGTTTTATAAGTGATATTATTTTATTATTTAGAACACTGTGGTTTAAAAGTGATTAAAAGCGAATAATAAAATTAATTAAAGAAAAAATTTATAAGGTCTGACGTTGGTGGTCGGAGGTGGTGACGGGTGACGGTGACGTTTGACGTCTGTCACTTGACATTGACATCTGACATCGGCGTCAGAAGTGACAGGTGACTCTGACAGTTGACAGTTGACAGTTGTCAGGTGACATTGGCGTTTGACGTCTGTCACTTGGCACTGACAGCTGTCATTTACATTTGACTGTTGACAGCTGACATTGACTTTGACGTTTGTCATTGACAGTTGCCATTGAAGTTGACGGCTGACAACTGAAGTTAGACAGGTGTCAGGTGACATTGACGTTTTGACGTTTGTCACTTGGCACTGACAGCTGTCGTTTAAATTTGACGTGTGACGGTTGACGTTTGACGTTTGACGGTTGACAGGTGTCAAGTGACATTGACGTTTGACGGACGTCACTTGGCACTGACAGTTGTATTGTTTTTAATAAATTTTGTTGCCAGGTTATTTGAAGTTCCCACAAATTTAGGCAAATATTAGAAACATGTCGGACGATGACGACGGGTTCACAGAGGACGAGGCTCTGCAGCAGAAAAGGCTGGAACTGCGTGCACTGGAGGAGCAGTCCCGGATGAGGAGGATGAGGAGGTCAACGGATATTACCCCGTCGGAAATAACAGGATCCAGGAGGCCGCTGACGTCTCCCTTGGAGACCCAAGAAAGTGTAAAACGGCGATTAATGGGACCGAGTAGGAAGGCAGAAATTGGTAAGCCCGTGAAGAGTACGGCTGTTCCTCCTGCTGCACTGGCGACCCCTGGGCAGTCTAGAAAGTTGGCCACTCCCCAGACCAGCTCCGCACCTGTGGTCACACCAGAAGAGAGCCTGCCGGAATTGGGCTGTATCGACATGTTAGAGAAGGTACGACAAGCCGTCAAAGGAATAAGCTTGGTGACTACGGGCAGCAACAAGCTGAACCTGGGAGATAAGGGCTTGATTTCGGCGTACACCCAGGACATCCTGGCGGTAGTTGGTGCGTTGAATATCCGCCTGCTCGAATCGCAGAATGAGGTGACAAGGATGAAGTTGGAGGTCACCCAGATGGAACTGCAAACGGTACAGACGGGTGTCAGTGCTGGTGCACCGGCCATAGACAGTTACGCCAGCAAACTCAAGCTGCCTAAAGGGAAGCCTGAGATTGCTCTAGAGCCTCGTGGACCCACTGTTCTCTTCTATCCAAATTGCGACACGCTCAAATCTTCTGCGGACACCAAAAAGGAACTGCAGAAGAATGTACAGCCAGGCGTGCACGGTGTGCAGTGTCAGCGGGTGATCGCCGTTTCCAATGGTGGGGTTGCTGTGCAGACAAGGTCGGCAGAGGCGGCTAGGAAGTTGAAGGAGGCCGCGCCGCCGACCCTCAAAGCTACGGACCCTAAAGGGCGGAAACCGCTGGTGGCGATCCGAAACCTAAGGTCGGACCCCTCTGAGGCAGATCTCTTGGAGGATCTGCACAGAATCAACCTGGCAGAAGACCCGAACTGGACCAAAGCAAGGATGCTGGAGCAATGCCGGGTCGCCTTCAAGAAGGGCCGAAGGGAGACCAATAGGACCACTATCGTTCTGGAATGCACTAGCGCATTAAGGGATAAATTAGTCAGCCTGAACAGAGTATACATTGGCTGGGACGAGGCTGAGATTTGTGACTACATTCGTCTCACCTGCTGCACCAAATGCCAGCAATACGGCCATCCTGAGAAACACTGCAGAGCGGCTAGTACTGTTTGCGCGAAATGTGGCGACGAAGGTCACAAGCGGGAAGAGTGCAAATCGGACAGCATCTGTTGCGCAACGTGCAAGCGGTTCAAGAGGCCGAATAGAGACGGTCACAGGACGGCTGCCCTGACATGCCCTGCACGCGTGCACGCCGAGCAACAAGCAGCCAACATCACCCAGTATGGCTGAAGGAACAGTACTTCGCGTTGGGCAGCTGAACCTTCAGGGATCAGCTGCGGCCACTACTGAGCTACCAGTAGTTGCAAAAGAGTATGGATTGGACATTGCACTTATTCAGGAACAATACCCCCAGGATGGGATTGTACAGTGCGGACCCAACTCCAAGGCTGGAATACTGGTACTCAATTCAAACTTGGCAATCACGTTTCTGCAACATCTTAGCAACGATTACTGTGCTGTCGCACACATCAATATTGGAGCCCGAGACGAGGGTATATACGTTGTCTCAGCTTACTGTCAGTACAGTCACGACATCTCGAGACATTTAGAACACTTGACGTATGTACTTGATCAGCTGGCAGGAAAGAAAACCTTAATAGGCATGGACAGTAATGCGCATTCACCGCTCTGGCA
>OU911082.1:33922500-33927500 GCA_918358865.1 Melinaea marsaeus rileyi
TTATATTATTCATAATCATTATTACGTACGTTCATCCCCGAAGTCAATACACCACTAACATAACTCTAATAATATAGTCTAATCTTTTTAACCGTTAACGTAATATATTTTTTATCGAAAATTTTTATAACTCAGAAACGCTGTATAAAACTTACATAAAACTAATTAAGAAGCGTGTGGAAGAAAGAAATTATAAAAAAAAAAATATTTCACTTCACACTTATAAAAATATTCTATGTTCGATACACGAACGGATAGCGAACCGAGATCGATACACGAACTCATAGCGGACGCTTCTTTCGACCTCCGGGTCGCAGTTTAAACGTCAGGCGGGACTTTCGCACCTCGTCGCGAGGGGCCCGACGGTACGCACCCATACGCTATAACTTTTCACCCCGGTTTCGCTCCGTCTCCGAGATACGACGAGATGAGACGAAATTACATTTAAAAATCTATAAAAAATACATTTTTAATCCCACCCGACGCCAACCCGTATCGAGACGAGCGTCTCGTTCGCCCGCATCTTCCGACATCCGTTTCGTCCGATTCGGACCAACCGTTCGCCGGTTATCGACGAAAAACGATTTCACACTACCCGTTAACATTAAAAATCAAACTGAAAATCGTCAACTGCGACTACAATGATCCGTTATGTACGCAATTAACACATTACACACGTATCGGGGTAAGTTATTTATTTATTTTTTTTATTATATATATATATATATATACACACAATGTATGTACGTATGTATGTTTGTATGTATATATATATATATATATATATATATATATATATATATATACGTACGTACATACATACAAACATCTATATGCATATATATGCACACAAAAGTGCCCCCCCACACGTATTATTTACAAAGTCCAATCAATACACGAACAGATACCGACCGACCTTACCGAATGTCATATTCGTCGTCCCGCATATATGTGAGGCGGTGGCGAGTGTGAATGTGTCGTGATAGATTCGATGTGTTATTATAATATAATGTTCGATAATCACAATCTTTCGCTATTCGTAGCCGTCGAGCGTTTTTGAACGTTTTTATTTATATATATAAAATATATATAGTGTTTCGTATAAAAGTGTCGTTCTTTTAAACGAGATTTTATTTACGACGACGCTAAATATTTTATTATATGTATGTTATAAAGTCATCAGTGTTGACCGCCGACGGTTCCGCGCAGTACTTTGACTATTTAATTTCGATTTAATTCGTTATTTTATAATTCGAAGTGCGAGCGTTATCGTTCTAACGGGGTTCCTATGTTAATATATTAACATTGCTCCCGTCACCAGTGACCGGATCGCTCTGTCGTTAATTTATTCGAAACGGTACGCCGTCTCTCTAACACCGGGCGACGATCAATGTGTTGACGTTTTATAAATGTTAACCGAACTCTTACCATAGTGTTTGAGATTAATGAACGATGATCTCGTTTAAGTAACTATCAAATGACGAGACTAAACGTACATTATTATTTCTATAGTGACGTACGCGATGTCTTTTAAAATAAATATATATATATATTTTAAATATATATATAAAAATTTATTATATTCAGTAGCCACCGTGATGCGTATTAGCTTATAGCGAAACGCTTACGATGAGCTTCAAGAGCTTCGCTCTCAATGGTCGCGTTATGTGTGGAGGAGGAGAATCGACGAGAGGCACGCCGCCGCGCGCGCGTTATTTTCGACTTCGAATTCAGCCGCACGTACACAACCTTTGTTAAGCTAGCTCCCTGGTTGATCCTGCCAGTAGTTATATGCTTGTCTCAAAGATTAAGCCATGCATGTCTCAGTGCAAGCCGTATTAAGGCGATACCGCGAATGGCTCAATATATCAGTTTTGGTTCCTTAGATCTTACTCAGTTACTTGGATAACTGTGGTAATTCTAGAGCTAATACATGCAATCAGAACTCTGACCAGTGATGGGATGAGTGCTTTTATTAGATCAAAACCAATCGACGGAGGGCCTCGCGTCCGAAGTCGTTAATTTTGATGAATCTGGATAACTTTTGCCGATCGCATGGTCCAGTACCGGCGACGCATCTTTCAAATGTCTGCCTTATCAACTTTCGATGGTAGTTTCTGCGACTACCATGGTTGTCACGGGTAACGGGGAATCAGGGTTCGATTCCGGAGAGGGAGCCTGAGAAACGGCTACCACATCCAAGGAAGGCAGCAGGCGCGCAAATTACCCACTCCCGGCACGGGGAGGTAGTGACGAAAAATAACGATACGGGACTCTTACGAGGCCTCGTAATCGGAATGAGTACACTTTAAATATTTTAACGAGGAACAATTGGAGGGCAAGTCTGGTGCCAGCAGCCGCGGTAATTCCAGCTCCAATAGCGTATACTAAAATTGTTGCGGTTAAAAAGCTCGTAGTTGCATTTGTGCGCCGCGCTGTCGGTGCATCGCATCCGTGGTGATACTGACACGTCTGCGGAGCATATCGTCGGTGAGCCGGCGGTAAAACGCCGGTTCAATATCAAAATCCTATCGCGGTGCTCTTCAGTGAGTGTCGAGATGGGCCGACAATTTTACTTTGAACAAATTAGAGTGCTCAAAGCGGGCTCAAAATGCCGCTTGAATATTTCGTGCATGGAATAATAGAATATGATCTCGGTTCTATTTTGTTGGTTTTCAGAACTCCGAGGTAATGATTAATAGGGATAACTGGGGGCATTCGTATTGCGACGTTAGAGGTGAAATTCTTGGATCGTCGCAAGACGAACATCAGCGAAAGCATTTGCCAAAGGTGTTTTCATCAATCAAGAACGAAAGTTAGAGGTTCGAAGGCGATTAGATACCGCCCTAGTTCTAACCGTAAATATGTCATCTAGCGATCCGCCGACGTTATTACAATGGCTCGGCGGGCAGCTTCCGGGAAACCAAAGATTTTGGACTCCGGGGGGAGTATGGTTGCAAAGCTGAAACTTAAAGGAATTGACGGAAGGGCACCACCAGGAGTGGAGCCTGCGGCTTAATTTGACTCAACACGGGAAATCTCACCAGGCCCGGACACCGGAAGGATTGACAGATTAATAGCTCTTTCTTGATTCGGTGGGTGGTGGTGCATGGCCGTTCTTAGTTGGTGGAGCGATTTGTCTGGTTAATTCCGGTAACGAACGAGACTCTAGCCTGCTAAATAGGCGTCGTCATTTAGGTGTGCGCGATTTCGGTCGCGCAACTCACTGACGGCGTATTAAAATTCTTCTTAGAGGGACCGGCGGCTTCGAGCCGCACGAGATTGAGCAATAACAGGTCTGTGATGCCCTTAGATGTCCTGGGCCGCACGCGCGCTACACTGAAGGAATCAGCATGTTCTCCCTGGCCTAGAGGCCCGGGCAACCCGTTGAAACTCCTTCGTGCTGGGGATTGGGGTTTGCAATTATCCCCCATAAACGAGGAATTCCTAGTAAGCGCGAGTCATAAGCTCGCGTTGATTACGTCCCTGCCCTTTGTACACACCGCCCGTCGCTACTACCGATTGAATGATTTAGTGAGGTCTTCGGACCGACACGCGGTGGCTTCACGGCCGTCGGCGTTGCTGGGAAGTTGACCAAACTTGATCATTTAGAGGAAGTAAAAGTCGTAACAAGGTTTCCGTAGGGGAACCTGCGGAAGGATCATTAACGTGTCTCTCGCTGACGTTCGCGTGTCGTGCCTTAAAACAGTACGTGCGTCGCGTTTGTCTTGTGGGTTTTGACATTAGATACCTCAAAAATTTGAAAAAAAAAAACGAACGATATTTACGATATTCGTCGTGATATATATAACAAACCGCGTGTACGCCAAGTAAGCGTATATCGTTGTCTGTCGTACTTTTATTATTTATTATATTAAATAAGAAAAGAGCTATCGAGTCAATTCGAAAGCGTAAAATAATCATACCGCAAAGTCTAAACTCTGGAAGTCTCGTCCGACGTAGACCGGTAAGAATCCGCGCCGCGAGTCGAGCACTTGACTAAGCCGCAGATCGAAAGATCTAATGAGTTAAAAGACATAGCGGGGAGATTTGCGATTAGAATTATTTCACTCGATGGTGCGACAGACGATACGATATACGATGAAAAGCGTCGTCGGGTATATCTCTACGTGTTCGTAACGTTCGTTAAAGAAATAAAAAAAAACTTATGCGGTTCGGTGGATGGTTGCCTTAAGCCGTCGAGGGGTTCATAACATCGTGTAATGCGAAAATTTGAACTCTTCTTCGGTGGTCGTTCCTCCGGTCTGACGAATTGATTATCGATATCATCGCTTTTATCACAATCTCGGTGAGATATATTTAACTGTCGGTGTATCGATATATTTTTACGTCTGGACAAAACACACAAAAAACAAAGAAATTCGCGAAAGCAACCTTTTCGACGAGCGTATTGAGTTATGCGAGTCGTATAAAAAAAAAGGATGCCGGAGCCGTTACACACAAATTATAAATAAACCATTACCCTGGACGGTGGATCACTTGGCTCGCGGGTCGATGAAGAACGCAGTTAACTGCGCGTCATAGTGTGAACTGCAGGACACATTTGAACATCGACATTTCGAACGCACATTGCGGTCCGTGGAGAAATATCCAGGACCACTCCTGTCTGAGGGCCGGCTGCATAAAATAATATATCACACTGTTCGTTATACTTAATTGTATATAGAACATATGACGGTTCCGATGCGAGATGGCGGACGGACGGTTAGATATCGCGAGAGCGAGGTCTGACTTTTCAACGCTTCTCTATTCTGTCCGTTTAAAACTTATATCATATATATACGGTCGAAACACTATTTTCGTCGTAATATAAGTTATCGTATGACGTGCGAACATATTATATTTTGATACGTACGCTCGTGACCAATAGCGACTATCGCGCCTCGATGAGAGATTTCTTTCGAATCTTTCGTTCAAGCGAACGCGTTACATCACAGTACACTCGTTGCAGAGAGCGCGATAACTGCTCCCTTCGATCC
>OU911082.1:33930000-33935000 GCA_918358865.1 Melinaea marsaeus rileyi
AGTGGCCTGAAGACGCCGCCGAGGGGTCCGGGAAGAGTTTTCTTTTCTGCCTGAGCGTTCGAGTTCCATGGAATCCTATAGAAGGGAGATATGGTTCGGAACGCGAAGAGCACCGCATTTGCGGCGGTGTCCGGATACTCTCTGCGGACCTTGAAAATTCAGGTGAGGGATGTACGTGGAGATGTCGCGCCGGTTCGTACCCATATCCGCAGCAGGTCTCCAAGGTGAAGAGCCTCTAGTCGATAGAATAATGTAGGTAAGGGAAGTCGGCAAATTGGATCCGTAACTTCGGAATAAGGATTGGCTCTGAGGACCGGGGCGTGTCGGGTTTGGACGGGAAGCGGATGCGGCCGGTGCCGGGCCTGGTCGATGCTCGTCTGTCTCTCTCGGGGGGCGGTCGGGCGGAATCCGGACCCGCGTTCCGGCCTTCCGCGGATCTTCCTAGCCGTAAGGTCGCGTCGGTTTCGTCTCGTGCGCGATCGGCGCGGTCCTGTACGACCGCCGTTCAACGGTCAGCTCAGAACTGGCACGGACAAGGGGAATCCGACTGTCTAATTAAAACAAAGCATTGCGATGGCCCTCGCGGGTGTTGACGCAATGTGATTTCTGCCCAGTGCTCTGAATGTCAACGTGAAGAAATTCAAGCAAGCGCGGGTAAACGGCGGGAGTAACTATGACTCTCTTAAGGTAGCCAAATGCCTCGTCATCTAATTAGTGACGCGCATGAATGGATTAACGAGATTCCCGCTGTCCCTATCCACTTCAAGCCCCTGACGGACCCAAACAAGCCCCTGACGGACCCAAAAGCGTATAGGCCGGTTACATTGCTATCAATTCTTGGTAAGATCTTAGAACGTCTTATTATACACTGCGCCCCTTGCCTGCTCAAGAACATTTCTGAGGCTCAGCATGGCTTTAGGCGTGGAAAGTCGACGGTGACAGCTTTAAACGCAGTGTTAGACCGAGTTTCGAGTACAGCCGAGAAATATGTCCAGATAGTAACGTTAGATATCTCTGGGGCCTTCGACAATGCCTGGTGGCCCATGATACTCGTAAAGCTGAAACAAAGTGGATGTCCACCTAATATTTATAACACTATAATTAGTTATTTCACGAACAGACGCGTCGGGTTATTCGTGGGTCGCCGGGCAGTGTGGAAGGGGTCTACAATGGGATGTCCCCAAGGTTCGGTGTTAGGGCCAACGATCTGGAACCTCCTGCTAGATGACATCCTTAAATTACCAATGCCGAAGGGAGTAAGTATGGTAGCGTACGCCGATGATATCACAATGGTCATCGAGGCCTCATCCAGGGCGACGATAGAGCGTAATGCTCTGACGTCGCTCAGGGCGGTGTCCGACTGGGGGTGTCGGAACCGTCTCAGTTTTTCACCATCAAAGTCGCAAACCCTGACTTTGAAAGGTAAGTTTATGCGCCCCCCTACGATTCACATGGATGGTGCCTCTGTTACACAAGTGGCCAGTGCCAGATTATTAGGAGTTTGGATTGACGAGGCTAGCTCCTATGTGCCGCATGCAAATTTAGCCGGTCAACGGGCCGTGAACTGCTTCGGGAAGATGTCGAGGGTATCGGCATCGACCTGGGGTACTAGGTATAAAGCCCTTAAGATCCTGTATTCAGGGACTTATGTGGCTATAGTTACATATGCTGCGGCCGTATGGTGGCGACGCTCGTCAACTTATACTGTAAAGAGCGCCCTGCTTCGCACCCAACGCCCGGCTCTGGTGCTGCTCACGAAAGCTTACAGGTCCGTTAGCACCGCTGCGTTGCCCGTGCTCGCAGCGGTTCTCCCGGCGGACCTTGAAGTTTTCAGGTCTGGACGATTCGCGCAGGAGGGACTAGGGTTGGTAGGCAAGGAGCGCATACAAAAGAAACGGGAACTGACTGGGCTTGTTGTCACCCAATGGCAGCAAAGGTGGGAGTCAGGAGAGAGAGGTACCGACCTGAAAATGTTCTTCCCTAACATAGAGAGACGGCTATCGCAGAGGTGGGTGGAACCGGATTACGTTGTATCACAGATGCTCACGGGACACGGAAGCTTCAAAAAACGCCTGCACGCCATGTCGCTATGCGAAAATGCGGTGTGCTACTGCGGTGAAGCAGACGAATCACGGGATCATGTTTTGTGGGAGTGCAAGTTGTACGACGAGGAACGAGCCGAAATGCTTCAAGACTGGAATAGAACCGAGGCTGGACCAGTATACTTTCAAGAACTGGTTAATAGCGAAGACGGTTTTAGAAGACTGCATACGTTTGCGCATAAGTGGCACAAAAAACGAAAGGAACTGGAAGTTTAAGACAAAGACTGCTCGAACGCGAAGTACTGTGCTGTGGTGTAACTGCCCCATTAGGGGAGAATGTAAAAGAGAAGGGACAGGAAAAAGAATTTGTAGGGAGCGAAGAGCGCACCTGGGAAAGAGCACTCGCAAGTACCGGTGCGTCTCCCAAGATTCGGTCTCCCGATACTCGGTCCGTATACCGAAAGGTGGGAAGGACCATGGGTTGGTGGTGGGAATTGTCCCTATCCACTTGACTGCCGTAGTGAACGGACGTGCGCATTATCTCGCTCCGACAACTACCCACATTTTTTTAATTTTTTTATTAAAGAAATTAACGTTTTTAGTTTCTTTGTTTAGCCAATATAACGTTTTAGTTTTGATAATAGTTACTTTTACTGTGAGTTATTGTGTTTAGTGTACCTAATTGTGTTTTACCTGATTGTTTTTGTGCAGACCGGACAGCCTGGAGGTACTGTTTAACCTAGTATTAATTACTTTATCGTTTTTTTTTTGTTCTCTTTATTATAGTTTTAGATTCATTTACTTTAATTTTTTTAGTGATTTCTTTTAATATATAAGTACTAGACAGTGACTATTTTGCATCATAAGTTAGGTTATAGCACATGCTAACCGCGTGTGTTATTAGTTAGACGTTTTACTAAGTGACGTAGAGTGTCGTAAGACAGTTGACATTTGACATTTGGCAATTGACGTATGACATTTGACATTTGACGTTTGACATATGTCGTATGTCATTTGACGTTTGACGTTTGACGTTTGACGTTTGACGTTTGACGTTTGACGTTGACGTTTTGACGTCTGACGTTTGGCGTTGACGTTCTTTGTGTGCATTCACTTTTACTTATTTTATTTTTATTATTTTTTTTTTTTTATTTTTGTTATTTTTAATTTTAATTTTTTTAATTTTTTTTTATTTGTTATTTTTTTTGACGTTGTTATCTTTTATTTTATCTATTGTTACGTTCAACTAACTCGCGATGGACGAGGATGAACCGCCGGCTTCGCCCTTTACCCCGCGCAGCTCTATTGCGCGTACGCCACCGGGGGGAATAGAACACCACCGTAGTGACAGCTGCCTGGCGAAAAGGCGGCTGACGTCACCGGAGGAGACTGGGTCCGCGTCACAGAGGCAGCGCACGGAAGCCAAAATGTGCAGGCCAGCGGCTACTCCTCCTCCTCCCCCCCGAGCCACTCCTCCTGTAGCTGGCATACTAACTAGCGTACCTGTAGCCAAGAAATCCACTGGAAAAAGCTTGGCTGAGTCAAGCAAGCTGGAGCTTCTGGATCGAGTGCACTGCAGCCTGAAAGAAATAATGAAGGTGGCAACAGGTACCGCATCGAAATTAAACAAATCGGATACAAACCTGATCAGCAGCTGCACCCAGGACACACTAGCGGTGGTCGCCGCCTTGAACCTGCGACTAAGCGAAGCAGAACTGGACCTAGCTGAGAGCAAACGGAAGTGCGCTGAACTGGAGGCCAGACAGCCCACCCAAGCAAATGTGGAAATATGTGAGACACGGAACTATGCAGGGGCTCTGAAGCTATCAAAGAGCTCAGCACCGGTGCCAATTAAAAACCACCCGGGACCGGTTCTTGCTTTTTACCCAGCTCTGGACCAGCAGAGCAACTTCGTTACAGCGGAAGACACGAAGGCAGAGCTGAAGAAAGCCATCAAGCCCCACATAATACAGGTGCAGGTGGAAAAAGTAAGGAAGGTTGGTAACGCAGGAGTGGTCGTGCAGACCACCTCAATTGACAGTGCCGCAAAACTGAAGAGCGCCACTCCTGCAACATTAAGGGTGGTGGAACCCAAAAAGAAGGCACCCCAAATCTGTCTGCGGCATGTGGACGGAGACCCCACCGACCAAGAGCTGCTCTCCTCCCTATGGGAGCAGAACTTAAAAGAATCGAACTGGACCGTAGATAAACTTCTCAAAGAAACAAAAATATTTAAACGACGAGGGAGGAGAGCAGGCACCACCACAATCATCCTGGAGGCACCGCCCGAGCTACGAGAAGACCTTCTGCGACGGGAGAAGGTGTACATCGGTTGGCAGGTGATTGAGGTCTGCGACTTTGTCTCCGTCACGTGTTGCAGCAAATGCCAACAGTATGGGCACCCCGAAAAGTACTGCAGGTCCGCGGAGGTAACCTGCGGGAAGTGTGGCGGAAACGGGCATAGACGCGAGGATTGTAAGAACCCGGAAGAATGCTGCGCTACTTGTAAAAAGTTCGGAAGGAAAGAAGCCACAACCCACACGACGGCGTCGAAAACGTGCCCGGCGCGCGTCTATGCCGAACAACGGGCAGTCGCAACAACCAACTATGGATAGAGACCTGAGGGTGGGCCAGGTAAATCTAGGGGGTGGGGCAATCGCCACGAGGGAGTTGCCCTCCATCGCTCGCGAGCTACGCCTGGATATTGTTCTTGTTCAAGAACAATATTGCCAGGCGTCTCGCGAGCTAAGTCTCATCGAATTCGGTGAGTCCCCCCGTGCGGCCATATTCGTAGCCCGCGAAGACATCGCTGTGGCTGCCCTCAACCACCTCTCCACCGAGCACTGCGCAGTAGCAAGCCTGCGACTTGGAAGTGATTATATCATGGTTGCCTCTGCGTACCTCCAGTACTCACACGCAGTGGAGCCATACTTAGTTCAGCTGGACCGGGTCGTCGAT
>OU911082.1:33940000-33945000 GCA_918358865.1 Melinaea marsaeus rileyi
CGAAACAACTAATATCGTATTAAATAGAAACTTTTTAATGTTATCATATAACTTTAATAATAATAATAATATTATTTTATTATATTATTCATAATCATTATTACGTACGTTCATCCCCGAAGTCAATACACCACTAACATAACTCTAATAATATAGTCTAATCTTTTTAACCGTTAACGTAATATATTTTTTATCGAAAATTTTTATAACTCAGAAACGCTGTATAAAACTTACATAAAACTAATTAAGAAGCGTGTGGAAGAAAGAAATTATAAAAAAAAAAATATTTCACTTCACACTTATAAAAATATTCTATGTTCGATACACGAACGGATAGCGAACCGAGATCGATACACGAACTCATAGCGGACGCTTCTTTCGACCTCCGGGTCGCAGTTTAAACGTCAGGCGGGACTTTCGCACCTCGTCGCGAGGGGCCCGACGGTACGCACCCATACGCTATAACTTTTCACCCCGGTTTCGCTCCGTCTCCGAGATACGACGAGATGAGACGAAATTACATTTAAAAATCTATAAAAAATACATTTTTAATCCCACCCGACGCCAACCCGTATCGAGACGAGCGTCTCGTTCGCCCGCATCTTCCGACATCCGTTTCGTCCGATTCGGACCAACCGTTCGCCGGTTATCGACGAAAAACGATTTCACACTACCCGTTAACATTAAAAATCAAACTGAAAATCGTCAACTGCGACTACAATGATCCGTTATGTACGCAATTAACACATTACACACGTATCGGGGTAAGTTATTTATTTTTTTTTTTTATTATATATATATATATATATACACACAATGTATGTACGTATGTATGTTTGTACGTATATATATATATATATATATATATATATATATATATATCGTACGTACATACATACAAACATCTATATGCATATATATGCACACAAAAGTGCCCCCCCACACGTATTATTTACAAAGTCCAATCAATACACGAACAGATACCGACCGACCTTACCGAATGTCATATTCGTCGTCCCGCATATATGTGAGGCGGTGGCGAGTGTGAATGTGTCGTGATAGATTCGATGTGTTATTATAATATAATGTTCGATAATCACAATCTTTCGCTATTCGTAGCCGTCGAGCGTTTTTGAACGTTTTTATTTATATATATAAAATATATATAGTGTTTCGTATAAAAGTGTCGTTCTTTTAAACGAGATTTTATTTACGACGACGCTAAATATTTTATTATATGTATGTTATAAAGTCATCAGTGTTGACCGCCGACGGTTCCGCGCAGTACTTTGACTATTTAATTTCGATTTAATTCGTTATTTTATAATTCGAAGTGCGAGCGTTATCGTTCTAACGGGGTTCCTATGTTAATATATTAACATTGCTCCCGTCACCAGTGACCGGATCGCTCTGTCGTTAATTTATTCGAAACGGTACGCCGTCTCTCTAACACCGGGCGACGATCAATGTGTTGACGTTTTATAAATGTTAACCGAACTCTTACCATAGTGTTTGAGATTAATGAACGATGATCTCGTTTAAGTAACTATCAAATGACGAGACTAAACGTACATTATTATTTCTATAGTGACGTACGCGATGTCTTTTAAAATAAATATATATATATATTTTAAATATATATATAAAAATTTATTATATTCAGTAGCCACCGTGATGCGTATTAGCTTATAGCGAAACGCTTACGATGAGCTTCAAGAGCTTCGCTCTCAATGGTCGCGTTATGTGTGGAGGAGGAGAATCGACGAGAGGCACGCCGCCGCGCGCGCGTTATTTTCGACTTCGAATTCAGCCGCACGTACACAACCTTTGTTAAGCTAGCTCCCTGGTTGATCCTGCCAGTAGTTATATGCTTGTCTCAAAGATTAAGCCATGCATGTCTCAGTGCAAGCCGTATTAAGGCGATACCGCGAATGGCTCAATATATCAGTTTTGGTTCCTTAGATCTTACTCAGTTACTTGGATAACTGTGGTAATTCTAGAGCTAATACATGCAATCAGAACTCTGACCAGTGATGGGATGAGTGCTTTTATTAGATCAAAACCAATCGACGGAGGGCCTCGCGTCCGAAGTCGTTAATTTTGATGAATCTGGATAACTTTTGCCGATCGCATGGTCCAGTACCGGCGACGCATCTTTCAAATGTCTGCCTTATCAACTTTCGATGGTAGTTTCTGCGACTACCATGGTTGTCACGGGTAACGGGGAATCAGGGTTCGATTCCGGAGAGGGAGCCTGAGAAACGGCTACCACATCCAAGGAAGGCAGCAGGCGCGCAAATTACCCACTCCCGGCACGGGGAGGTAGTGACGAAAAATAACGATACGGGACTCTTACGAGGCCTCGTAATCGGAATGAGTACACTTTAAATATTTTAACGAGGAACAATTGGAGGGCAAGTCTGGTGCCAGCAGCCGCGGTAATTCCAGCTCCAATAGCGTATACTAAAATTGTTGCGGTTAAAAAGCTCGTAGTTGCATTTGTGCGCCGCGCTGTCGGTGCATCGCATCCGTGGTGATACTGACACGTCTGCGGAGCATATCGTCGGTGAGCCGGCGGTAAAACGCCGGTTCAATATCAAAATCCTATCGCGGTGCTCTTCAGTGAGTGTCGAGATGGGCCGACAATTTTACTTTGAACAAATTAGAGTGCTCAAAGCGGGCTCAAAATGCCGCTTGAATATTTCGTGCATGGAATAATAGAATATGATCTCGGTTCTATTTTGTTGGTTTTCAGAACTCCGAGGTAATGATTAATAGGGATAACTGGGGGCATTCGTATTGCGACGTTAGAGGTGAAATTCTTGGATCGTCGCAAGACGAACATCAGCGAAAGCATTTGCCAAAGGTGTTTTCATCAATCAAGAACGAAAGTTAGAGGTTCGAAGGCGATTAGATACCGCCCTAGTTCTAACCGTAAATATGTCATCTAGCGATCCGCCGACGTTATTACAATGGCTCGGCGGGCAGCTTCCGGGAAACCAAAGATTTTGGACTCCGGGGGGAGTATGGTTGCAAAGCTGAAACTTAAAGGAATTGACGGAAGGGCACCACCAGGAGTGGAGCCTGCGGCTTAATTTGACTCAACACGGGAAATCTCACCAGGCCCGGACACCGGAAGGATTGACAGATTAATAGCTCTTTCTTGATTCGGTGGGTGGTGGTGCATGGCCGTTCTTAGTTGGTGGAGCGATTTGTCTGGTTAATTCCGGTAACGAACGAGACTCTAGCCTGCTAAATAGGCGTCGTCATTTAGGTGTGCGCGATTTCGGTCGCGCAACTCACTGACGGCGTATTAAAATTCTTCTTAGAGGGACCGGCGGCTTCGAGCCGCACGAGATTGAGCAATAACAGGTCTGTGATGCCCTTAGATGTCCTGGGCCGCACGCGCGCTACACTGAAGGAATCAGCATGTTCTCCCTGGCCTAGAGGCCCGGGCAACCCGTTGAAACTCCTTCGTGCTGGGGATTGGGGTTTGCAATTATCCCCCATAAACGAGGAATTCCTAGTAAGCGCGAGTCATAAGCTCGCGTTGATTACGTCCCTGCCCTTTGTACACACCGCCCGTCGCTACTACCGATTGAATGATTTAGTGAGGTCTTCGGACCGACACGCGGTGGCTTCACGGCCGTCGGCGTTGCTGGGAAGTTGACCAAACTTGATCATTTAGAGGAAGTAAAAGTCGTAACAAGGTTTCCGTAGGGGAACCTGCGGAAGGATCATTAACGTGTCTCTCGCTGACGTTCGCGTGTCGTGCCTTAAAACAGTACGTGCGTCGCGTTTGTCTTGTGGGTTTTGACATTAGATACCTCAAAAATTTGAAAAAAAAAAACGAACGATATTTACGATATTCGTCGTGATATATATAACAAACCGCGTGTACGCCAAGTAAGCGTATATCGTTGTCTGTCGTACTTTTATTATTTATTATATTAAATAAGAAAAGAGCTATCGAGTCAATTCGAAAGCGTAAAATAATCATACCGCAAAGTCTAAACTCTGGAAGTCTCGTCCGACGTAGACCGGTAAGAATCCGCGCCGCGAGTCGAGCACTTGACTAAGCCGCAGATCGAAAGATCTAATGAGTTAAAAGACATAGCGGGGAGATTTGCGATTAGAATTATTTCACTCGATGGTGCGACAGACGATACGATATACGATGAAAAGCGTCGTCGGGTATATCTCTACGTGTTCGTAACGTTCGTTAAAGAAATAAAAAAAAACTTATGCGGTTCGGTGGATGGTTGCCTTAAGCCGTCGAGGGGTTCATAACATCGTGTAATGCGAAAATTTGAACTCTTCTTCGGTGGTCGTTCCTCCGGTCTGACGAATTGATTATCGATATCATCGCTTTTATCACAATCTCGGTGAGATATATTTAACTGTCGGTGTATCGATATATTTTTACGTCTGGACAAAACACACAAAAAACAAAGAAATTCGCGAAAGCAACCTTTTCGACGAGCGTATTGAGTTATGCGAGTCGTATAAAAAAAAAGGATGCCGGAGCCGTTACACACAAATTATAAATAAACCATTACCCTGGACGGTGGATCACTTGGCTCGCGGGTCGATGAAGAACGCAGTTAACTGCGCGTCATAGTGTGAACTGCAGGACACATTTGAACATCGACATTTCGAACGCACATTGCGGTCCGTGGAGAAATATCCAGGACCACTCCTGTCTGAGGGCCGGCTGCATAAAATAATATATCACACTGTTCGTTATACTTAATTGTATATAGAACATATGACGGTTCCGATGCGAGATGGCGGACGGACGGTTAGATATCGCGAGAGCGAGGTCTGACTTTTCAACGCTTCTCTATTCTGTCCGTTTAAAACTTATATCATATATATACGGTCGAAACACTATTTTCGTCGTAATATAAGTTATCGTATGACGTGCGAACATATTATATTTTGATACGTACGCTCGTGACCAATAGCGACTATCGCGCCTCGATGAGAGATTTCTTTCG
>OU911082.1:33952500-33954112 GCA_918358865.1 Melinaea marsaeus rileyi
TGCCGATCGCATGGTCCAGTACCGGCGACGCATCTTTCAAATGTCTGCCTTATCAACTTTCGATGGTAGTTTCTGCGACTACCATGGTTGTCACGGGTAACGGGGAATCAGGGTTCGATTCCGGAGAGGGAGCCTGAGAAACGGCTACCACATCCAAGGAAGGCAGCAGGCGCGCAAATTACCCACTCCCGGCACGGGGAGGTAGTGACGAAAAATAACGATACGGGACTCTTACGAGGCCTCGTAATCGGAATGAGTACACTTTAAATATTTTAACGAGGAACAATTGGAGGGCAAGTCTGGTGCCAGCAGCCGCGGTAATTCCAGCTCCAATAGCGTATACTAAAATTGTTGCGGTTAAAAAGCTCGTAGTTGCATTTGTGCGCCGCGCTGTCGGTGCATCGCATCCGTGGTGATACTGACACGTCTGCGGAGCATATCGTCGGTGAGCCGGCGGTAAAACGCCGGTTCAATATCAAAATCCTATCGCGGTGCTCTTCAGTGAGTGTCGAGATGGGCCGACAATTTTACTTTGAACAAATTAGAGTGCTCAAAGCGGGCTCAAAATGCCGCTTGAATATTTCGTGCATGGAATAATAGAATATGATCTCGGTTCTATTTTGTTGGTTTTCAGAACTCCGAGGTAATGATTAATAGGGATAACTGGGGGCATTCGTATTGCGACGTTAGAGGTGAAATTCTTGGATCGTCGCAAGACGAACATCAGCGAAAGCATTTGCCAAAGGTGTTTTCATCAATCAAGAACGAAAGTTAGAGGTTCGAAGGCGATTAGATACCGCCCTAGTTCTAACCGTAAATATGTCATCTAGCGATCCGCCGACGTTATTACAATGGCTCGGCGGGCAGCTTCCGGGAAACCAAAGATTTTGGACTCCGGGGGGAGTATGGTTGCAAAGCTGAAACTTAAAGGAATTGACGGAAGGGCACCACCAGGAGTGGAGCCTGCGGCTTAATTTGACTCAACACGGGAAATCTCACCAGGCCCGGACACCGGAAGGATTGACAGATTAATAGCTCTTTCTTGATTCGGTGGGTGGTGGTGCATGGCCGTTCTTAGTTGGTGGAGCGATTTGTCTGGTTAATTCCGGTAACGAACGAGACTCTAGCCTGCTAAATAGGCGTCGTCATTTAGGTGTGCGCGATTTCGGTCGCGCAACTCACTGACGGCGTATTAAAATTCTTCTTAGAGGGACCGGCGGCTTCGAGCCGCACGAGATTGAGCAATAACAGGTCTGTGATGCCCTTAGATGTCCTGGGCCGCACGCGCGCTACACTGAAGGAATCAGCATGTTCTCCCTGGCCTAGAGGCCCGGGCAACCCGTTGAAACTCCTTCGTGCTGGGGATTGGGGTTTGCAATTATCCCCCATAAACGAGGAATTCCTAGTAAGCGCGAGTCATAAGCTCGCGTTGATTACGTCCCTGCCCTTTGTACACACCGCCCGTCGCTACTACCGATTGAATGATTTAGTGAGGTCTTCGGACCGACACGCGGTGGCTTCACGGCCGTCGGCGTTGCTGGGAAGTTGACCAAACTTGATCATTTAGAGGAAGTAAAAGTCGTAACAAGGTTTCCGTAGGGGAACCTGCGGA
>OU911082.1:33954612-33957112 GCA_918358865.1 Melinaea marsaeus rileyi
CGCGCAAATTACCCACTCCCGGCACGGGGAGGTAGTGACGAAAAATAACGATACGGGACTCTTACGAGGCCTCGTAATCGGAATGAGTACACTTTAAATATTTTAACGAGGAACAATTGGAGGGCAAGTCTGGTGCCAGCAGCCGCGGTAATTCCAGCTCCAATAGCGTATACTAAAATTGTTGCGGTTAAAAAGCTCGTAGTTGCATTTGTGCGCCGCGCTGTCGGTGCATCGCATCCGTGGTGATACTGACACGTCTGCGGAGCATATCGTCGGTGAGCCGGCGGTAAAACGCCGGTTCAATATCAAAATCCTATCGCGGTGCTCTTCAGTGAGTGTCGAGATGGGCCGACAATTTTACTTTGAACAAATTAGAGTGCTCAAAGCGGGCTCAAAATGCCGCTTGAATATTTCGTGCATGGAATAATAGAATATGATCTCGGTTCTATTTTGTTGGTTTTCAGAACTCCGAGGTAATGATTAATAGGGATAACTGGGGGCATTCGTATTGCGACGTTAGAGGTGAAATTCTTGGATCGTCGCAAGACGAACATCAGCGAAAGCATTTGCCAAAGGTGTTTTCATCAATCAAGAACGAAAGTTAGAGGTTCGAAGGCGATTAGATACCGCCCTAGTTCTAACCGTAAATATGTCATCTAGCGATCCGCCGACGTTATTACAATGGCTCGGCGGGCAGCTTCCGGGAAACCAAAGATTTTGGACTCCGGGGGGAGTATGGTTGCAAAGCTGAAACTTAAAGGAATTGACGGAAGGGCACCACCAGGAGTGGAGCCTGCGGCTTAATTTGACTCAACACGGGAAATCTCACCAGGCCCGGACACCGGAAGGATTGACAGATTAATAGCTCTTTCTTGATTCGGTGGGTGGTGGTGCATGGCCGTTCTTAGTTGGTGGAGCGATTTGTCTGGTTAATTCCGGTAACGAACGAGACTCTAGCCTGCTAAATAGGCGTCGTCATTTAGGTGTGCGCGATTTCGGTCGCGCAACTCACTGACGGCGTATTAAAATTCTTCTTAGAGGGACCGGCGGCTTCGAGCCGCACGAGATTGAGCAATAACAGGTCTGTGATGCCCTTAGATGTCCTGGGCCGCACGCGCGCTACACTGAAGGAATCAGCATGTTCTCCCTGGCCTAGAGGCCCGGGCAACCCGTTGAAACTCCTTCGTGCTGGGGATTGGGGTTTGCAATTATCCCCCATAAACGAGGAATTCCTAGTAAGCGCGAGTCATAAGCTCGCGTTGATTACGTCCCTGCCCTTTGTACACACCGCCCGTCGCTACTACCGATTGAATGATTTAGTGAGGTCTTCGGACCGACACGCGGTGGCTTCACGGCCGTCGGCGTTGCTGGGAAGTTGACCAAACTTGATCATTTAGAGGAAGTAAAAGTCGTAACAAGGTTTCCGTAGGGGAACCTGCGGAAGGATCATTAACGTGTCTCTCGCTGACGTTCGCGTGTCGTGCCTTAAAACAGTACGTGCGTCGCGTTTGTCTTGTGGGTTTTGACATTAGATACCTCAAAAATTTGAAAAAAAAAAACGAACGATATTTACGATATTCGTCGTGATATATATAACAAACCGCGTGTACGCCAAGTAAGCGTATATCGTTGTCTGTCGTACTTTTATTATTTATTATATTAAATAAGAAAAGAGCTATCGAGTCAATTCGAAAGCGTAAAATAATCATACCGCAAAGTCTAAACTCTGGAAGTCTCGTCCGACGTAGACCGGTAAGAATCCGCGCCGCGAGTCGAGCACTTGACTAAGCCGCAGATCGAAAGATCTAATGAGTTAAAAGACATAGCGGGGAGATTTGCGATTAGAATTATTTCACTCGATGGTGCGACAGACGATACGATATACGATGAAAAGCGTCGTCGGGTATATCTCTACGTGTTCGTAACGTTCGTTAAAGAAATGAAAAAAAAAACTTATGCGGTTCGGTGGATGGTTGCCTTAAGCCGTCGAGGGGTTCATAACATCGTGTAATGCGAAAATTTGAACTCTTCTTCGGTGGTCGTTCCTCCGGTCTGACGAATTGATTATCGATATCATCGCTTTTATCACAATCTCGGTGAGATATATTTAACTGTCGGTGTATCGATATATTTTTACGTCTGGACAAAACACACAAAAAACAAAGAAATTCGCGAAAGCAACCTTTTCGACGAGCGTATTGAGTTATGCGAGTCGTATAAAAAAAAAGGATGCCGGAGCCGTTACACACAAATTATAAATAAACCATTACCCTGGACGGTGGATCACTTGGCTCGCGGGTCGATGAAGAACGCAGTTAACTGCGCGTCATAGTGTGAACTGCAGGACACATTTGAACATCGACATTTCGAACGCACATTGCGGTCCGTGGAGAAATATCCAGGACCACTCCTGTCTGAGGGCCGGCTGCATAAAATAATATATCACACTGTTCGTTATACTTAATTGTATATAGAACATATGACGGTTCCGATGCGAGAT
>OU911082.1:33959612-33964612 GCA_918358865.1 Melinaea marsaeus rileyi
GCAGATCTTGGTGGTAGTAGCAAATACTCCAGCGAGGCCCTGGAGGACTGACGTGGAGAAGGGTTTCGCGTGAACAGTAGTTGCTCGCGAGTCAGTCGATCCTAAGCTCAAGGAGAGATCTTATGTCGATGTGGCGTGTTTTTTTAATGTTATATTATATATAATATATATGAGAAACAACGCCCTTTGAGCGAAAGGGAATCCGGTTCCTATTCCGGAACCCGGCAGCGGAACCGTTTCAATAATCGTTCCCTCGTTTCAAAGCGAGTGTTCGACGGGGTAACCCAAAGTGGCCTGAAGACGCCGCCGAGGGGTCCGGGAAGAGTTTTCTTTTCTGCCTGAGCGTTCGAGTTCCATGGAATCCTATAGAAGTTAACGTAATATATTTTTTATCGAAAATTTTTATAACTCAGAAACGCTGTATAAAACTTACATAAAACTAATTAAGAAGCGTGTGGAAGAAAGAAATTATAAAAAAAAAAATATTTCACTTCACACTTATAAAAATATTCTATGTTCGATACACGAACGGATAGCGAACCGAGATCGATACACGAACTCATAGCGGACGCTTCTTTCGACCTCCGGGTCGCAGTTTAAACGTCAGGCGGGACTTTCGCACCTCGTCGCGAGGGGCCCGACGGTACGCACCCATACGCTATAACTTTTCACCCCGGTTTCGCTCCGTCTCCGAGATACGACGAGATGAGACGAAATTACATTTAAAAATCTATAAAAAATACATTTTTAATCCCACCCGACGCCAACCCGTATCGAGACGAGCGTCTCGTTCGCCCGCATCTTCCGACATCCGTTTCGTCCGATTCGGACCAACCGTTCGCCGGTTATCGACGAAAAACGATTTCACACTACCCGTTAACATTAAAAATCAAACTGAAAATCGTCAACTGCGACTACAATGATCCGTTATGTACGCAATTAACACATTACACACGTATCGGGGTAAGTTATTTTTTTTTTTTTTTTTTTTTTTTTTTTTTTTTTTTATTATATATATATATATATATATATATATATATATATATATATATATATATATATACGTACGTACATACATACAAACATCTATATGCATATATATGCACACAAAAGTGCCCCCCCACACGTATTATTTACAAAGTCCAATCAATACACGAACAGATACCGACCGACCTTACCGAATGTCATATTCGTCGTCCCGCATATATGTGAGGCGGTGGCGAGTGTGAATGTGTCGTGATAGATTCGATGTGTTATTATAATATAATGTTCGATAATCACAATCTTTCGCTATTCGTAGCCGTCGAGCGTTTTTGAACGTTTTTATTTATATATATAAAATATATATAGTGTTTCGTATAAAAGTGTCGTTCTTTTAAACGAGATTTTATTTACGACGACGCTAAATATTTTATTATATGTATGTTATAAAGTCATCAGTGTTGACCGCCGACGGTTCCGCGCAGTACTTTGACTATTTAATTTCGATTTAATTCGTTATTTTATAATTCGAAGTGCGAGCGTTATCGTTCTAACGGGGTTCCTATGTTAATATATTAACATTGCTCCCGTCACCAGTGACCGGATCGCTCTGTCGTTAATTTATTCGAAACGGTACGCCGTCTCTCTAACACCGGGCGACGATCAATGTGTTGACGTTTTATAAATGTTAACCGAACTCTTACCATAGTGTTTGAGATTAATGAACGATGATCTCGTTTAAGTAACTATCAAATGACGAGACTAAACGTACATTATTATTTCTATAGTGACGTACGCGATGTCTTTTAAAATAAATATATATATATATTTTAAATATATATATAAAAATTTATTATATTCAGTAGCCACCGTGATGCGTATTAGCTTATAGCGAAACGCTTACGATGAGCTTCAAGAGCTTCGCTCTCAATGGTCGCGTTATGTGTGGAGGAGGAGAATCGACGAGAGGCACGCCGCCGCGCGCGCGTTATTTTCGACTTCGAATTCAGCCGCACGTACACAACCTTTGTTAAGCTAGCTCCCTGGTTGATCCTGCCAGTAGTTATATGCTTGTCTCAAAGATTAAGCCATGCATGTCTCAGTGCAAGCCGTATTAAGGCGATACCGCGAATGGCTCAATATATCAGTTTTGGTTCCTTAGATCTTACTCAGTTACTTGGATAACTGTGGTAATTCTAGAGCTAATACATGCAATCAGAACTCTGACCAGTGATGGGATGAGTGCTTTTATTAGATCAAAACCAATCGACGGAGGGCCTCGCGTCCGAAGTCGTTAATTTTGATGAATCTGGATAACTTTTGCCGATCGCATGGTCCAGTACCGGCGACGCATCTTTCAAATGTCTGCCTTATCAACTTTCGATGGTAGTTTCTGCGACTACCATGGTTGTCACGGGTAACGGGGAATCAGGGTTCGATTCCGGAGAGGGAGCCTGAGAAACGGCTACCACATCCAAGGAAGGCAGCAGGCGCGCAAATTACCCACTCCCGGCACGGGGAGGTAGTGACGAAAAATAACGATACGGGACTCTTACGAGGCCTCGTAATCGGAATGAGTACACTTTAAATATTTTAACGAGGAACAATTGGAGGGCAAGTCTGGTGCCAGCAGCCGCGGTAATTCCAGCTCCAATAGCGTATACTAAAATTGTTGCGGTTAAAAAGCTCGTAGTTGCATTTGTGCGCCGCGCTGTCGGTGCATCGCATCCGTGGTGATACTGACACGTCTGCGGAGCATATCGTCGGTGAGCCGGCGGTAAAACGCCGGTTCAATATCAAAATCCTATCGCGGTGCTCTTCAGTGAGTGTCGAGATGGGCCGACAATTTTACTTTGAACAAATTAGAGTGCTCAAAGCGGGCTCAAAATGCCGCTTGAATATTTCGTGCATGGAATAATAGAATATGATCTCGGTTCTATTTTGTTGGTTTTCAGAACTCCGAGGTAATGATTAATAGGGATAACTGGGGGCATTCGTATTGCGACGTTAGAGGTGAAATTCTTGGATCGTCGCAAGACGAACATCAGCGAAAGCATTTGCCAAAGGTGTTTTCATCAATCAAGAACGAAAGTTAGAGGTTCGAAGGCGATTAGATACCGCCCTAGTTCTAACCGTAAATATGTCATCTAGCGATCCGCCGACGTTATTACAATGGCTCGGCGGGCAGCTTCCGGGAAACCAAAGATTTTGGACTCCGGGGGGAGTATGGTTGCAAAGCTGAAACTTAAAGGAATTGACGGAAGGGCACCACCAGGAGTGGAGCCTGCGGCTTAATTTGACTCAACACGGGAAATCTCACCAGGCCCGGACACCGGAAGGATTGACAGATTAATAGCTCTTTCTTGATTCGGTGGGTGGTGGTGCATGGCCGTTCTTAGTTGGTGGAGCGATTTGTCTGGTTAATTCCGGTAACGAACGAGACTCTAGCCTGCTAAATAGGCGTCGTCATTTAGGTGTGCGCGATTTCGGTCGCGCAACTCACTGACGGCGTATTAAAATTCTTCTTAGAGGGACCGGCGGCTTCGAGCCGCACGAGATTGAGCAATAACAGGTCTGTGATGCCCTTAGATGTCCTGGGCCGCACGCGCGCTACACTGAAGGAATCAGCATGTTCTCCCTGGCCTAGAGGCCCGGGCAACCCGTTGAAACTCCTTCGTGCTGGGGATTGGGGTTTGCAATTATCCCCCATAAACGAGGAATTCCTAGTAAGCGCGAGTCATAAGCTCGCGTTGATTACGTCCCTGCCCTTTGTACACACCGCCCGTCGCTACTACCGATTGAATGATTTAGTGAGGTCTTCGGACCGACACGCGGTGGCTTCACGGCCGTCGGCGTTGCTGGGAAGTTGACCAAACTTGATCATTTAGAGGAAGTAAAAGTCGTAACAAGGTTTCCGTAGGGGAACCTGCGGAAGGATCATTAACGTGTCTCTCGCTGACGTTCGCGTGTCGTGCCTTAAAACAGTACGTGCGTCGCGTTTGTCTTGTGGGTTTTGACATTAGATACCTCAAAAATTTGAAAAAAAAAAACGAACGATATTTACGATATTCGTCGTGATATATATAACAAACCGCGTGTACGCCAAGTAAGCGTATATCGTTGTCTGTCGTACTTTTATTATTTATTATATTAAATAAGAAAAGAGCTATCGAGTCAATTCGAAAGCGTAAAATAATCATACCGCAAAGTCTAAACTCTGGAAGTCTCGTCCGACGTAGACCGGTAAGAATCCGCGCCGCGAGTCGAGCACTTGACTAAGCCGCAGATCGAAAGATCTAATGAGTTAAAAGACATAGCGGGGAGATTTGCGATTAGAATTATTTCACTCGATGGTGCGACAGACGATACGATATACGATGAAAAGCGTCGTCGGGTATATCTCTACGTGTTCGTAACGTTCGTTAAAGAAATGAAAAAAAAAACTTATGCGGTTCGGTGGATGGTTGCCTTAAGCCGTCGAGGGGTTCATAACATCGTGTAATGCGAAAATTTGAACTCTTCTTCGGTGGTCGTTCCTCCGGTCTGACGAATTGATTATCGATATCATCGCTTTTATCACAATCTCGGTGAGATATATTTAACTGTCGGTGTATCGATATATTTTTACGTCTGGACAAAACACACAAAAAACAAAGAAATTCGCGAAAGCAACCTTTTCGACGAGCGTATTGAGTTATGCGAGTCGTATAAAAAAAAAGGATGCCGGAGCCGTTACACACAAATTATAAATAAACCATTACCCTGGACGGTGGATCACTTGGCTCGCGGGTCGATGAAGAACGCAGTTAACTGCGCGTCATAGTGTGAACTGCAGGACACATTTGAACATCGACATTTCGAACGCACATTGCGGTCCGTGGAGAAATATCCAGGACCACTCCTGTCTGAGGGCCGGCTGCATAAAATAATATATCACACTGTTCGTTATACTTAATTGTATATAGAACATATGACGGTTCCGATGCGAGATGGCGGACGGACGGTTAGATATCGCGAGA
>OU911082.1:33969612-33972112 GCA_918358865.1 Melinaea marsaeus rileyi
GACTCTTACGAGGCCTCGTAATCGGAATGAGTACACTTTAAATATTTTAACGAGGAACAATTGGAGGGCAAGTCTGGTGCCAGCAGCCGCGGTAATTCCAGCTCCAATAGCGTATACTAAAATTGTTGCGGTTAAAAAGCTCGTAGTTGCATTTGTGCGCCGCGCTGTCGGTGCATCGCATCCGTGGTGATACTGACACGTCTGCGGAGCATATCGTCGGTGAGCCGGCGGTAAAACGCCGGTTCAATATCAAAATCCTATCGCGGTGCTCTTCAGTGAGTGTCGAGATGGGCCGACAATTTTACTTTGAACAAATTAGAGTGCTCAAAGCGGGCTCAAAATGCCGCTTGAATATTTCGTGCATGGAATAATAGAATATGATCTCGGTTCTATTTTGTTGGTTTTCAGAACTCCGAGGTAATGATTAATAGGGATAACTGGGGGCATTCGTATTGCGACGTTAGAGGTGAAATTCTTGGATCGTCGCAAGACGAACATCAGCGAAAGCATTTGCCAAAGGTGTTTTCATCAATCAAGAACGAAAGTTAGAGGTTCGAAGGCGATTAGATACCGCCCTAGTTCTAACCGTAAATATGTCATCTAGCGATCCGCCGACGTTATTACAATGGCTCGGCGGGCAGCTTCCGGGAAACCAAAGATTTTGGACTCCGGGGGGAGTATGGTTGCAAAGCTGAAACTTAAAGGAATTGACGGAAGGGCACCACCAGGAGTGGAGCCTGCGGCTTAATTTGACTCAACACGGGAAATCTCACCAGGCCCGGACACCGGAAGGATTGACAGATTAATAGCTCTTTCTTGATTCGGTGGGTGGTGGTGCATGGCCGTTCTTAGTTGGTGGAGCGATTTGTCTGGTTAATTCCGGTAACGAACGAGACTCTAGCCTGCTAAATAGGCGTCGTCATTTAGGTGTGCGCGATTTCGGTCGCGCAACTCACTGACGGCGTATTAAAATTCTTCTTAGAGGGACCGGCGGCTTCGAGCCGCACGAGATTGAGCAATAACAGGTCTGTGATGCCCTTAGATGTCCTGGGCCGCACGCGCGCTACACTGAAGGAATCAGCATGTTCTCCCTGGCCTAGAGGCCCGGGCAACCCGTTGAAACTCCTTCGTGCTGGGGATTGGGGTTTGCAATTATCCCCCATAAACGAGGAATTCCTAGTAAGCGCGAGTCATAAGCTCGCGTTGATTACGTCCCTGCCCTTTGTACACACCGCCCGTCGCTACTACCGATTGAATGATTTAGTGAGGTCTTCGGACCGACACGCGGTGGCTTCACGGCCGTCGGCGTTGCTGGGAAGTTGACCAAACTTGATCATTTAGAGGAAGTAAAAGTCGTAACAAGGTTTCCGTAGGGGAACCTGCGGAAGGATCATTAACGTGTCTCTCGCTGACGTTCGCGTGTCGTGCCTTAAAACAGTACGTGCGTCGCGTTTGTCTTGTGGGTTTTGACATTAGATACCTCAAAAATTTGAAAAAAAAAAACGAACGATATTTACGATATTCGTCGTGATATATATAACAAACCGCGTGTACGCCAAGTAAGCGTATATCGTTGTCTGTCGTACTTTTATTATTTATTATATTAAATAAGAAAAGAGCTATCGAGTCAATTCGAAAGCGTAAAATAATCATACCGCAAAGTCTAAACTCTGGAAGTCTCGTCCGACGTAGACCGGTAAGAATCCGCGCCGCGAGTCGAGCACTTGACTAAGCCGCAGATCGAAAGATCTAATGAGTTAAAAGACATAGCGGGGAGATTTGCGATTAGAATTATTTCACTCGATGGTGCGACAGACGATACGATATACGATGAAAAGCGTCGTCGGGTATATCTCTACGTGTTCGTAACGTTCGTTAAAGAAATGAAAAAAAAAACTTATGCGGTTCGGTGGATGGTTGCCTTAAGCCGTCGAGGGGTTCATAACATCGTGTAATGCGAAAATTTGAACTCTTCTTCGGTGGTCGTTCCTCCGGTCTGACGAATTGATTATCGATATCATCGCTTTTATCACAATCTCGGTGAGATATATTTAACTGTCGGTGTATCGATATATTTTTACGTCTGGACAAAACACACAAAAAACAAAGAAATTCGCGAAAGCAACCTTTTCGACGAGCGTATTGAGTTATGCGAGTCGTATAAAAAAAAAGGATGCCGGAGCCGTTACACACAAATTATAAATAAACCATTACCCTGGACGGTGGATCACTTGGCTCGCGGGTCGATGAAGAACGCAGTTAACTGCGCGTCATAGTGTGAACTGCAGGACACATTTGAACATCGACATTTCGAACGCACATTGCGGTCCGTGGAGAAATATCCAGGACCACTCCTGTCTGAGGGCCGGCTGCATAAAATAATATATCACACTGTTCGTTATACTTAATTGTATATAGAACATATGACGGTTCCGATGCGAGATGGCGGACGGACGGTTAGATATCGCGAGAGCGAGGTCTGACTTTTCAACGCTTCTCT
>OU911082.1:33974612-33979612 GCA_918358865.1 Melinaea marsaeus rileyi
AGAAGGGTTTCGCGTGAACAGTAGTTGCTCGCGAGTCAGTCGATCCTAAGCTCAAGGAGAGATCTTATGTCGATGTGGCGTGTTTTTTTAATGTTATATTATATATAATATATATGAGAAACAACGCCCTTTGAGCGAAAGGGAATCCGGTTCCTATTCCGGAACCCGGCAGCGGAACCGTTTCAATAATCGTTCCCTCGTTTCAAAGCGAGTGTTCGACGGGGTAACCCAAAGTGGCCTGAAGACGCCGCCGAGGGGTCCGGGAAGAGTTTTCTTTTCTGCCTGAGCGTTCGAGTTCCATGGAATCCTATAGAAGTTAACGTAATATATTTTTTATCGAAAATTTTTATAACTCAGAAACGCTGTATAAAACTTACATAAAACTAATTAAGAAGCGTGTGGAAGAAAGAAATTATAAAAAAAAAAATATTTCACTTCACACTTATAAAAATATTCTATGTTCGATACACGAACGGATAGCGAACCGAGATCGATACACGAACTCATAGCGGACGCTTCTTTCGACCTCCGGGTCGCAGTTTAAACGTCAGGCGGGACTTTCGCACCTCGTCGCGAGGGGCCCGACGGTACGCACCCATACGCTATAACTTTTCACCCCGGTTTCGCTCCGTCTCCGAGATACGACGAGATGAGACGAAATTACATTTAAAAATCTATAAAAAATACATTTTTAATCCCACCCGACGCCAACCCGTATCGAGACGAGCGTCTCGTTCGCCCGCATCTTCCGACATCCGTTTCGTCCGATTCGGACCAACCGTTCGCCGGTTATCGACGAAAAACGATTTCACACTACCCGTTAACATTAAAAATCAAACTGAAAATCGTCAACTGCGACTACAATGATCCGTTATGTACGCAATTAACACATTACACACGTATCGGGGTAAGTTATTTTTTTTTTTTTTTTTATTTTTTTTTTTTTTTTTTTTTATATATATATATATATATATATATATATATATATATATATATATATATATATACGTACGTACATACATACAAACATCTATATGCATATATATGCACACAAAAGTGCCCCCCCACACGTATTATTTACAAAGTCCAATCAATACACGAACAGATACCGACCGACCTTACCGAATGTCATATTCGTCGTCCCGCATATATGTGAGGCGGTGGCGAGTGTGAATGTGTCGTGATAGATTCGATGTGTTATTATAATATAATGTTCGATAATCACAATCTTTCGCTATTCGTAGCCGTCGAGCGTTTTTGAACGTTTTTATTTATATATATAAAATATATATAGTGTTTCGTATAAAAGTGTCGTTCTTTTAAACGAGATTTTATTTACGACGACGCTAAATATTTTATTATATGTATGTTATAAAGTCATCAGTGTTGACCGCCGACGGTTCCGCGCAGTACTTTGACTATTTAATTTCGATTTAATTCGTTATTTTATAATTCGAAGTGCGAGCGTTATCGTTCTAACGGGGTTCCTATGTTAATATATTAACATTGCTCCCGTCACCAGTGACCGGATCGCTCTGTCGTTAATTTATTCGAAACGGTACGCCGTCTCTCTAACACCGGGCGACGATCAATGTGTTGACGTTTTATAAATGTTAACCGAACTCTTACCATAGTGTTTGAGATTAATGAACGATGATCTCGTTTAAGTAACTATCAAATGACGAGACTAAACGTACATTATTATTTCTATAGTGACGTACGCGATGTCTTTTAAAATAAATATATATATATATTTTAAATATATATATAAAAATTTATTATATTCAGTAGCCACCGTGATGCGTATTAGCTTATAGCGAAACGCTTACGATGAGCTTCAAGAGCTTCGCTCTCAATGGTCGCGTTATGTGTGGAGGAGGAGAATCGACGAGAGGCACGCCGCCGCGCGCGCGTTATTTTCGACTTCGAATTCAGCCGCACGTACACAACCTTTGTTAAGCTAGCTCCCTGGTTGATCCTGCCAGTAGTTATATGCTTGTCTCAAAGATTAAGCCATGCATGTCTCAGTGCAAGCCGTATTAAGGCGATACCGCGAATGGCTCAATATATCAGTTTTGGTTCCTTAGATCTTACTCAGTTACTTGGATAACTGTGGTAATTCTAGAGCTAATACATGCAATCAGAACTCTGACCAGTGATGGGATGAGTGCTTTTATTAGATCAAAACCAATCGACGGAGGGCCTCGCGTCCGAAGTCGTTAATTTTGATGAATCTGGATAACTTTTGCCGATCGCATGGTCCAGTACCGGCGACGCATCTTTCAAATGTCTGCCTTATCAACTTTCGATGGTAGTTTCTGCGACTACCATGGTTGTCACGGGTAACGGGGAATCAGGGTTCGATTCCGGAGAGGGAGCCTGAGAAACGGCTACCACATCCAAGGAAGGCAGCAGGCGCGCAAATTACCCACTCCCGGCACGGGGAGGTAGTGACGAAAAATAACGATACGGGACTCTTACGAGGCCTCGTAATCGGAATGAGTACACTTTAAATATTTTAACGAGGAACAATTGGAGGGCAAGTCTGGTGCCAGCAGCCGCGGTAATTCCAGCTCCAATAGCGTATACTAAAATTGTTGCGGTTAAAAAGCTCGTAGTTGCATTTGTGCGCCGCGCTGTCGGTGCATCGCATCCGTGGTGATACTGACACGTCTGCGGAGCATATCGTCGGTGAGCCGGCGGTAAAACGCCGGTTCAATATCAAAATCCTATCGCGGTGCTCTTCAGTGAGTGTCGAGATGGGCCGACAATTTTACTTTGAACAAATTAGAGTGCTCAAAGCGGGCTCAAAATGCCGCTTGAATATTTCGTGCATGGAATAATAGAATATGATCTCGGTTCTATTTTGTTGGTTTTCAGAACTCCGAGGTAATGATTAATAGGGATAACTGGGGGCATTCGTATTGCGACGTTAGAGGTGAAATTCTTGGATCGTCGCAAGACGAACATCAGCGAAAGCATTTGCCAAAGGTGTTTTCATCAATCAAGAACGAAAGTTAGAGGTTCGAAGGCGATTAGATACCGCCCTAGTTCTAACCGTAAATATGTCATCTAGCGATCCGCCGACGTTATTACAATGGCTCGGCGGGCAGCTTCCGGGAAACCAAAGATTTTGGACTCCGGGGGGAGTATGGTTGCAAAGCTGAAACTTAAAGGAATTGACGGAAGGGCACCACCAGGAGTGGAGCCTGCGGCTTAATTTGACTCAACACGGGAAATCTCACCAGGCCCGGACACCGGAAGGATTGACAGATTAATAGCTCTTTCTTGATTCGGTGGGTGGTGGTGCATGGCCGTTCTTAGTTGGTGGAGCGATTTGTCTGGTTAATTCCGGTAACGAACGAGACTCTAGCCTGCTAAATAGGCGTCGTCATTTAGGTGTGCGCGATTTCGGTCGCGCAACTCACTGACGGCGTATTAAAATTCTTCTTAGAGGGACCGGCGGCTTCGAGCCGCACGAGATTGAGCAATAACAGGTCTGTGATGCCCTTAGATGTCCTGGGCCGCACGCGCGCTACACTGAAGGAATCAGCATGTTCTCCCTGGCCTAGAGGCCCGGGCAACCCGTTGAAACTCCTTCGTGCTGGGGATTGGGGTTTGCAATTATCCCCCATAAACGAGGAATTCCTAGTAAGCGCGAGTCATAAGCTCGCGTTGATTACGTCCCTGCCCTTTGTACACACCGCCCGTCGCTACTACCGATTGAATGATTTAGTGAGGTCTTCGGACCGACACGCGGTGGCTTCACGGCCGTCGGCGTTGCTGGGAAGTTGACCAAACTTGATCATTTAGAGGAAGTAAAAGTCGTAACAAGGTTTCCGTAGGGGAACCTGCGGAAGGATCATTAACGTGTCTCTCGCTGACGTTCGCGTGTCGTGCCTTAAAACAGTACGTGCGTCGCGTTTGTCTTGTGGGTTTTGACATTAGATACCTCAAAAATTTGAAAAAAAAAAACGAACGATATTTACGATATTCGTCGTGATATATATAACAAACCGCGTGTACGCCAAGTAAGCGTATATCGTTGTCTGTCGTACTTTTATTATTTATTATATTAAATAAGAAAAGAGCTATCGAGTCAATTCGAAAGCGTAAAATAATCATACCGCAAAGTCTAAACTCTGGAAGTCTCGTCCGACGTAGACCGGTAAGAATCCGCGCCGCGAGTCGAGCACTTGACTAAGCCGCAGATCGAAAGATCTAATGAGTTAAAAGACATAGCGGGGAGATTTGCGATTAGAATTATTTCACTCGATGGTGCGACAGACGATACGATATACGATGAAAAGCGTCGTCGGGTATATCTCTACGTGTTCGTAACGTTCGTTAAAGAAATGAAAAAAAAAACTTATGCGGTTCGGTGGATGGTTGCCTTAAGCCGTCGAGGGGTTCATAACATCGTGTAATGCGAAAATTTGAACTCTTCTTCGGTGGTCGTTCCTCCGGTCTGACGAATTGATTATCGATATCATCGCTTTTATCACAATCTCGGTGAGATATATTTAACTGTCGGTGTATCGATATATTTTTACGTCTGGACAAAACACACAAAAAACAAAGAAATTCGCGAAAGCAACCTTTTCGACGAGCGTATTGAGTTATGCGAGTCGTATAAAAAAAAAGGATGCCGGAGCCGTTACACACAAATTATAAATAAACCATTACCCTGGACGGTGGATCACTTGGCTCGCGGGTCGATGAAGAACGCAGTTAACTGCGCGTCATAGTGTGAACTGCAGGACACATTTGAACATCGACATTTCGAACGCACATTGCGGTCCGTGGAGAAATATCCAGGACCACTCCTGTCTGAGGGCCGGCTGCATAAAATAATATATCACACTGTTCGTTATACTTAATTGTATATAGAACATATGACGGTTCCGATGCGAGATGGCGGACGGACGGTTAGATATCGCGAGAGCGAGGTCTGACTTTTCAACGCTTCTCTATTCTGTCCGTTTAAAACTTATATCATA
>OU911082.1:33982112-33987112 GCA_918358865.1 Melinaea marsaeus rileyi
TCGCGAGTCAGTCGATCCTAAGCTCAAGGAGAGATCTTATGTCGATGTGGCGTGTTTTTTTAATGTTATATTATATATAATATATATGAGAAACAACGCCCTTTGAGCGAAAGGGAATCCGGTTCCTATTCCGGAACCCGGCAGCGGAACCGTTTCAATAATCGTTCCCTCGTTTCAAAGCGAGTGTTCGACGGGGTAACCCAAAGTGGCCTGAAGACGCCGCCGAGGGGTCCGGGAAGAGTTTTCTTTTCTGCCTGAGCGTTCGAGTTCCATGGAATCCTATAGAAGTTAACGTAATATATTTTTTATCGAAAATTTTTATAACTCAGAAACGCTGTATAAAACTTACATAAAACTAATTAAGAAGCGTGTGGAAGAAAGAAATTATAAAAAAAAAAATATTTCACTTCACACTTATAAAAATATTCTATGTTCGATACACGAACGGATAGCGAACCGAGATCGATACACGAACTCATAGCGGACGCTTCTTTCGACCTCCGGGTCGCAGTTTAAACGTCAGGCGGGACTTTCGCACCTCGTCGCGAGGGGCCCGACGGTACGCACCCATACGCTATAACTTTTCACCCCGGTTTCGCTCCGTCTCCGAGATACGACGAGATGAGACGAAATTACATTTAAAAATCTATAAAAAATACATTTTTAATCCCACCCGACGCCAACCCGTATCGAGACGAGCGTCTCGTTCGCCCGCATCTTCCGACATCCGTTTCGTCCGATTCGGACCAACCGTTCGCCGGTTATCGACGAAAAACGATTTCACACTACCCGTTAACATTAAAAATCAAACTGAAAATCGTCAACTGCGACTACAATGATCCGTTATGTACGCAATTAACACATTACACACGTATCGGGGTAAGTTATTTTTTTTTTTTTTTTTATTTTATTTTTTTTTTTTTATTATATATATATATATATATATATATATATATATATATATATATATATATATATACGTACGTACATACATACAAACATCTATATGCATATATATGCACACAAAAGTGCCCCCCCACACGTATTATTTACAAAGTCCAATCAATACACGAACAGATACCGACCGACCTTACCGAATGTCATATTCGTCGTCCCGCATATATGTGAGGCGGTGGCGAGTGTGAATGTGTCGTGATAGATTCGATGTGTTATTATAATATAATGTTCGATAATCACAATCTTTCGCTATTCGTAGCCGTCGAGCGTTTTTGAACGTTTTTATTTATATATATAAAATATATATAGTGTTTCGTATAAAAGTGTCGTTCTTTTAAACGAGATTTTATTTACGACGACGCTAAATATTTTATTATATGTATGTTATAAAGTCATCAGTGTTGACCGCCGACGGTTCCGCGCAGTACTTTGACTATTTAATTTCGATTTAATTCGTTATTTTATAATTCGAAGTGCGAGCGTTATCGTTCTAACGGGGTTCCTATGTTAATATATTAACATTGCTCCCGTCACCAGTGACCGGATCGCTCTGTCGTTAATTTATTCGAAACGGTACGCCGTCTCTCTAACACCGGGCGACGATCAATGTGTTGACGTTTTATAAATGTTAACCGAACTCTTACCATAGTGTTTGAGATTAATGAACGATGATCTCGTTTAAGTAACTATCAAATGACGAGACTAAACGTACATTATTATTTCTATAGTGACGTACGCGATGTCTTTTAAAATAAATATATATATATATTTTAAATATATATATAAAAATTTATTATATTCAGTAGCCACCGTGATGCGTATTAGCTTATAGCGAAACGCTTACGATGAGCTTCAAGAGCTTCGCTCTCAATGGTCGCGTTATGTGTGGAGGAGGAGAATCGACGAGAGGCACGCCGCCGCGCGCGCGTTATTTTCGACTTCGAATTCAGCCGCACGTACACAACCTTTGTTAAGCTAGCTCCCTGGTTGATCCTGCCAGTAGTTATATGCTTGTCTCAAAGATTAAGCCATGCATGTCTCAGTGCAAGCCGTATTAAGGCGATACCGCGAATGGCTCAATATATCAGTTTTGGTTCCTTAGATCTTACTCAGTTACTTGGATAACTGTGGTAATTCTAGAGCTAATACATGCAATCAGAACTCTGACCAGTGATGGGATGAGTGCTTTTATTAGATCAAAACCAATCGACGGAGGGCCTCGCGTCCGAAGTCGTTAATTTTGATGAATCTGGATAACTTTTGCCGATCGCATGGTCCAGTACCGGCGACGCATCTTTCAAATGTCTGCCTTATCAACTTTCGATGGTAGTTTCTGCGACTACCATGGTTGTCACGGGTAACGGGGAATCAGGGTTCGATTCCGGAGAGGGAGCCTGAGAAACGGCTACCACATCCAAGGAAGGCAGCAGGCGCGCAAATTACCCACTCCCGGCACGGGGAGGTAGTGACGAAAAATAACGATACGGGACTCTTACGAGGCCTCGTAATCGGAATGAGTACACTTTAAATATTTTAACGAGGAACAATTGGAGGGCAAGTCTGGTGCCAGCAGCCGCGGTAATTCCAGCTCCAATAGCGTATACTAAAATTGTTGCGGTTAAAAAGCTCGTAGTTGCATTTGTGCGCCGCGCTGTCGGTGCATCGCATCCGTGGTGATACTGACACGTCTGCGGAGCATATCGTCGGTGAGCCGGCGGTAAAACGCCGGTTCAATATCAAAATCCTATCGCGGTGCTCTTCAGTGAGTGTCGAGATGGGCCGACAATTTTACTTTGAACAAATTAGAGTGCTCAAAGCGGGCTCAAAATGCCGCTTGAATATTTCGTGCATGGAATAATAGAATATGATCTCGGTTCTATTTTGTTGGTTTTCAGAACTCCGAGGTAATGATTAATAGGGATAACTGGGGGCATTCGTATTGCGACGTTAGAGGTGAAATTCTTGGATCGTCGCAAGACGAACATCAGCGAAAGCATTTGCCAAAGGTGTTTTCATCAATCAAGAACGAAAGTTAGAGGTTCGAAGGCGATTAGATACCGCCCTAGTTCTAACCGTAAATATGTCATCTAGCGATCCGCCGACGTTATTACAATGGCTCGGCGGGCAGCTTCCGGGAAACCAAAGATTTTGGACTCCGGGGGGAGTATGGTTGCAAAGCTGAAACTTAAAGGAATTGACGGAAGGGCACCACCAGGAGTGGAGCCTGCGGCTTAATTTGACTCAACACGGGAAATCTCACCAGGCCCGGACACCGGAAGGATTGACAGATTAATAGCTCTTTCTTGATTCGGTGGGTGGTGGTGCATGGCCGTTCTTAGTTGGTGGAGCGATTTGTCTGGTTAATTCCGGTAACGAACGAGACTCTAGCCTGCTAAATAGGCGTCGTCATTTAGGTGTGCGCGATTTCGGTCGCGCAACTCACTGACGGCGTATTAAAATTCTTCTTAGAGGGACCGGCGGCTTCGAGCCGCACGAGATTGAGCAATAACAGGTCTGTGATGCCCTTAGATGTCCTGGGCCGCACGCGCGCTACACTGAAGGAATCAGCATGTTCTCCCTGGCCTAGAGGCCCGGGCAACCCGTTGAAACTCCTTCGTGCTGGGGATTGGGGTTTGCAATTATCCCCCATAAACGAGGAATTCCTAGTAAGCGCGAGTCATAAGCTCGCGTTGATTACGTCCCTGCCCTTTGTACACACCGCCCGTCGCTACTACCGATTGAATGATTTAGTGAGGTCTTCGGACCGACACGCGGTGGCTTCACGGCCGTCGGCGTTGCTGGGAAGTTGACCAAACTTGATCATTTAGAGGAAGTAAAAGTCGTAACAAGGTTTCCGTAGGGGAACCTGCGGAAGGATCATTAACGTGTCTCTCGCTGACGTTCGCGTGTCGTGCCTTAAAACAGTACGTGCGTCGCGTTTGTCTTGTGGGTTTTGACATTAGATACCTCAAAAATTTGAAAAAAAAAAACGAACGATATTTACGATATTCGTCGTGATATATATAACAAACCGCGTGTACGCCAAGTAAGCGTATATCGTTGTCTGTCGTACTTTTATTATTTATTATATTAAATAAGAAAAGAGCTATCGAGTCAATTCGAAAGCGTAAAATAATCATACCGCAAAGTCTAAACTCTGGAAGTCTCGTCCGACGTAGACCGGTAAGAATCCGCGCCGCGAGTCGAGCACTTGACTAAGCCGCAGATCGAAAGATCTAATGAGTTAAAAGACATAGCGGGGAGATTTGCGATTAGAATTATTTCACTCGATGGTGCGACAGACGATACGATATACGATGAAAAGCGTCGTCGGGTATATCTCTACGTGTTCGTAACGTTCGTTAAAGAAATGAAAAAAAAAACTTATGCGGTTCGGTGGATGGTTGCCTTAAGCCGTCGAGGGGTTCATAACATCGTGTAATGCGAAAATTTGAACTCTTCTTCGGTGGTCGTTCCTCCGGTCTGACGAATTGATTATCGATATCATCGCTTTTATCACAATCTCGGTGAGATATATTTAACTGTCGGTGTATCGATATATTTTTACGTCTGGACAAAACACACAAAAAACAAAGAAATTCGCGAAAGCAACCTTTTCGACGAGCGTATTGAGTTATGCGAGTCGTATAAAAAAAAAGGATGCCGGAGCCGTTACACACAAATTATAAATAAACCATTACCCTGGACGGTGGATCACTTGGCTCGCGGGTCGATGAAGAACGCAGTTAACTGCGCGTCATAGTGTGAACTGCAGGACACATTTGAACATCGACATTTCGAACGCACATTGCGGTCCGTGGAGAAATATCCAGGACCACTCCTGTCTGAGGGCCGGCTGCATAAAATAATATATCACACTGTTCGTTATACTTAATTGTATATAGAACATATGACGGTTCCGATGCGAGATGGCGGACGGACGGTTAGATATCGCGAGAGCGAGGTCTGACTTTTCAACGCTTCTCTATTCTGTCCGTTTAAAACTTATATCATATATATACGGTCGAAACACTATTTTCGTC
>OU911082.1:34589612-34904612 GCA_918358865.1 Melinaea marsaeus rileyi
CGGGGAGTGTATTAATCAATAGCCTAGCTCTTGGAAATTAAGTCATTATGGAGCATTTCTTGGAAGCTGACTGTGCGTTGTGCATACATGAGTTTTATATAATCGGTAATTAAGCGACTATAGCGCGAAGAAAATTCTGCAACATTCGACATATTTGTCATTTGAACGATGCACCAAGTACCCCACTCATTGCAAAATGGGTCAAGAAGTTTGAAGAGGCGGGCTCAACACTGGAAAACCAAAATTTGGGCGTCCAAGATCTTCAAGAACCATCGAAAACGTAGACAGTGCCACCCAATCTTTTCGGGACGATCTGAACTTTTCAATTAAGAAGCATGCTGTTCCTTGAAACGTGCACAAATCGTCATTATGCCGCATTTTGCATAAATATTTAAACCTTTACAAAATTCAGTTGGTGCAAGAATTAAAATCTCAGGATGCTGATAAGAGGCTTGACTTCGTAAACCAGATGACTGAGAGTTTTCCGACTTCATCTTGTTTTCCGATGAATCCCATTTTCCGCTTAATGGACACGATAACAAGCAAAATTGCCACTACTGGAGTGCAACCAATTCAAAACAAAAACATCAGAAACTCCTACATTTGCCTAAAGTGACCGTATGGCGTAATGTCGGCGCGAGGAATTATCATCCCTTACGTTGAAAATGATAAGAACTGTGCGGCCAGTTACGGCAAATTTAAAACTTTATGTGGAGATATTAGACAACTTCTTTGTACCTGAGTTGCAAAACTTTCCTGGTTATAACCAAAGAATATGGTTCCAGCAGGATGGTGCAACTTCACACACGTCCAATAGGTCTCTGCCAAAAGTTTATGAAATTTTTCCTGACAAGTTGATCTCTAGGAGAGGTTATATAAGTTGGCATCCACGTAGTCCCGATTTGACACCTATGAACTTTTTCCTGTGGGGTTATGTAAAATCGAAAGTTTACGCCAACGAACCAACCTCCCTGGCACAATTAAAAGAAAATATACGTCATGAAATGGCATCCATCACGGAGAATACATACCGAGCCTTCATAGGCAATTTTAGTACTCGATTAAATGAATGCCGTGAACGCAAAATATATATGTATATATATATATATATATATATATATATATATATATATATGGACGATGTCATTAAAAAAAAATCCCTAACACTGTATTATATTATATAAGAAACATTTTTCAAAAAACTTCTAAATTAAAAAAAAAATAGATAATATGAATTTTCTTTTGAGACACCTTGCATTATAGAAAATAACTATAGATAAATATATTTACCTTCATAACGAAATTATGTTTAAATAATTAAACATTATTTTCATGTTATCTCTAGAAAGTAGCATTAAAATTTTATAGTAATCATTAAATTTATCGTCCAGTATAACGGTTAGTGTCATAAATCTGTCAATATGAAATCTTTTAGCAATCTTTAAACCCGATTTTGGTACTTAATCAATATTTTATCAATTTCAATCAATATTCAATGGTATATAATAATCTATGTGTGCAAAATCTTATATAATTCTTTCAGTACTCTCTAGTGTATGACGTCTAAAAATACAAACAGTATTTAAGAATAAAGTACAGTGCACATAAATAAAAAAAAGAAATCTTATTCGAGAAGAAATATTATTATTACCTTTATTTTATTTTTTGTCTTGCATATAATTTGTATACAATAAAATTTCTATCTTTTTTTATTAAAACACATATATCCGTCATATATATATATATATATTGTGTTTGTTATTGATTTGTAATAAATATATTACATACTGTTATTATATACAAGTTGAAATACCAAAGTTTGAAACAACCGAACTGTCTAGCCCTTATCAATGAAATTAATTCGACCTCAACAGCTGCGATCCCGGGGGAATGGATGGAATGAGCGTATCGAAATTAATTTTGTTTAGACTTTGATGACTGGTACGTACAAAAGTAGCGTTATATTTATAAATTTTAAAAATTAAAAGATTTTATTAAAATTGTAGGAAAAAAGATAACTCTAGTGTATTGTCTGTATTGTGGTAAAAGAGAATTATTAAAGATAACACAAAAAAGTATTATAAAAAGTATCGGTATTTGTCGATATTTACAGAAGGATTTTCGTTTTGTATCGTTTAATACAATGGGCTTGCGACTTATTGTTTCTGATTTTCTCCTAAGCGATTAATTTTTTACGAAAGTCTAGATAAAATTCTCAAAATATTTCAAAAGAAATAATCAATGATTACGTTTTTTTATATTGCAATACCCAAGTTACAAACTTCTAAGTACAAATTATATTAAGATTTTTAAAAGTAAAAAAAATTATGATCTTTTTATACGAGTAGAAAAACACAATATTTTAAAGTAACATATTGTAGGATTATATTTGAAATATATCGAATAAGAACATGATTTAAATTATTTAAATGTTATATGATTTGCCCAGTGTCCTAATAAGTAATTTAATCTGACTAAATTCTCGTCCAAAGATTACTTTCAAGTAGTAACAAGATTTAGGTCGAACTCTGGAATTATAATACTAATAATACTAATATTCTAGCTTTTTTATAATCAGGTGAAGAATCTTGAAATTTCTATTGCATATGGTACATATTTGTGAACTATTCACAGTAGACCATAACTATGAGAGACAGTTATTTCAATCCTTTTCATAGCAAGATTTAATATTGAATTTCATTGAATTTACCACGTCCTTAAGACCAAAGTTATACGGGTTTATTCCCAAATGATAGTTTAAATTAAAATATTTTTATGTAAATGTCATATGTTAGATCTTAAGAATATATCACTTAAAATAGGAACATGATATTTGCCAAAATCTTTATCTTTATTTAACACTACACCACTTAACTCAGCTGAAATAAAATTTGTTTGTTTTAATTGTTACCTGTAATAATTGAGAACCTGTGCAAACACGCCGGGATGTCTGTCGAAGAAGTACTCATTGAGGACGGGGTCGTAGTTGGCGAGGGCCTCCGTGAGACGAGATAACCGCGTTGCGGGGATCTTCTTTAGGGTTGCTTTGTAGGTCTCGTGGCGGATGCCCCCTACGTTCAGCACTACGCGGTTTTCCGCGTCCATATTGAGAAGATTCATGTCTGTTGAAACAAATCTGTTTTAGCTGAAGAATTGTTCGAATTACTTATGACATCAAAAAACTTTCAGCAACCGATTTCATGCAAAAGACAGCTGCTAGTTCAGCTGGGTTTTTTAAATAATTTCTAAAAAATACCTATTTACATTTCAGAGGTGGAATATTTAATTAATGAAGCATTTATTTAGCTCCAATTTGTAGGTTTTTAAAATTAAATTATTATAGTAATTGGTATTAGATAATTGATCTCTAACAGAGGTAGGTTTTTCTTTTTCAATCAAACCTTACTCGCTAAATCTCCTCAATTCCCACACTATGAAGCGCTATGGTGACCGGCTCTGCCCGCGTCGCCACATTACTTCTATGTAGTCATCCTCTAGCCTGCTAAGTTTTTCGTGAGATGTCATTGCTGTTGTAGGGAAGAATCCTGCAATAAGAAAAACTATCTGAATTCTACTAACAGTAGAATTTGAAAAATATTTGATCGGTAGGTCGCAATAAAAGTTAAAAGTTAATAGATCTATAATATCACATTTACTGGCACAAACTAATACTGGTTGGTGTTAAAGAGTGCCTTGTAACAAAACATTGTAAATGCTAATATTGATGTATCTTTCCTGATCCTTTAGATATAAGTTTTTCTCAACTATTAAACTCTGTCCTATTGTAACTAATTTATAAATAACTCGGACCGACTTACGGGTAACAGCTAGTAGCAGTAATGAAATCTTATTAACTTTTTTTCTAATTTACCATTTAAATTGCGTTATTTATAATCGCCTGTACAACTGTAACTACTCGTCAAAATAGATCTCTCGGTGACGCCTAAAGGACGAGTTAGTATGTCATTATCGTAATTTAGAATATCTCTGGTGAAAATATAAATACATCGTTAAATTACTTTAATGTAATAATGCTAAACAAAGTCTGTCATTATTAAAATAGAAATTTATTTTGCAACATCCCACTGTTATATGATATTATATTTAAAATGTGACTGCTAAATTAAAATAATTCTTATTATCGAGCTTCAACGTTTATTTTTAAATATAAAAGCTCTTTTTAGAACGAAAGAACAAAGGACGTGCCACAGAGTCAAAATTGTACATATAAAAAATAGTAAAAGAACAAAACGTTTTGTAATTTTTTTCAAGTAAGTATAAAGGATAAAGGTTGGTGACCTAAAAAATTTAATATTTTTTGTATTATTTTTAAGTGTTCCACATTCGAAACGTTTAAAAAACCAATAGAAGTCTATATTGTGGTAAAGTCCTGTTTTTTTTAAAGTTTAAAATAAAAAAAGCTTGATAATTTTTCTGTAACAAGTTTTACTAACAATTATATATTCCGAGAGAAATACAAAGTAAGAATAGAAATAAATAATTTAATAACCTTTTGAATTACAAATTAACGTAATTCATAACCAAATAATATTTTAAATAGTTATTTTCAAACATGAATTACTTATTCACTGAAAAAACTAATTAAGTTGTTTAACGGATAAACTTATAACTTTAAAAATAGAGCTCGGGTGAGAGCCGCAATGCAAAAACCTTTTTCTGAATAAGTCATGAGTGTTCAGAGTTTACTTTAAAGTACTCATTAAAGGAGGTTCCTCGGGTTTTCAAACTTCAACGACGTGAGGGAATATAGTCTAGAAAATCTAACTTGGTATTAACATTAAACGAGTTGAAATTATCTGCTACAGTAGAAAATATTACAACAAACTTGGTGTTTGATGTTGTTTTATAAATTTATATCATACCAGCTTTGTTCACGTTCACGCAGAATATGTTTTTTTTAAATAAAAGTTGCCACAGTTACTCCTTATAACATCAGGTAAAAGATTTATAAAATTGATCCATCTGATTCAGAGATTAGCAGAAACAAACAGCTGGAAAAGAGTAAACTGATTTTTTATGAAGTAGAAGTATATACTTTTGTTAATTTGGATATACAAAAAGACACTTCAAGGTTATTTATATGTATAACGTATAGATTACGAAAAGGCAAATGTCTCTGTTGAAGTTTCAGCCTAAATCATGTGTTACGGTCAGTACTTTACCAAACAATAGTCATAAAGCATTATTGTTATGTAGTTTAGGAAAAGAATGGTGGCTATAAAAAAAAACTATACTTCCGCCCTTGATCATCTCAAATGCTAAAAACTATATGATATTTATACTGCTAAAACTTATTTTACTTCAGGCTTCTGACAATAAGGACATCTGTTCAAACTTAAGGTGGCAGTATGTTGGCACCATGTAGACAATATTTACTTTGACTACGTATAAAGAAGTTACATTATTATAATGTATAACTTTAACTAACTTACTTAATTTTGTTAATTTCTCTTTAGAAATAAATTATATTACAAATAACACTTTAAGAAATTAACTTATGAAACGCCAGCCTGTTTGCAAGGTTTTAAAGCGGTTTCGACAACGGCACGGAGCCAAAAAATACTTAAATTGATTGCTATTAGTAACTGAAAAAACGAATACTGTATTGATATTAATACACACATATAAAGAAAGGTAAATAAATTTGCTTCTAAGGTGCTATTTGTATGAGTAATTGCTCTAACAATCAACTTAAAGATCGAAGTGACGAAATGTGACGTTTCAACTTATTATAAATTATATACCATTTTTACACATAGCATCAGGTATCAATACCTACAATATATTAGAAAAACTTATTGTAATTTAATAAAGGCAAGACTAGTACCCGCGACTTCTGGTCTCAAACTTCTGCCAATTAATCTACCGTGTGTGTAAATATTGCCTTGGTGGATCTAGTTTTTATACATATATAATCTTGATGCGGACAAAAGTAAAATTTATTAGGCTTTTTTCGAAACTTTCTGTATATAATAATGACAATGGATTATGGATGGAATGAGTTGATAAGTGCAAGAACTAATCTTTTTATACAGATAAATGGGGCTGTAATTGCTCTTCAGTTGCGTAGCGTGAATATTTAAGTTCGTTAACTTTTCCATAATTCGAATTTTGAGGACTTTTAATTTTTTGTAAGTAAAACAATCAATATATTATTGATTTATTTCAATAATGTTACAGTTTTATTTACCTATGTTTTTAGGCCAAATTTAAAAAAATTGGTTATGATTTTGTGTTTTGTTTTATACAATTTATGGTCCAATATTCATGTTATATTAATATTTACGTACTTATTTTGCAAAGCTGCCTTACATGTGTAAGGCAGCTTTGCAAATCTAATCTGGTAAATCTTATTAAAAAATATTAAGATTAGGTGCTACATTGTGACAAAGAAGAACCAAACAAATATTTATTATTATTATATATTCATGTTAAATTTTAGTAAGCTAAGTATATGTCTGACACACAGTCGTTGTCAAAATCGATCTAACACTACGTAGGCATCGTCAATAGTTGACGAGACTTTGTAAGGTATTTTTAACTAAAAGTGCCGACGTTTGCCACAGGCTTTTGACGTGGCAAATGGGCTACGTTACAAAGACTCAAATTGTCTGGTGTTTAAACTCAACCTGTATAGAAAGTTATACCCTTTTTAAAGTTCTACTTATTTTCATTTACATTATAATAAGAGCAACTTCACTGAAAATAGATTGAATGGTGTGATTAAAAAGAATTAAAGATTCGACTTGAAAGTTTAGTTTTAAATATGAAATAAGTTTTCGGTTGTAATAATAAATATTTCGGTACTAAATGTTTCATTGGATATCTGATTTGCCATAAGTATTCAATGACAAATATACTCATAATCTAATAAGAGAATATATCACAAAATATAAAACCTATAATAGCATAACTATTAGTATTTGGGTCAGTATATAATCTTTAACATAAATTCGGCTTCGGATCAATACATTTTGATCGCATACAAACATTTTCCAAATAATATTCAATCATGAATCTTTGATAACATACAAAAGGAATTCCGTTAACAATGGCTTTGTGTGACTTAGTTATACATGCGTATAATATGATTAATTACATTTTCAATAATCATATATAATTAATTATAGTTAGTATAATACAAATTCCACGACCTGATTTTGGAATAATAATAAAACACCTACCAATAGTAATTAAAAGTATTTCATTAGATTGTTTACTCAGTAACGTGTAACGTAAGGTTACGAGCCATTTCGACGGCATTAAAATCGTTTTATCGACACTGATTATTCTATGAGGAAGATTCCACAATTAAGACGAGTTCGAAGTGGATTTTTACTTATTAATATTCGTAAGCAGCTGTTGATTTCTTACAGTGAAATATATATTATTTTTACTTCATTTATTTATAATTTTATTAGATATAAACTAATTATTTTGTGCATTTTTTAATTAGAAAATAAAATTTAGATTTAAAGGGTTGCTTTTTATATCTATTTACATTATTTCTTGATAAATGATAATCGGTATGAGATCAATAAAGTTACATGAAGGTATTTAATACGTGATAGCAAATGTTAGCCAAATCAGTTAATACGAAGCTAGGTTAAAGGTTCTAACATAATACAAACTATACTTTAACACCTTTATATGTATGTGAATAAGCACCCTTAACTTAAAACTATGTTGGACTATCGAGCGAGTAATTTACCTCACCTTGAACACAACTATTGTTTTTACCCCGTTGCCATGGCAACCGTGATACAAGTGCCTGACACTGAGGTGCGTGTCACACCAGATCAAGTCTCGGTTTTCAGGACAATGTTATATAAATAACATTTGCGTCAAATTTCAGTTTTGTGAAACGATATTATTATGCAATATTCTAATTCTACTAAAATTATTTTTAGTAATGTTTATCTTTTGTTGTAAAAGTAAAACATAAGGCAAAAATATATTAACAAATTTTAAGCTTTAATACTAATTGAAATTATACATTAAATAGTCCACGGCGCGCTTGCTTCCACATAGAGTCATTACAGCAGCGAGTGTCACTTGACGAGAACGGCATAATAAGCTGCCGTGTTCTCGGAGCGTATTCTCGAGTTTTGCAGCGATTCGTAACTCACTGACGGAATATTCGCTTTTTGTCGAGATAACTTTGTAGACAGTATTGCGACACACCCGAGAGACTCCTTTAGAAGTTAAAGATCACGCCACAACATATTCACCAACGTCATAAAACCTTCAAGTTTTATATTTGTGTTAGATATTTTATTACAGAATTCAAAAATATTTATTCTCGAGGTATTAAATGTGGAACAATTTTATTCACAAGTATATTTAAATTAATCCAGCATAAGTTTTCGAGGTCGGCGCTTCATAATACTCCCATTAAAATGAAGCCATGACTATTCTATGTTTCATTTTGTTAGTGGAAATAATATCTTTTAATTTATATATAAAGTCTAAATTTTATACACATCTCAGTGTAAATTTGAATTTATGTCAAAAATATTTTAATATACTTTAAAGCTAGAGATAAAATTTCACTTCATATGAGTAAACTTAAGACAACTTAACTCGAACTTCAATTAACGACTCAATCTAAGTATACCGGAACTAGAAACTAGCGGTAATAGTGTTATACACTTTCAACGAACTTCACAGATTTATCTCAGGACCACTCATCCGTAAGTGTCTTGAGATTTATTGTACTTCAATTGTCTTATAAAGTGGATTGGATTTTCTCCAGATTTTTGAAATAAAAGTTCAGTACAGTGAAATAAAAAGTATTTTATCAAAAGTATTTTATCAAAACTTATTTTTCTATGTATTTAGAAATGTCTTATAAAATATTTGTTTATAAATCTATACTCCCAATATTATGGTTTATTCAAAACATTAGAAAAGTATAATCAATTTATAATAATAAATAAATACGTTTTACATAACCCGCATATTAAATTGGAAATATCTTTTTTCATTTGTGGCTACAGTGGTACGCAGTGGTTAACTGAATAATTTAGATAAAAGGTTATTTCTATTTATACTTTATATAAAACAACATACAAGAAAATTCAATCGCAAGCTATGCAACATATTATTATATATTTACATACACAAATTATTATACATTTAAATAATCACAAGTAAAGGTACTATATATGTTTTATATTTTATATTATTCTCTAAAGAATACTCTATTGTGATGTTTTCCATTATCTTATATACGTTAGTACTATAAATGGTAATTATAATATTTAGTGTAATTAGAAATAATTTGAATGGTTATGTATCACTTTAAAACGTTTTTATAGTTATGAGTGTTAAATTATTTAAGATGTTACAAATGCCTTCCCAGAGAAATTATCTAGCTTCTAACTTGGTATTAAAAATAAATAAAAATAGTTTTCTTATACTTTTTATAAACCTAAGTTCTCGCCCCAGCGAAGTCTTCGAGGCATAATTAAGATGAATCTTGTAAAAAATCTTAAAATGAAGCCGTGAGCTTCGTAGCGTCTGTAATATAGTTACAGCAACTTCTTAATTACGCTTACTTTGATTGAGTCGTTAATCGAGTCTGTAGTTTAAGTTGAACTGTTTGTCCCATGGCTTATTATTTAATCAGGAGCGGGATGGGATGATGGAGCAGACAAACTTGTTGACAGGAGCTAGTTTCTTTTAAAAAATTAGAATAAGCTTGTTATTAATATACATTGCATCATTATTCGTAATTATAACATAATAAAAAGAATATAAATATGCTTTAAATATAGGAGTATAGAACTGAAAAGTAAAATAAAAAAAAACCGTATAACAAAACCAACAAAACAAATGATAAAACGTAAATTCTGATTTCCATAAAAACGTTAAAATATGCACAGGTGTCGAAAAACGAATTAAACCTCACATTCGCATACAAATTCATGAAAAGTATTTTTCTAATTAAGGTCGTATAAGCGACGTAGTAAAATACATATATAAGAGAATATAATAGAATACCTAACTTATATTTTTAATTTTTATAGTAATAGATATTCTTACAGCCGCTTCTCAATTAATATTTAATAAAATATTATTTATACGCTAAAATTTTATTAGTTATATAAAAAACAGTGACAGACACGATTAAAACGAAAAATAAAAACAAACTTGTAACACCAAATTTCGTCTTCAAAAAATTAACAAGTCCTTCATGGTCTTGAGTATACGCATACGAGTATAAAATAAAGTTTCATAACATATCTTAGACCTTCCTTTTCTTAGTATTAGGTCTAAAATAAATCAAGTGTGTTATTAAATATATCTTATTATAACGTTCAAGAGTTTTTAGATTAACGAAATGTGTTAGCTTATTACCAGGGTTAATATTATAATGTACATCATTTAAGATTGTTAAATTTCTTTTAAAAAGTGCAATTTTTCAGTTTTCTAGCCGGCTCTTCTTAGCAGAGCAGCCTTGCAAGAAGTGGTAGCTTACCGACGGACTGACTTCACTGACTTTTTTTTGTAATAATTGACGATTCAAAGGTACTTACTTGAATAAACATACTTGGATATGTTTTGGGAATTGGAGAAAATTGGAGATGATCCGATAGAATTTGGTAGGTTTTTGGATACTTAATTTATTTCATTATATTTAAAATTTTAATTTAAGATTGCCTGATCAAAATAACATAGCGTAAATTTGATATTGTCTTTAATGTGGAATGTTTGAACAATGGTTCTTAACTTTTAAAACTATGTCTATTAAATATTTGATTAAATAAAATATATTCGTACCTAATTGTACTTTAATGTTTCTTAAAGGGCCTCTTAAGGTAAATTGTAATTGAGCCTTTGATCTAGTAAATTAATGAGATACAAAATAAACCTTGAAACATCAAAGGCCTTTTAAAAAAGTAATTGCCTAAGAATTTAGAGTAAGATTAATTTAAAGAATTGTTTTATTTTTATGTGATAATTGAATTAATTGTATATTTTTGTAAAATCATCATCATCACTATCACTATCATCTCATCATATTAGCCAATTGTCTGAAGGTGAAGTAGGTAATCAAAATCGTTAACAAGAGCCGCATATAAACCTGTTATTTTTTTATAATATTATAAAACCGTCAATCTGTCATTATTTCTTTTAAAGTCTTGAACATAAACAAAGTTTTAGTGATAGACATGTGTTAACATTACTTAATTTAAATTATTTAAAAATGAGCTATGTTATATCCTAGTAGTATATTCCTAGAACATGATAGCATATTACAAAGTTACTAACTTGCTGACTGGATTCTGGTAAGCGGAATATTAAATTAAACCGCGACGTTGGTTATTTTTTGATGATACACACGGAATATATTAAATATGATAGGCGGTACACGTGTAAGTTATATGAATTTCAGATCTTAAAATGCATATAATTGGAGAAATGCTGCTTTTATTTTTTACTCAATTGAATTTAGACAATCCTATCTATTAAAAACTGAAACCAATGATAATAAATAGAAATATTAAGAGAAGGTTAAGGAGAAAATGACAATAATAACAAAGACATCGTTTTTCAAAACTTCAATAAAAATAATATAAATATTTTCTACATATTAAGTTAAAATCTAGATAATTGGACAAATATTATATAAACTCAATTATGTTAATGAAATATTGTATTTATTGGACGTCAGTAAAATATCTAAACCAGGTTTGAATACAAAAAACACTATCATCCAATACAAAAAAAATACAATTTCTGTCGTGACCTTAATAAAACAGCTACAAAAAAATAGACTCTAACGGTTTAGTACAAGAGTTGCTAATCGTATGTCAGTTAAGATGAGGTTGAGATTCCTCTAATAAACTAAATGCCTATTTCCCATTCGTTTTCGCAAATGTATATTATTATGTATTTTCGTCTGATCTCCGACCAGATGGTGTCTGAACAGTGTTTTTGAGGAAAATGTTTTGATAACATAAGTTAATGTTAGGAGCTTCTCCATCTTTATACATTATATTTATAAAGAAAGACTTTTTGCATGTTGCTTTGAAGATGAAAGAATATTTGTATGAATAACTTGTTTATAAATTGAAAATTTTCATAAGTCTCGCGTTATATAAAATGAGTATTCAATACTGAAGAATTAATATTTTTTCTCTTTTTTTTTTGACTACAAAAGTCTTCGAAATGAAGTCCGAAATTAAAGTAGACCGTGATGTCTCTCTGTTGCTCTCTCGTTAAACTTAATATATTTCTGTTAATAATATAAGGAAAAACCTTTGTTTATTTCAAGAACTTTAAATTTATATAATAATTACTTTAGGCGGATATTCTTGATTATATCAAATCATAAGTTAAATTTTGCCAAAAAAAGGTATACGGTATGGTGAGTAGCTAATCAATGATTTCACAAGTTCATATATTTGCGTATATTTTTGATATTGTTATTAATTAAATTTAGAATCATTTTTGTTATAAGGTATAATGGGACCGGCGTATACTTGTAAATAAACGATTCGTGAACAAAATAATATGACAATAATGTTGAAATAAAATACTTTAAATCTAACACACTGTACCAGAACTTTTCTAAAAACTATTTTACCCTTGAGGAAATTTAAAGCGACTACACAACACCAAACAAAAAGGAGTTAGGAAACTTTTTTTTTGTTGTATAGAAAATAAAATTACATAAAATAAGAAATAAAGACAGCGGATTAAAAGTATATTTTTATCTATCTGATATATCATTGGTAATTTGAATAAAAGATTACATTATCAAAAAAATATAATTTAACTCAAACGTTCCCCCTTATCTAATTTATAATAATTTATGCATTTGAGTATATAAGGATAGAGAGTTATCAAAACTTGTTATTAACAAGAGAATAAGGTAATCAATTCACAAACTTTTCGTTGGTTTGAACATAAATTATAATTTATAAACAAGAATAACACATTATTCATAAGATGTTGTATTCTTCATTGAAACTTAATTATTTAAGAATGAATTCTACTTTAATTAAGACCACAATTCATTTTATAGATACAATATTTCAGAGAATTATAATATTGGTGATAACTACTAATTTCATAAATTCTTTAACACCTTTTACACTAAATATTTCTTATTAGAAAAACTATGATTTATCAGCTGGTTTTTGAGGCTTCTCTGCGATTTCTGTTTGTGAGAAAGCAAAGACGATTTTAGATTAATGACAATGTTATTTTTATACACTCCCATATATAATCAAAATAATACATTTTTAAAACAGTGAGTAGTCACAACTCTTGCAAGGGAGATTTTACTTTTACATTTAACTTTGCCTTTATTGATTTTTATTTGAGATTGAAGGAATTAAAATATACAAAATGTTCGAATTAAGTTGTAATTAGATGTGAATTTGATGTTTGTTGAAAGTTTTGCAACAACCCTGGACCATTTTTTATTTTATACAAAAATGCTATGATTATTTTTACAAAGGAATAATTTATCGATGAGAGATATAATGTACCTATAATAAATTAACATATTTTACCATTTATTATTAAGAAAGAAAGGGTTTATAAAAAATACATTTTGAAATAATATTTTATGTTGAGTTTTATGTAAATGGAAAATTTAATTTTCTTTGACCTCCATTTTCTTTAGTTATTTTATTAAAAAAAGCTTTCATTCTGCAATAATAATTCTATATAACCCCTTTATTCTTTTCTTGGGTTTAGGAAAAAAAAATGTTGTGTGAATACACAAATGAATATTTGTAGTGGATTCCTTAATAATATTTCTTGCTTTTATCGTACTTCATAGAAAAAGAAATAAACGACAAAATAAGTAGTGTGCTTGAAAAGTTATATTTTTAACAAATAGATTGATGACATACTTCACGTTGATGAAAACTACATAATTTATACAATAATACAGAAAAAAATATTTAAAAATATTTATAACATAAATTATTAAATTAAATTAATCATTAAAAAGTCATAGATCTTCAATAACTCTTTACATTAAAAACCAAAAAATATTTCATTTTAATCAATACAGAATATTGAATTTCAGATAAACTAGGATCCGCCAACCGTGCGCGGCGGGTGTTGAGCTGAGCCCCTCTCCTTTCTTCTTTTCTTGATAACTTTTGAATGGCTAAACATTTTTACAATCTGTTTTCGCTATAACATCCGCGTTTGGCTCAAACATACATGAGAAAATTTTAAGGTAATTATCTCGTCGCATTCTGGAGACAACTAAATACAAAAACAGGTCTCCCAATCGGTTAAGAGCTTCGTTTAGGCTCAGCTCAATTAGGTGTACATAGAAACATATAAAATAAGAATCGAAAAATCAAAGAAAAGATTCTTAATAAATGAGCGAGCGTAAAGCTTGTACTAAATCGTAAATCCAAAATGATGTCAATTTAAATTCCAAGAGAGATAATGTCGAGAAATACTCTTAATGTTTTTTCAATGTCTAATATCAATACTTCAAATAAAAAATCTTAGTATCATGATACGGTTTTAAATTATTTTTCATGTGAAACAAATTAATTTATTTTCTCTTAATATCAGTAAAGCCTGACCTGTTGATCAGATAATGTGGTGTCACGGTAGAATGAAAAGATTCAGAATAATGAGTTGTCATTTCATCGAGATTATAGTCGATTTTTTACATTCCGAGATATATTTTCCGAATTTGATACAATAATTCTCATTTGATCAAAGGTTCGACGATGACATTTAGTCAAAGAAAAAAACATTAAAATGTAAAAAGATTATCATTTAAAATTTATTTATTTACAAAAGTAATCTAAAATTCTTCAATATCATATAGACAATTTGTTCTAGACTTAGTATTAGTATTTTTTATATATTTTATTTATAAACCATAAAATAAGATACATTTTTTGTGTATTTTTTTTTTAATAATAAAAATTTACCATATTAGTTTAATATTTAAATTTTCAGAGATATCATGTTAATAAAAATAATATCGAGGACTTTAGTCGTAAGCTTTGTATTTTATATAAAAATAAGTAATTTCTTTCACCAATAATTTAATAGCGGTATCAAATAAAATCAGGAAATCTTAAGTAATAATAAAATTAATTGTTAAAATGAAAGACATTATTAAATAAATCAAATTGATTGTTATTGGGTCAAATTATTTTAGGTTTTATAAATTGATTAGTTCAACCGTTGTGTAATTAAAATGATTTTCGAACCAAAGGTTCGCAACGGGTTTTATTCCCAGAGGAGTCAATTTCTTTCTTTCTGTTTCTTACCGTGACACAGAAGCTTTTTCAGAGCCCGTGTTATTAATAACACGGGCTCTGAAAAAGCTTTAATAAAAGCTATTAATAAAAATAACGATAAAAAGAAAATAATATCGCATCAATTTAAGAAAAGTGTAAAGAAGAAATTTATATAACATTTTCAGTAATAAGGCTATTTGAGATGACAAAAATATTACGCGAATTCTTCATTAAACGAATTCTTTATTTGAATGAAGATAATAAAATTGGTCCTTACTTTTTATGACCTCAAAGTGAATGGAGGGATAAATGGTAATTATAGACCATTTTCTTAATGGTTACAAATATTTAAGAGGTCAACACCCGGTTTTCGAGGGCTAATTATAAGAAGTAACATTAGTATAGGGTTACCATAAATCCCGTGTTAAACTTTCTGATCTGATGAAGGATAGGCCATCAATCACAGTTCTTGACAGCCCTGCCAAATCACTTCAATCGTCCTTCCAGACATTTTCTACCTTTGGGTAGACCATGAGGTTTCTGAATAGTAAATAGTGTATAAGAAAAACGTGTTATGTTTATTTGGCGATTCTTATTTGTAACATAAAGACCTGTGTATTACATGTTTATGTGGACTGTGCTGACATTGTATCTACGGCTAATGGGTTTGACCTCCGGATGGGAGCAACATTTATAATGTGATGAAAACGTCACAGCTTTTGGTTATTGTTTCATATCCTGAGTGTTCAAAGACCTACAACAATATTAATCTAATAATGAGCCTTTCAATGGAGAGGATTTATGAAAGCTACGTATTTATATTTATTAATTTATGATTAATATTAAATGATTCGATGTATACAAAGGATCATAAACTATATAAACAATAAATTGATGTTCTCAATTGTTTTTAATATTAATAGAAACACAAAAAAAGCATTAAATCATTTGAATATGGATAAAATCACCCCGATTGTAATTATTCTTTATTATTTTTTATTACATACATCTTAATCTTTTGCATTTTAAATACCACTGATCAAAGCCGTTATAAGTTTCAACCGTCTTATCGAGGACACTCGAGATTATATCATTATCGAATACCAAGTTCAAGAATAACTTGAAAGTATTTCGATTTAGTATGAGCATGTATTTAAAATTGTTGCATTTTTTAATAGTAAAATATATTTTTTTTCATATTAGAGGAATATAATCTGTAAATATTTATCTCCTTTATTTCCTTGTCCTTGTCGTCAAATGTAAACAATATATAGAAGTTACAGAGACGTCACCTCCAATATCGTGCTTTTATAGGCCTGAAAGAGCAGGAATAGGAATGAAGTAAAACCTTAAGTATCCTGCTGCATTAGACTGCTAGAGAGAAGGTGCTAGTATCCCGGTCAAACCAGCCTGTATACGATCTGCAATAAATTAAATACGAGAAGGCTTATGATTTCTTGATTCTATTATTTCTATCGCTAAAACTATCACTGTTTGTATAAATTACAATCGCTATTATCGATGTTACAAATGAATTAATGTTGATTTTAAATTGACCATAAATTTTAGTCATTTAATGTTATATATTGTAAATATAAACACATTTTAATAATTCAAATTCATCTATAAAAATATATTTCGTATTTGTAAATAGTTTGACTATTTTAATTTTATTTTTTAATGTAAATAACTCCTAAAACAATATTTTTTTGTATTTATTTATTTGTTATAATGAAAGTATTAATTTCTTTTGACATTCCAAATTGTTGGCGTTCAGTTGCAAATTTTGACACCTCATTAATAAAACGATTTTATCTTGTTTTAGAAATACTTTGTAACTTTTAGTGTAACAAAGCATTTTCTCCGATACTTACCTTAATGAGATTTACTTCAAAATGTTTCTCAAAGCGTCGTAATTAAATAACAACTAACAAGATTGCAAGCGTGGCGCGTCGCTAGACTCCTATTCAGATTTTAAATTGAATTTCCAAACATATTAAGTCACAGAACGAATAATTCATTACATATTACATGACAACATTGGAAATTACCAAAAAATAATTACAATTTTATTATTAATAACCGATATTAACTACTAAGTATAGTGATTAACGTTACAATTATTTTTCTAAATCATTAAATGCGCTACAAAAAAGGTTTTAGATATATTAATATCAACTTAAACAAGTGGTGTCAAATAGTTATGCAATTATAAATTTATCTTTAAAAGATTGAAAAGTTTCATATTTCTTTCTCAATTTATCAGCAATAAATAAACAAATATTTTTGTATAAGTTTCGAAAAATCTAAACATTTGATTTGATATGTTATGATTAAAAATAATTAACGCATTTAAAAGTAAGTCAGCATTTCGTTTGTTATTTTCTTCTTATCTTATTTATGATATAGTACATTTAATTATATTTTCAATGGGGGCTAGTGCTATCGTCTTTCATTTTACGTGTCAGATTGTCACGCCTCGGAAATAGAGTCACGCTTGAACAGTCTTTGCCCCAGTTGTCGAGATAAGTTAGAATACGTTCAGATTTATCCCATTTCCTTACAACCTACATCTGGAAATTTCAATGCATTGTGAATTTGAAATGTTTTGTATTTCAAGCCGCTAAGCTACTGAATTTTATTTCATAATATTTAAATTTTATATTATTGACATCATTTTATTTATTTATAATTAGGGTGAATAAACAAATTTGTTTATTGATTTTAAGTAGATATTCAATTTAGTTCACTGACCACCGCAGTATTATGATCTGGTACATATTAAGGTAAACTGGTGTAACTGGTACAACACAATAATATTATACAATTATCTTAATATTTACTTTCGATGAATAGAGCAAAAGTTGAAATAAGAAAATCTAATTCTAATCCATTATTGCTTAAATGTCAAACGATCTTCTGAAGATAAATAATAAGACGTTATTTATTCAACAAACATGTAATATATGATATCTCGATCGTAAAAATGTTCATGTGAATATATTTGTTACATTGCATACGTCTTTAGGCTCGTGGCGTGTCAGGGGTGTCACGCTGAGCAGTCTCGGGACATTCATTCCAACGAAGAAGAGATTGTGTGCGCAATTTCATTCCCGTGTCCCACATTTAAAAGAAAACATTATTATGTAGCTTGTATTATCTATTGTACTTTGTTACTTTAATAACGGCATAAAAATGGTATAAAACAGAAGAAATCGGTAATTCAAAATTTCATTTTTACCAGATCAGTAAAAAAATTGTTTCCTAAATTACGTTTATTAAAAATATTAGTAATTTCCTTTTACAATATTATCCACAGAAGAAAACATCCTACGTAATAAAAAATAAAAGAGCTACATTATCGATACTATTAATGTTAAAAGAATAATTTCCTTTCTGCTCAACGAGCGTCAAATAAGGCTGGCTGAAGGCCAAAGATAATTTTTATGAACTGTCCGACCGACGTATCCTATCCGATCCCTGTTATTTCCATTTATATGGAAAATTTACCGTCTATTTGATGATGTGTGAAATTCTGTATAACTTTACACGTATCTTGTGTAAGGACGAATTGACGTATCAATTTCGATGAAAGGTTCTCTTGAAGAATTTTTGTAGAGAAAAATATTTATGATCGTAACATATAGGTTTTACCTAAAATAACTTGAGATAATTTTTATTATATCTGTCTGTATAATTCACAATTTGTTTGCATATAGTCCATTTACTTGAATGTTTTATAAACGTTCTGCGTAATAATTTAATTATATTGAAACAGTCATCAACACTAACAGGACTTGAACCTTGGATCTTAGGGATACCATGAACTTCAAGAACTGTGATATCGTGTCAATATTCACTTTAATGGCTTTAAAGCTTTTAACATACTTTCAAAATATTCGTCCCATGACTCATTTGCTAAGTAAAATATAAAATAAAAACATTATTAATTCAAAAAGGAATATTTCTTTTCATAACAGTAAATATTGCTAGAGTTTGTTAATTTATTGTAAGATTGAAAAAAAAAATACAATATACTTTCTCGTTGTTTTCTTACTATTAATTAATATTTTGTACTGTGTTGGTGGACTTAAGCACCGAAAATAGGAGTTCCCGAATCATACCAAATATTAAGTTAGTATTTTTACAAGTCAGATTATCAGTTTACTTGTTCCATTACGAAATGTGTTGTTACAAATAATTAATGAATCTTAACGTCAATAAGGATATTATTACCAAAATAAATTTTGCAAACTTGCTAATTTATATATATTTATGATTAAGAATTACTTTAAAGTATTTTTCCACAATAAGTTATAAGAATTACTTTAAAGTATTTTTCCTCAATAAATAACACATAAATGTTTCTGTGGATATATTGAGTTATTTTCAGTATTTGAAGATCAAAGAAGAGCGAAGTGAAGTGAATCGTTCTATAAACAGGAACGTCTATCCTGTACATAAGATGTGGAGATTATGGTGATTTATAAGTATTTAAAATTGTATATAAATAGATTATTTTATACTGTATCGTTGAATTATTTTGTGTAACGTCTCAAGGCCGCAGATGTTGATTCTATTCGCTAATATTTTTTTGGTATCGATACCGAATTTATTTAAAATATATTGATTACTCCTGCCTTTGGGTACTCTGAATATATGAATGTAAGTAAAAAGAGAATAAAGGGGGATATTGTTAAAGGTTGTTAACATTTATTTTTCCATTTTGGTAACATGTACAAAAGTAATGGTTATTAGAAAATACTCATTTTGGAAATAATAAATATAATTTTAAGAATTTTAATTGATAAATTATGAAAATTATAATTTAAGTATTGGTTACTTACAATAATAAAAATTTATCTTAGTATAACTGAAAGTCTTAAAAGTAAAATGCATTATAATCTAGAGAAAAATAGCTGTCTTATATCTTATAAATTAAGGTTTCAGAAAGAGACTTGATTAAATTTGAAAATCTCTTAGATCGGATTTTCCATGTAGTTTCTCTCTGAAAGGAACCTTATTGGCTACACGTAGATAAATAAGGCATGATATCCAAACCTTATAAGCGCCTCTCTTCAAAGGATACGCCCTTATCTTGCGCTATACCTTGAAGTGAAACATACTTGATTTGTAAAATAATATATATTTAGTCTCAGTTGAATTAGTATGAATAATAAACATATAGCTTAGCGAATCGGTTAAACTTTTTAAATATATTCTTATATTTATATAATAAATTTGTTTTGTTGAGATAATATTTGGTAATAATTAAAGATAATATCTATATCTATATTAAACCAAAATTACTTAAAAGATCTATATATAATAATTGGTATATATTTTAGAATATATTTTTATGTCAAAATTAAATATAAATTATGTCCTCTAATTTGATATTGATACATTTTGTCAAATAAAATTTACCACACTTAATTATTTATAAAGCGCAAATTTTTATGATAATTCTTTGTCAATATTTGTATCTGAATCGAGAATAACTATGCAATTAACATCCGAACTCGAGTCAATAGCACTCATCTCTAGGATACTTCACCTTACCGCCCATTGAAAGCCTTTTGTTTATGATATCTATAGACCACGATTGGACTACACTTTCTTTGGAATGTGTACTAATTACAGTTTTATAATTATCTAAATAATGAATGTACCTTCCTTATTCTTGGTTTATATAATAAATATCAGTATATCAATATCCTACTACTAAGCTGTGGCACTGCTAAAATGTGACTTCATATAGACAGATAATATTTCAAAGGATTTTTTAAGAGGTGTTAGTTTCCTTAAAATGTGTTCGTTTTGGTTTAAACTGGATAAATATGTAAAGTAAAGATTGTGAACATCGGATTTTAAACTTTCTTTTATAATAATGTGTAAATAACTGGAACTTTATATAATAGATGTGTTTGTTTCGAGAAAACCAGTTAAGTAAATATTCCCATTTTGTAATATAAATACATCCAGAATGTTCCATGCACTTGTGAAGTGACAAGAACCAAACTTCACTGATATAAAATAAATAGGTTAGTTAAATAAACAATCAATACTATACCAAACATTATATTATGTACTTACATGTGTGTAAAGGTTAATATAATAATATTTACCACTAAAATAATAAACTCAAATGTTGATTAAAAAAATTGGTTATATTATTTAAAATAATAAAGTTTTCTATTGAATATTGTTTTACATCTTTATACAAATATATATAAACTTGATTTTAAAATACATTATTAATCTAGAAATGTTATATAGTTTGTCATTTAAATGTGCTAACTGAAAACTGAGCTCTGGGACTTAGCACCATAGTTACAAAGTAAGTTTAGTGCTAGTTTTTACGAGGGTCCATAACTGTATCAATGTAGTTAGATACAAATCTGATGTTCAACTATTTGTTTATTTAACTTAACATAGACATAAAATCTTTCTGGGATTCTGGTGCCTGAAAAGTATAAACCAGTGTCCCAGGTCACCAGGCACCCATTATAGTGTAGAAGTCAATTAATCTAACAAATTTTGGATACAGCTATAGAAATTTATAATAAGAATAAAACTATCTACAGACACTGGGTAGTTTGAATTTGATTATTCTAACAATTAAAGATTCCTCACCGTTAATCAAAGTGTAAATTACTTATTTAAATTACAAATGATATAACATACATATAAATTTATATATGTTGTGCAAGCCACTACAGAAGTATAGCCGATACCCAATCAATATATGATGTATGTTACGTCATTGTTTCCAAACCATATCAAATCTATTTCTTGATGCATAGTTTATATTTCTATATGTGTAGATAATGGGTCACAAAAATCTAATATTATCTCTGTATCGTTTACACTAGCTTTTAAAAATTAAACGCTTCTATGTAAATTATTTCACAGACTCTGACAGTCTTGATGACATTTATGCGTTTTTTTAGGGCTAGAAATATAATGATAGTAGCATTAACTCCACAAAAAATAAAGTTAAGCAGTTATTTAATTTATACGTCGTATTATAATTTATAACAAAATGAAAAAAATATTACAAATTGTTACTCTATAAAAGTCATGGCACGTCGTATAAATATACTTAGCTCCACTCGACGCTTGGCCAAGCAGGTACTACCTATTTAAGAGACCAATACGTCCTGTCTGTCCGTAAGCCGAGTATCTGTTTGGTCAGCTGCCTTGATTGTGGTGGAATGTTTGTCTGTCAATACATCCCGTGATTGAATATATACGAGACATCTAGATCATATAGTTTTGAAGTTTAATTTTAATAATAGAAAAAAAGATATATTCAAAATAGTAACATATATAAAAAAAAAACATGATTCATTTATATTTAAGATAATAAGAAATATTTCAAAGGCTCTAGATTAAATCAACTGAAACGTATTTTACTGTTATTGTCTGTTATCTGTTTATTTGTTTATGTGTATATCTGAGCACAAGTCGCTCTAAAACAATTTTATAAAGAGGGCAAACGTATTCGGGCGCGAAAGAGTGTATAATATATTTCATCGTTTATAAAATATTTTAAATAAACCTTGAAATAATAGTAGAGTTACTTGAATAGAATGCATTATAAAATCCAGAAAACAAAATCACCTTGAACTCTTTTAGTATATTTAGTCTAAATGTATCTGTTCTCAAAACTAAAACAAACTGAAGCGGATGATAAAGGTTATGTTATGATAAGATAAAATGTTATCATTATGCAAATAAATAACTAGAGTTGTTATTATTATTAACAAAATATACAGATAATTTATATTAAAATATTTTTTTACAACCGGTTTTATAAGTTATTTTTCTGTGTTAATGATAAATTTGGTATATACAAGTATATTAGAGTTTCCACATATATGTCTGGTCCAATTGTGTTTCATTCGACACCCATGTTGTTGAAATATCTTGTCCGTTTATGGTCAATTATTAGAAAAGAAAAGAAACTAGTTTTGTGTTTGTCCCTATGACAACAACACATAATAAATATTTTTTTCAGTGATCATTGATCATTCATCATAGTTTGGTTTGTTTTAAATTATTTTGGAATAATTTTTGTGATATCCAAGAATACAGCTGATTATAAAATGTTCTTTTGTCTAATTAGATTGGCAGATGGATTAATTAGTTAAATGTAAAATTAAGTCTCACAAGTGAAGTTACTTTTTTCATTTACTAAAATTTTACTAGAAATTGTAACTTGTGATAATTGATGGAATAATCTGTTTGTTTGTACTATGATTCCTTAGCAACCGATAATTTGGACAATTTCGTATCGATCAATAATAATTACATCTTCTCAACTTTGTGTGTTAATACAATTGATATGTTATTGGTAAAAAGAGTATTAGGATTTGAGATATATATTATAATAATTTTATTTTAAATTTCTATTCTAAAAGTACATTACACAGTACACAATTAAAAAAATAGACAATTTAATTTGAAAATGTGGGAAAAAACCAAATAGGAAATTATTAAAAACTCCTTTACATCTACGTTTATTAATTGTTTGGAATTAATATTATTATGTATATTTTCTTCATTTTTCTCCTTCCTTATTATTTGAATAACTCCGAATTATTCCATCCCCGTACAAAACTTAAACGGATTACAACATGATACATTAAGTTAAATAAACTATCTATAAACCCTAGTTTCCATATTAAGTTTCGACAAGAGATCTTGAATAACCGCTAAACCCTGCCGTTATCTACAAAACTGATACAGGCAATCTACCTTTTGAGAAATATTGAAAGATAATACGACAAACCCTTTTCCCTAAGGTTTAATTTAATCACATAAACATATATACATAACACAACTAAACTTATATACATAACAAAAACCATATAACATAAGTTTGCCCTTTCGTATTAAGCAACTATCTATACACATACTAGGAAATATCTCAAAGAGTTGTTTATTTGCATATAAGTCACTGAGACATAAAAGTTAAAAAAAGGTTGCAGGAACATGTAAATTTGTTACACCACTAAGCCGATAGGAGGACCTAAATGGTGTCATAAATATAATCCGACCTTGATACTTCGAAAGTATCTAATGGTGATAACAATATTTGATAGAATTCCGTATCTATATTACCGTCACAATCTATTACTATCAGAATGTGGGTCATCCTAGTGTCATTGCTGTCTCGATACAAACTTTATCTAAATGTTTTTATTTCTAGAAATTCGCAACCTAGAAAGCTGTCCGGTGGTTTATATCTGCGATATTGAAATGTTAGAGCTTTGTATTAGATAAGAGCAAAGGTCATTCAATTTATTTGATGTATTTTTGATCTACATAATGTACCATTTTAATCATGTACAATAATACTTCTAATGTATTTTACTGCATTTTTAGAAGTATATCAATGTTATAAATATTTGTAATATGAATATTGAAAAATGGAGCAAAGGAATGTCTGGAAAATGAACAACGACGTGAATCAAAGTTAAAGTAATATGAAATGATAAATGGCATTTGTTACGAAAAATGGAACTTTAATTTCAGCTTCAATTTCACGGAACGTTAAATCAAATGTTTTTTTTGGAATTCCAATAAACATTGTCGCGGATATTAATCTTAATTTGCAGATAAAATTATCATTTCTGCTTATTTTTGTAAAACTACAGTTACGTAAGCATATTATTATTTGTCTTTACCCAAATCTATTTAATGCTATCCTAATTAATATTTCAAATATATATAATAAACCTTATCTTAGGTTAACATTTTAACGACCTAAATTCAAATGACATAAAGCATATAAAGTATTCCATTAACACGATTCAGTATCCAGGAAAGGTAACATAATTATCATAAAAAGGTTTGCTACACGAATGTGAACTGAACACGCTCTGACCCCGTTTTAGACTTGTCATTAGAAAAGGTTGTAGAACTAAGTAATAGAAAACCAGATTGTCCTGAAATATACTTTATAACCAATTTAATAATTCATATAATCTTGTCGGTATGAATAATTATTTGCAGTCAAAGATTTTTTTAACTAAAATATATATTTTTATACATTATTAACTTGATAGCAAAATGTAATATAATGTAGCGGGATTCCAATCTGTTAACTTTAGGAGTCTTCCTCTATTTGTATACTTAATGAAAGCAGAAAATGCTTTATAGACTAGCGATACAATCAAAATTCCTTTGAATAAAATACATTAATTTAATCAAAGTGTCAGTTTATCTTAACTATCGAAGTCAAAAGCTTAACGGATTAATGTCTTTGGGTAAACGAGGTACTAATAGATTCATCTTAATCTAAGGATTAAGATACGCAATAATGTACGTGACGTCAATTAAGTTCGCTTTGTACTGTAATTAGTCTCACATTACCGGATACCAGGTAAGCATTAGTTTCATATCTCTGCGATGACAAATTCGCTTTTTGTACTATCTAATAGATAAAAAATAATAAGTATAATATGGTTTATGTATAGAATCATATAGTTTAAGATGTTTGTCATTTCCATCAGAATGACAGAAACCAGAGTTGGTACGACTGTAAAGTATGTATAGCATATGCAAAAGTATATTTGCATTATAACAGATGTTAGTTTAAGTAATTTTATATAATTGTTTATATTTAAAACATCTTTTCTATCTTGTTTAAATGTAATAAATTAATTTACAATTGTAATTTTAAATTTAACTTTAAAATTATACTTGTAAATCATTTATTTAAGATTTATGAAAGAACATAGTGTATCAACATAAATCTCTTACGAATAATGTTTATTTAAAATATACTAAAACATACAAAAATATGCAAATCCATCAATCACGGCGCCGGTACGACTCGCCCAGCTTCCATAATTCATTACAATTAATAGTTTAATGTGTTTTGAATTTCATTACTTTCAATTACTATGAAATAGAAAATATACTATGTTTTGAGATTTATTTATTTCTCTGTAGTAAAATTTTAATTGAATGAATGTAACTAGTTTCGATGTGGTGTAAGCTGCAAATATAAATAAAGGTAATAAAAATTTATCAATTATAAGAAATATGATGAAACTTTATGATTCATCCAAAACTTAAATTTCAAAATATATTAAAGATAAAAAATTAATGTTAAAGATTACTATCATATCTTTTTAAGGCTAAGATAACTCTTAAAAAAGCCATAAGATGAAAAAACAATACTGCCTCCAACTGTTGTTTTTTCGCGTACTCCATGGACCAACAGTCATGACCGAATCTCCAACAAGAGATACATATTTAGGTCGCCACGAAATGTAATTTACTGTCGGCTTTCCGGATTTTACTGCTGTTTCTATGACAAGGGAAACAGCCAATGAGTCATCGTGTAATAAAGACTTTCGTTTCCTGTCCGGCGAATCAGTGAAAGATTAGCAGGACTTATCTCAATTGATTACCGAAGTATAATAACACAAGAAATGTCAACGACAACGAGATTTTCATTGATTTCAATATATTTTATACAACAGCGCTTTGTTATTAGATATTAAACATAATATCTTCATTTTGATCTGATTTTATTGTTTTACTGCAAAAAAATGCAGTTTAGAATTTTTATAGTAACTATCTACCAAATTAAAATCCATGTAATATTGAAATATAGAGACTATGTTAACTGGACAAATATTTAAGATTACGTACTATATCCCTTTGAGTAACAAAAATAGGAATGTTGTCAAGCATAATGCTAATGCTGATATTGTTTTTAAAAGCCAATTTGTCAACGTAATTCCCCGGATACATAGTGTATTACAATATAAACAATTAAGACTCAAATAAAATAAGCAACGGAATGTGTTCTGTTCTCAGTTCAGTTAAATAAATATCAACAAACCAGAAGTTTTATAAATAAACTAATCCTGAGGTAAACCGACACTATGTAATAATGCATCCGCGGTCATAGCGGGGTTTATGACACCATAAAGATATAAAAAAGTCTTTCAGTACGCAGATTAAACAAGGTCGTAAAATTTGGTCTTGTGTTTTAGAATTTGTTTACATGACGTCATATAGTGTACAAGCCGAGTTCACAATTTCGCTTCCAACAGGCCGTAGTAAAACACGAAGCCGACGCGACTACAATTCTTTTAGTTTGTGTCAAAAGCATATTTCTTTTTAAATACATTTTATTTCACAAACACATGTTATATAAATAATGTTCAGGATATTTATTATTTTATTATTTATTCATGAATGGTTGTTTAAAGTAAACATCCTAGTATTGTTTTCTTATAAGACAAAGTACTTTATTGTAATCTTTCACGTCAGTAAGCTTGCAAGAGTCAAGTATCTAAATAACTAAACTAAAAAGACGCCAGAAAGACAGACGACAAAGAAAAACTAAGAAGACTATTATTCAACGAGTAAAATACAAAAGATGGAAATAATTTCTACACTTATATTTTAAAGTAATAGTTTGAACATTTCTAATCTCTGGACTTTCTTTTCACCTGAGAATACCCTTTGTCCTGAGAAAATACCACATTATATAAATCACGAGACTCGTTTAGATATTAGAGTTCGCTTAAATTATTATTCATATTTGTTAAGTTTATTTTTAGGGAAATACATTACAAGGTAATGGAAAAAATATATTTCTAATAGAAAATATCTTTACCCTATAAATAACAGTGTTATTTAGAATTTTTTATGTAGTTTTCATAATTCAAAATGAAATCTGTTTATTTAGTAATATGTTCTGGATACAGAGATATAATATTTGCGCTGGATCGTTTAACCTTAACCTTATTTATACAGAATATTCGACTGTTACATTATTAAATTATTTTACAGTATTATAATAGTTTTGCATTGCATATATATATTAAAATTTTTCAATCGCTACAAATTAATATTTAATTTTAGTAAAAGCTTCATTTTACTATTTTACATTATCTGACCTATAAATAAAAAGTCTCCCCCTAGTAAAACACAATGTATCTAGTTACTTTAATAATAGTATAGACACAATAACCATGTTGAAATAAACAGCTTTCAAATGCATTTAAAAATATAAAAAGAGCAGTCAAAGGCATTTTTCTAGAATTCTTAGTACAAAACGAGATACTTGACTTGTCTCGACGGAATGACAAAACAAAAGAGCTAGCATAACTATTTCATTGTTGGTAAATTGTGTTACAAATGATCGAGATTCGGAAATAATAATAGAGTCAATTGATATGTGTCATTGAATTTAATCTTAAATCTACTTTGTCTATGGGTGACTGGTATCTAACATTCTATTCAAATAATAGTTTTGTTTGCGTATTTTTTATTACACAGGATGGAGAAAGAACGGATGGTGCGTCGCCGATGTTCAGTTGCAAATTCAGATCCATCTATTTTATAAAATTTAAGAAATTAAAAGATAAATGAAGCTAGGAAACGAAAAGAAGATGTGAGTATTTAGTTCTCTTAGTCAAAGTACGAATTATGGCTATATTACGTTTACCTCATGTTGGTTAAAATGTTTTAAAAAATATAAATAACTATTAAATATGAGAGTGAATATAAATACAATTGCATATTGATGGCCTTACATTTTGAAATTCAAAATGAAATATATTTAATAGCTATATCCGATGACATGTGCTTAAAAAAATATATGCTATTAATAGGACTTTGGTAGATTTTCTTAGTACCTGTCTATTTTAATAACCAAAAGAAAAGAGTTATCGTTCAAACCGCAATCACGATCATAGTCTTAATTATTAATATTTTCAAGTAGTGCAGGTGGGGAGAAGTAATCCGCCTTCGTGTTTAAATATTTAATTTACAAGAACCTTTACTACAAGTATAAAGATTAAAATAATGAAAGAGTCGGTTATTCTCACTCAATCACGAAAATCGTAATTAATAGCAAGATTTTCACTAACGTTTTACAATTTCTTTTTGATATTATTAATAAATTTGATTTGTCAATATTAATTAATTAATACTAAAATAATTAACATTAATGTTCTTAATTTTTCAAACGCATTTATTTTTATTATTAATTAAATTAAATTTACTTAATATCTATCTAATCTCCCACTTTCGTATTACCGATACTATTTGAGTGCTCTTTCGCTAAGTATGTTTGAGTCATGTCTATGTCTATATATTGGATCATAAATAACACCCACACATTCACGTGTTCTAATGTAACGGTTACATTGAACAGTGCAGCTAAACTTTATAATTAAATATCACATGTTCGATTTATGTCCGGGATATGACGTTAATATTATCTCGTTTACGAGAATAATGCGAAAATGATTATATTATTTACCAGAAAACTATAGTATTATGTTTTTTGTTTCTTATTAATACTTAAAATAATAAAACGCTAAGCCTTCCGTGTTCTTTGGAACTCAACAACATTATTTCTTATGCCATTAATGTAAAATGTGAAACATATTTTGATGGTTTTAAAAGCGTAAGTAAATATAATTTTATTAGGTTCGTTGCATGATTTCAATGCGTGACCGTCGACTCGTTATGTCAAAGATTATTAACTTTGCTTCCATTTACAAGCTTATAATAATCAGTCAACTGTCAGATTCAATTCCATTCCGCCAGAACTTTGTTTATTCATTTTTATTCAAAGTTAGACTGTCACTTTTAGTTAGTAAAAACTGTGAATATCAATATCAAAAACCATATTCAATGTGCAATGTGCAAAGCATTATTGTGCTTTATATATCACTGTTTATAATTATTAATATCCAAATATAATTAATTTGGGGCTGATGATAAAACTAGAACCAGTAACTGTTTCAAATTTAGGTGTTCATTATTAACCAGAGTTACTTCACCAATACGTTCAAGACAAGTTGACGCCAAGTATAAAAGTATAAACAAGTTCATTACTTAACGTGCAGGTGAACTTGGCGCGGTCCCAGCATGTCAAGTTGTATAGCGTATGCATTTCACTTATGTGTCCTCGAAAATGTTAATACCTTGCATAAACGAGACCGTTTATACCAAGTATTTTCAAGCACAGATGGATTATTTTACATCTTGGCTATTATAAACTATAAATCACAGAATTAGGTACAATTAAAAGTGACTAATGGTATTTTAAACGTCAGTGTTGTTTAAAAACATACAAAATATTTTACAATGTTTTTTTTAACGAATTGTTTTTTATGAAACTTTATTAATTTAAAAATATAATATTTTATTGTTTTGATTAAAAATGTGGGTGTTTAATTATTTATTTATAAATTTGTGGCCTGCCTGATTTGCCTCCTTCATAACATAAAGAATTTGTATATTTTAAGCACGGAGAGTTCTTCCCGTTAAAGAGAAACCCTAATAAGATTAACAGCATTACTCCAGTGTGCAATAAAACACAGCTGAAATAAGATTTCAGCGACTCCAATTATACTCATTCAGCTCCATTGTTAAACATTCAATAGTCATCTAATCTTGTGCAAGCCAACACAAAAGAACTAAAATCATCAATGAAAACAAAGCAACTATGAGTACATATTGATATAAAAATTATTTGTATTATTATTTACCATTTCCTTGTTAAGGAAAAGCAATTAAAAGTATAAATGAATTATTTGTAATACAATCAAATAGTATGAAAAAATATGTTCCTTAAGTAATTATTATAAAATATGTTCCTAAAGTTCAAATTACCGCATCTCTCGAGTAAATAAAATAATACAAAAAGTAATTTAATATTTCTAACCAAATCAATTGATGCCAGCTTGTATTCACCATCTAGTTATGATTGATCGCCCGACAATCCCACAATCCCAGGGCGATGAGTTTAAAATTAATTATAACTTGTAATTCGATTAATAGTTAGAACTTCAACATAAACTGCAGCAATATATTTAAATATTATATATTTTACTAAATAGTATTAATAGTGCCATCACAATTTTCAGCGCTTTCAGTGCTTTAACAGCTATTAGTTTAAGGATTTAAATCACGCTGACGCTGTTGTGATTATGGTAGAAAAATATTTTTTTTATATCATAAATTTATCAGACTTCTAAAAATATGTTATAACTTTTTTATAGAAATACAAAACATAAAAAAAAATTTATGATAAATCAAAAAGAAAGGTAAAAGATATCATACTAACATTATACTATAATTTTTTTTAAGTCATCTAACAAAACATATTATTTTTACCTAAAGATGATATTGATACTTAATTATATACTTCATGTCAACTAGTCAGTTTTATATATTTAATATCCATGTTAAAATAAACTTTTTTTTTTCTACACCTTATAAAATTTATGTCAAATTGCAGTAACGTAGATTTGCGTTTTTTTTATTATTACTAACCGCAAAATAATTGACGTCATAATTTTTATTATACTTATCTGAAGAATTTATTAACGTGTATCAACAATAAAAAATGCATTTAATGATGGAACTTTGCAATTATATATTTAAAGCGTTAATGAAGTTTGGAATTAATGTTGCATTTATACGGAATTGTATTCAAATTAAGTTTATCTTCAAATTGACTCAGACAATACAAAATACTTAACATAATTTGGAAACAACAGTGACATTGCCTTGAAATTTTAATTTTCCTGCTCTACTTTCATGTGAGGAACGAGATTTTTGTATTCCAATTGTTTGTAATTAAAAACACATAACAATAGGAATTTATTTTTATATTATTTGCAACAGACTTTTGTAACTTTATATAATACTACAAAACAACAATAATTACTAACATAATTCTAGTAACTCTGCGATAACTATCTGACCGAATTTAAAGTTCATTGCAGGGTAGTTTCAAACACACGCAACAAAGTAATTTAATTTACGAACCTGTATTAGAAAAGGGCCGCAATTTTCACATACAGAAACACGCTACCGCCACTGCAATATTAAAAATTCAAAAAAGAAATCCACTCACATAGACATCCCGTGGCACTACACGAACTGATACAGAGCAACCATTAGTTTATCATTAGCGGCGTAACATCGTTCACTTTTTGAATTTCATTTTAGGATCCGAGCGCGTCAGTACGCGGAAAACCGCGCGCGCCTCTGGAGGCATCCGACGCGTCACTGACGTATAGGGAACGTCTTACGCATGCGTATTGTAACAAGTGTGCCGATACCTAGGCACATTTCATTTTGTAATGAACCTCCCTACTTGCCACCCTAGTACTTCAGTAGTAAAAAATAGAGCCTATTTTTCCGCGACGCATTATATAAGAGGTACGCTAACTTAGAAAATGTTAATGTTTTCTATCCTCGTCCCACTCGAGATCTGTACAATGCATTTAAATTTTAATTGAAAAATATGTAGAAATATAAATTAAGATGTGCCCGCGATTTCATAACTTTTAATATATTAAGATTTTAATACATAATATGATTTGAACGTACACTAAAGTATACTATTTGAATGCATGGTTAAATAGAATCAGATAACTGTGGTCTCAAATTTATCTATAGGCGGGTCAATAAATTCAAACAAACGGCCTTTGGGCTCCTAAAATAACCCTTAACCTTAGAAGTAACTTCAATTGTCAAAGCTCAACCACGCACATTTTGTCTTTCGGATATGGAGCGGAACCACGCGTCCTCACTAATGACTTCCCACACCCGGCGGCATTAACGAAAATTCTTGCAATTCAGTTCGGCTTTAATGTGGCCGGTGCGTTAGAAGTGACAAAGACCCTTGATACTTACGTTAGGTCACTGGATTAACACTACTGTCATTTTTCATTACAATACAAGGTTATTTACCCAGTTCTACTCACAAACTGTTATTGATATTGTAGAGATATTTTAAAACCCTGAGTTAGTTTATTTAACAAAGAAAAACTTAAAAGACTTTTTCTTTCTTTTGCTAATTACCCAAGAAATCATTGAGTCATCATGGAGAAAAAATACTCGTTAAAGCATAGAATTTTGGCATAATATACAAAAAATTACGAAGTCGTTAGTCGTTACAATCACGAACAAAATTGTCCGCAGCGTATGAAGGTACACAAAAGATCGGGTTTATTATATTAAAAAAAAAATATGACGAAGGTTTGAAAGGAAAAAGAAAAAAAAAGTAAAGTAAGTACTTCACATTTTTTAAGGCAGGAGTTTTTTATATTTATGGTAAATATAAAGTCAGTAACTTAATTGGTTCGAATATACAGCACTTGTTATTTTTTATTATATTTTTTATAAAATTCGTTCAAGAACTCTTCACTGTTTAACCTTCGACTTTTACTGATGTAAAATACAATCAAATATTTTTTTAGGTTTAACTTTCAGTATTAAAATACCTACAGTATTATATTGGAATAAATTTCAATATTAATACATTTATAAACATATTTAATATTAAAGTGTTTTAATAACTCTTTAGTTTCCATCAAAATCAAAATGCAATATATATAACACGAGAAAAGTCACCGTGTTTCTAAAAATATTATATAATGTATGGTTCGGTGGAAAGCATAGAAACTATAATTTCCCTCGGGAACGTCGGAGTAATTGCATTCATTTCAGATAATTATATGATACATAGCTTCCAATGCGAGTATTACTTCAAATATGTACAATAAAATGTTGGAAAGTCATTTATAGCAAAACTAAAATAAATATTATAAAAAAAAATGTTTTATAAGTCAATCCAAACCATATTTACTAGAATATGAATGTCACAAAATTGCGATCCGTTTTGTTTATATTAAGACAACAAAAAGTATATTACATTTCTAGTACAGCTTCTTTGACAGAACTAGCTTTTCCCGCGACTTGACATAAAAAATCGAACCCCCAGTAAAAATTGCTTATCGGTAAATTTGCTACATTATACTAACGATTTTTAATACTCGTGTTGGTGGTTATTATTTTTAAATATAACAACTAATGCCACTCCTTTATTTGCTCAATGGCTCTTATATCAAGTGTAACTTCCAACCAAAATAACGTCTCCTTCATGTTATTCCAGAAATTATCGCTTTTGGGACAAACGAGCAGACAAACGAACCTTAAAATTATGTTAGAAAAAAAGATATTTTTTTCACCAGATGTAGATGCTTTTCACAGATATGTGATAAGCATCTACATCTGCTGAATTACAAAAACTATATGCTAATAATTCCTTATTTTAGTACATTCATTTTAATGTCACATACGAGTATGTTTCAACATAAAGCAATCTCCATTAAAGTTGTACACGTGAATGTTCGTAATAATGACCGAAATTTCTTTCATATCAGCAAAACATTAGAGACATATTTTATTCATATTTCCTCCTTAACACATTACAGTCTATTAATTCTTATTTCATTACTTTTAAGGTTGATAATTCAATAACAACCTTCATACGTCTTCCATATTCGGGAATAAGGAAAAAATTTATGTCGTAAAGATACGAAGAGAGGGATTTTATGGGAAAATAATCGTTTATGGCACATTGAATATAATAAATACTTCATGTTATGGAGTAGGATACTAAATAAATTAAACTAAGTATTTCATATATAATTTAAAGAAGTAATAACCGAAATAAAATATATAAATATATATTAAGGATATTTCTTTTAATTATTACACTAATATGTTATAAACCACGTAAAAGGATGGAATAGTTTTATGCTTGAAATATTTATAAGAAATGTCATAAGAACGAAACATCAACTGACAGTACAACGTAAATGCAAAGTGCGCTTCTGCCGAAACTAGTATTCTTCTTCTGCTAGTCCAAAAAAAGGAGTGATATGGGACTCTTGCATCATCGGAAAGAAACGACGGACAGACGGACAACAGGAATCTATAAAGCGTTCCACGTTTCGTCGTATTAGTTATAAGTTAATCACTATTGTAATTAAGACTACTACAATGCATAACAGAGAAGATTCAAACGGACAATTTTATATTACTACATCTGAAATATATTCGTGTATATTATATTTTACAATACATAGAAACAAGATATGTTCACTATTGTTTTAAGCACAATTAACATTAACATTTACATATCAATATAAATACTTAGAAAGTATACATAATGTGTATGTTTATAAACACAACAAACAGACAGATATATATATAACTAAAAGTAAAGCACGCTTTGGATAAAATGTTTCACATTATGATAAAAGTAACACTAAACTCATAAAGAAGTTATACGCTAAAGTTACCCAATTTGGGGGTTGTTTTAGCGGATCCACGAATGACTTTGTTTTGACGATGCAATGCATAATAAGGTGGGCAAGAGTGTGTTTATACTGATTAAAAAATAATATTTAAAATGTTCTTTCAAATTTAATATAGAAAATTATTTTCTTTACTTAAAAGCCATACCCCTCTTTCTAAATATTAATACTATTCTGGATACAATACAAAATTATCTGCTATTTGCGGTCTAGTAACTCAATAAAGTGGGAGGAATTAGACCGAAGAATAGTAAAGTCTTGTTGAATCATTTATCAATTTAAGGATCGATCGCCGAAGTGAAGCTTAAAGCGAGGTCGACCAAGTTAAGCTGTTGGGAGAAGATGATTACTTGGTTCTATTCTTTGCAAAATACATTAGCTTCAAATAACTTTTATAAATCATTAAGATTTCGTCTACATCTGTACGTCTGTACATGTCTACATATTTACTTATATCTTAATTTTTGATATCACACGATCTAATATAATTTTGCAGAAAATTCAAAAAATTAAGAGCAGTCTTATCTTAATTCTCTTGAGGTTGGTATAATAGCTTCCTCTTTCATCCGACTGTCAGACGTTATGTCTGTACTTACATCTGATTATGTAATCTTTCATACAATCCATCCAATTTGTTCTTAGTACATCTACTAACTCACTACACATTCATACACATGATCTTCTTGTTATGTGTTCCTCCGAAACTCCGAAATTCATTTACAACCACGACATACAAGTTAAATACTTTTTCGCTGCCTGTGGGACTAATTTTATATTTTTTCCTTTATCTTAATCTCGTACATAATAATATTATTCTGAGAATAGATGTGCACATTAAATATTTTTAAACTCAGTATGAACTAACCCTAACATCAACATCGTAACTGCTAATAAACGAAGCAAAGGCAACCTAATTATTGGTGCTTCCTCCCCGAGCTTGGTTGTTGCACGTTACTGTTGTTTCTAGCTCTTTGTAAATTAAATATTTATCTACCAACATCGTTATATATGAATATAACGATGTTGGTAGAAAGTTGTATGATAATTATGTAAAAATAAAGATATTATAGCACGATATTATCTATAAAAATGAACCAAATTGAAGTGTCTGTTTGTAATTCCAAATTAATAGCTTTCATTAAATATAATTATAAATTTTTTTCACTGTCGCTCTGTTTGGGTTGGCTAATATCTGAAAGGAATGAACTGATTTTAACAAAATTTTCACTTGCGGGTAGGTGATTTTTCAAGGACTAACTGAAGCTACTTTTATTTTAAAAAACATTCCGCTCAAACGAAGTTTTTGGCACAGCTTCTTATGAATAAAAATAAATGTATAACGTTTAGTTTTCTATATGAAAATCTGGCAAAATAACTATTCTTATATTGTTATATTCAATGAACCCATAACATATTTTATAATAGTAATTTATTTGCTGTTCCGTCTCCGGAAAACATATTGGTTTTACCTTCAAATATAATTGTTTGACGACCTTTTTTGATATATTCGTTTTTGTACAAATAAATAAAAGTAAATTTATACCAGAAAAATAATATAAAAGTGTTTTTTGACATTTACTTTAATATATATTATATTAACAATAATAATAATACTTATTAAACCATATTATTAATATTAACAATAATACTTATTAAACTATAATAACGAACTAAATTTTAACTAAAAGTATGTAGATCCAGTAGTTATCTGCTTATATATTTTATAAAGAATACGAAAATCAGGAAATGTACTCAGATACGTTCCTTCCAAATAATGCTCGCCAAAGAATGCTTCATAGCATCGTAGTTACAAATGCTACGAGATTTGCTACGAGAGTCTACAGCGCTACGTGACTTGGTATATACTTTAGAGCCTAATATAAATACGAGTTGCTCGTGGTAAATATTCTCTTGGTTTTATTTTTATTAAAATCCTTTGCTTATTTCAGCTGTATATTTCTAATGATGTATTCATTTCTTTTGATATTTATTTTATCCGTAGTATATATATTATTGTATAAGTTTAATAATATACAGAAAATTGAAGTTAACGGTAAATTTTGTAGATACTATTATTATACACCAAGCATTCTTGAATATTGTCGTAACATTAACAATATATTAAACTATTAGTCTTGGACTAATCTACAAAAGTTATAAATTATAAAATATATAATACTTACAAAATAACTCTCTTATTTATTTATATATTAAACAGTTAAATAGAGGTTTGAAATTTTATAGTGAAATCCGTATTACAGCAGCAAAACATTTGATATCTTAGAAGAATATAGATAACTAAGATAAGATAAATCTATATAAAATGGTATCCAATACAATATTAATGATTAAAAAGATAAGTTAAGATTCTAACTAAGAAAAAGTGATTCCAAACGATTTTCTATCAATCTCAGAGTCAATATTGGCTCGGGGTATTGGTACACAATAATTTCTCCGCCTGGTTTATTGGGTCACTTTCCTGTTACACTCAATATTTACTGCGCAATTGATTAAGACAGTGCAGACAGTAAACGAGACATATTGGTAGATTTTTATTGTTTCAAATAATACACATTGTATATAGCAGTTTAAACAAATTTGTATTAGATTTTTCTAATTATCTATTATTAATAAGACATTATTGCGGGATTATATTATAATTTTAACATTTTAAAGCAATATTAGTAAACAAGTGTTTGTTGCAAGTTGTTTCAAAGTTAATTCTTTTTAATTCTTAAATAGCCATCCGATTTAATTATCTGAAGTCTACGCTTCTCCTTAGTGTGCGATTGACTAGAGGTTGTCCAGTGAAATTTAATTACGCGCCTCTGATGCCGGCTTTGTACAACAGCCACGATCCGCTCAAAGGGATCTTTACACGTTAATAAAACCATAATAATATTATATACAAATTAATTAAATTTATAAGAGAAACGATATTATTCAGTTGTTCCATACAAATGATTCTTCTTATACTTTGCTTGTTTTATATATTAGTTATTGTCGAGTTAATTGTAGTTTCTCTTTATTAATAGTCAAACTGAAAAAATTGAGAAAATAAAACAAGTGAAATGCAGTTTCATTTGATTTATTTAAATAACAAAATATTTTTCACATTTAATTATCTATTTCAATATTTTAAATAGTAATTTTAAGATAGTAGGTAACAACATATTTATTAAGGATTCAAATAATAAAGGTAGTTTTACAAAAATATGTATTTCTAGATTATCGAATGTAATATTAGTACCGGCAAGAATTTGAATATTTTACATAATATTAGCAAGATTTTATCCTTATTATATTATTTATATATTATTTATCATGTAAAAGTAATATAATTAACAACAAAAAATATTAACATAAAATAATTTTATCTCTTACAACATACTGCACAATACCTATAAACTTTATTTCACATTTATCATCTATATCTAAAGTATATATTACAGCCACGACAACTTACCCTATTGACTAGTTTACATTTTGGCACATCCGCTACATTATTTAGTTTTGGCTTTCGGAGAAAATTCAATTTTTCTTATCACCCCAAGGGCGCATATTTCAAGACTAAGAACTCGCGTAAATGTATGAAAATATGACGTGTAAGGTAAGATCAATATTAATATATAAAGAATCTTAATAACAAATAGTTGTTTACTAGCTGTCTTCAATTTATATTTGCTACAAACCTGCCGCTATTAAGTATTCGCAGGATTATAATTCGGTATATCAAATTCAAGAACCTATTGATCTCAAGAACTTAGCTTTACAAATATACTGAATAAAAGTGAAAAATACTTGTAACTTGTAACTAATTGAACATATATTATAGACAGAAAAGTTACCAGAACTAGCAGAAACCTTAAAAAATAAAAAAACGAATATGATAAAGGAATTTAAAATTAAACAATATAAGTTTTTAACAAGTATAACTGGTACTTACAGTATAGTACAAAGTATAACTAATGTGTGACGAGAAGTGGTAAAAACTAAATTCTTCATTCCATTTTTATCAAGACTGAATGCGTAAAATGTAATATTGAAATAGGTCTAGCCATCCGGGCCTAGTTTAAAGAAACAATTATAATAACTTATCCTTTTTTCCCTAAAATAAAAAAAATACAATCCTCATCCCTCGTCTTAGTGGGACATCCCGGGATCGCTTTTACACTCCACCAAACTAACCTTCAATAAGTAATGTCCTATATTCTTCAAGTCCTTCGCCTAAATAAATGATGCGTTAAATATTAGATCAACTGATTTCATTATTAAATTCATGATCAATTTTTTTCTGATTTTTGGCATTTTCAGGTGAACAGGTGATGTTCGAGAGTATTGAATTAATTATTTAAAAATGTAGAATCTAAAAATGTTGAGATTAAAGTTCATCGTGGGTTGTGATTATTTATAAAATCTTTAAAGGTCATATTAGATGCAACAACTGTACATGTTATTGATAATAATTTAAAATATAAACGAGTTATAATTTACATAAATTTACATTTTCATCACTGTTACGTCTTTCGTTTTACAAAATATACAAAAAAATCTACAAACTATGAACTATATTATTTTGGTCAAGACAAAGATTGATTTAAGTTTTTTAAGAGATAAATTATTGAGATTGTTAAAATTGTTATATACTTAAATATTGAAATTACAAAATTTATGATGTACGCTAATTTTAATTTACAATATTATGATCTAAGCTAGTATAAATAAGGAATCCTTTTAACCACCTTTGGAATTAACTAATTTGACATATTCAATAATATCAACGTTTCACTAAACACTTATTCTAATATGAATTATTATTAGGACTATTATCATTGGAACTGCAATTTAAACTCGTATCAACTGTATTGATATCTATAAAATTAGAATTCATTTCATCTTTATGATCAACTTCGTTCGAGTTTTGTAAAATATGGTTATCATTTTCTTCTACATTATTAACACTATCTAAATTTTCACAACTACCATTGTTTCTCACAGTGTCTAAAACGAACTCGTGTTCAACAATAACTTCAACACTTGGTCTGTAATAATCAGTTTTGCCATTCTTGGGTAAGTCTGGAGGTCGAACAGTTGAGAGGGTACTGGATAGAAAAGATGATTGTAAATTGTAACCAGGTAATAGCTTTGGTTGCAAAGGTAACATTAAATCTAAGGAGCCGGTGGTTGCGGGTCTTGGTTGCAGGGGTGGGGCAGTCATCAAAGGTGGTTGTAGCGACGCCAAAGATATGGCACCGCACTGCGTGTTGATTATTGGACTCTCAACTGCAAAAAAAAATTTGAACTTTAGTTTCTTGCTCGACCATGCTATGGATATTCTTATTCTCTTGGAGTTTGATAGAAGCTCTTTCTGAATGAAATACTTTCATTATCTAAACAATAATATGATCTAAAAATCTATTATTTTTTGGGTAGGTTTAATTAGGGGTCTATGGCAAGGAGAAGCGACAAATATAATGGCAGGTGGTTTTAGGGATTTACCTATAGGTGCTCTAGCCTGAAGGGGCTGGGTGGTTGGTGGAGGACGTAGAAGGTTCGATGGACCCTGCAGTGCCAAGCTGATCATGTTCATGCCGTTAACTCCTGTGAAAGTTAAATTGACTGTTAGTAAAAGCCAGCGTAAGAGGATTACATAAATTGATGTGCAATAAGTAACAAAATTAGTAAATACCTAATAAAATTAAACGCAAACCTTTTAAAAACAAAAAATTATAGAAATTTTTGAATTTAAAGCCATCTAGCGGTTAATAATGATATGTTTTGAAGAACTCACCAAATTTGTTATTCACAGGTATCTCCTTTAACACAACGGGGTGTTTTACTGCATTAACACGACGGTTGGAGGCGCTGATGTCGCGTTTCCTTCGTGGTTGTTCTACAGGCAGAACTCGGCGCCGCTTTTTAGGAAGCTTTGATCGTGCCTGCAAACAGATGGCGCTATTATAAATTTGTGTTAGAAATATAACATTTTATAAATTTACTGTATGTTTAATATAATGTTATAGTTCAATTAATTCTAATATAAAACGTATACTGTTTGTTTGTCTGTGTATCTGCGTGTGTCTTTTTAGAGGTATGTGACAAACAATGTTTATAATGCGATTACCGTCATTTCCCGCTAGGCTTTTCTGCCATGAAAATAACAATCTTCTTTAGTGATGCAAATTTACTTAATCATTTACACGAAGAATATAACAACTACCTTCAATAGGGAAAAAGGTATTTCTTATTTTTGACGTTATCGCAATTACATTATCGTCAGAGGGAACGTGATCTTTGTCGTGAGTCCTGAAGAAGGAAAGATGTTGGAGTAAATATTTTAAATAGTGACCTTGTAAGAAAATGTTTACAATTTTTTCCTTTTGTAGTAGAGAAAAATATATATAATTATATTATATCATACTTATAATCATATGTTGCATTTATCATTTAGTAAATATATTGTTAATTTAGATATATTTGATTTGATTTAAAGTACGTTTTGATAAGAAACTCTTGTCAGATCAGCTAGTGGTAGTTTTGGCAATTACGTAGTTTTGAAGAAATCTAACTTTTAATTCATGAACGGTTTATCTTTTCTCAAATATGACGAAATGTATACATTAGATTATTATTAAGTCTTTGTTTTGTTTGATGCCACATCTACTAACAATATAACTGTCAAGGTTAGTTTTTTTTGGATGCTAAGAAGTTTATTCCTTATTCAATTAAAAAGCGACATAGATAAAAAGGACAGACTATTTAATAAATTATGTTTGCAGCTTACGGAAGAATCGAGTTTATAATAATCAAGAATAACCTATACTTGTACAGAAGAAACAATTTTTAAAAGAATCCAAGAAATTTCCACAAGGTTATCAACGTTACATCTCACAGGCAGGCGTAATGAAATAAAGCGCTTGAATTTACTGCTTATGTTATTTTCCACTTACATCTGAGTTGGAAACATACGAGCTAGTAAACGGTCAAACCCTTTTTTTATAAAATGAAGAATTTAAAACAAAATAACATTAAAATATAACTTGTTAACTTTAGATTTAAATTCTAAATGGAAGCATGATCGTCACTTTTCACCAATTATGTTTTAATTTCATTTTATTTATTTATTTAACTTCCCGCCGTATCCCTTGCGGGGTAGCCAGAGACGACGGAGCGCCAAACGCTACGGTCCCTGCATACCTCTTTCGCCTCGGCCACAGACATCACCCTCTTCATATATGCCCTCCGGGGGGTCCTCATGCTTTTTACGTGACCTTCCTCCAGTATTATAGACACTGTGTTTTCGAAGGTCACTCTCAAGGCCTCCCCCTGTCTCTCTTACCGCTCACTTTTCCTATATAAATCTTTTTTACCATTCTTTCATCATTCATTCGTTTTAATTTCAAGATTTATTTTATATATATTGCACTTTGTTACTCTGTATTTTTTAAGTTTTATGTACAAAAATTAACCTTTTACGCGACCTATTCAAACTAATAGGTTGATTTTTATTTTTTCACAAAAGAGATAAATGTCACCCGATCGAAGGCAGGTTACCTAATAAGACATAATCCTTTTATAAATATATATATTAATGTTTCTCAAAAGTTCGGTGTAATTACAATCCCTATTTTTCTAAGAGGTGGATGAAACAAGTGATAGGTGAAAAATAAAGGATGTCTTCCCCAACACCTTGTGTGAAATTGTGTACAATATTTGAATATGGGTTTCAGTGGTTAGATATTTATTTCTAATGGAAAACGGGTTTGGCTTATCGTATACCAAGGTTTTGATATAAGATTTTTTTGTGGGAGTAATATTGGTTTATAATATTTTTTGTGTGGTTTTACAGTTACATTACATATGTGGGTAAGTAATACGATTTAATTAGTAAGTAAAATATATCTCTAATGCCGCCACAGTTTAGTGTTTACTGTATCACAAATCAACGGGGGCTGAGAATTTAATCAAAGACGACGCAAATTGCCCGCCACCTACTAATTTACGATCGTCTTGTGCTTACCATTACTATTTGTTTAAGTTTCTTTCTCTGACTGTTTTTCGAATATAATAATTTTTATTATATCCAAATATTATTAAAGTATCAGTATATATTTATTAGATTATAAAGATCTTTTTTGTTTAATTGTTATTTTTTTTTGTAATTTATAGGTAACAGTTAACAGAAATATATTAGTAAAACCATATAATTCAACAAAGGCTCACCTTCTTGCAAACAATATTATTTATAATATAAAGTAGAGAAATAGTAAGAGAAAACTTAGAGTAACTAGGAAGTGATAAAGTGATTTACACGAAGCTTGATCAGAATGTTTAAGGGTTCCTGAAATCTTCTACATTTGTGGAGTCACAAAAATTGTAATATCTTCTGTCAATATTAAGGAAATTAATGACAATATTATCTATTTTTGATAAATGAATCATTTTAAATTTTTTTTCTAGAATGCAGCCATTAGAGATTCACAAAATGAAGATATTATAAATAAATTACATATTAATTTTCGCAAGAAATTTCCTATAAACCTCTATATCATTAGTGTTATAATTATATATATTTTTTAATCAATATACATAGATATTTTCAACCTATTCGAGACCTATATGGAAATATAAGATATATTTCTATATAGGTTGTTGTCTAATATTATGTTATCTCTAGTAATACACTTAAATCACCGTTAACTGCAGGTTTAATTTTAGCTATAAACTCCGATTAAAATTCAAATAATTAACGTTTTAGATTGTTTATCTTCAAATATCTAGTAAGAATTAAAAAATAATGATACATTGTTAAATATTTAATAATATCCTTTGAAATATTTAGCTCATATCTCTTCATATTAATTAGATAACAATGAATTGTTACTTTGAATATGCCTAAAAATACATACACCTATTGTAGTGTTTCAATTTCGATTATTGTTTTAGTTATAAAATTATAATCTTTGCAACTAACTTTCATAATTTATAATTTAGTTTTTGCCTGAAAGCCTTTTATAATTTACTTTCTGAACTCCTAGAAGTGCATTATAATATAGTACTGTTGGAATAATTGATGTATAAAACTTCAACGTTACAAACATTCCAGCCTATTAGAGGCACCAACGAAGCGAGGCATGACGTCACTAAGTAAACGGAGGGTGGATTTTATTATCAGCATCCATATTTATTTATAGAATAAATATGTGACCACCGATATAGGTTAAATAAATATTATTTGATTATTAATATTAATAAAATTACAATATAAATAGCTTATATACAGAAATGCTTGAAATATACCTCTTTTTAAAGTTACTCAAATATAAAAGGTAGCGGAATTTTATACACGTTAAACATTTCCTCAAAGCACACAGAATGTAGTCTCTTATACCATTTTATATATACTTTAACCCATTTCACACCCACTTTCATTAGTGTATTATATTAATAACCGTGACTTGGAACGCGCACGAGAGTTGGAACCGAATAAATTAAGATGAACGACGTAGACCGTAAATCACAAGCGGTAGCTTCGGAATAATTACATATTATTATTAAATATTATTATTATTAGTACGAGTACGATTTTATTAATATCAGTGAAGAAGGGTAAAATAAAAAAAAATAAGAATAAAGGTCAATAAACCGTTCTAGATTCTGCTTACTGTTACTGTTGTTTGATATATTGCAAGAAGCCTTAAAATAAAAAATAATGCATTTGTTTAAAACCAACTTTGTATAATTGAGATAGAAACACCATTTTTGCTTAATATTTTTGCTTTAGTAAATATTTAGAAGATGATAACTTTAAATTATTTTATGGATATATCTTTTATTAAAATTATCTGTTACTGTTTATTGGCATTTAGATAACCGCTTTCAGGACAATAAAATCAAACCCGATGGAGCAATGAAAAACGCCCATTAACCTTTTAACTGTTTCCTGAACCAAGATTTATAAAGCAATAATATTGTATTTAAATTACAAAAGTGCTTTGCCAATAAGTACCTGTACATTAATAAATTAAATGTTCTCATTAAAACTAATCTCTTTTAGATATTATTGATAAAACCAAATTGAATAGGAAAATAAGAATTTAATATTGGAGAAACTCATAGTGAATGATTATTTCAATCCGAGACTACGTAAGTGAGATTTTATAAATAGCTACCATAAAGTTTTGAACAATGTCGTATTTTACAAAAACGCCGTAACAACATATGAAACCGAATAATTAGCACCCTTTATATATTTATTCCTTGTCACTTAGTTTGCTAAGAATTGCGTTCGGATAACAACACGACACGACACTACACAACACGACACTACGCATGGCACGGGGCGTTATGAAATATAGGCAGGTACGACATGACGCGACATGATGTGACATGTAATGTCATAAGTATATCCAGCAGATGAATAATATAAGATTATAATATGGACCAATATAACATAATATTTGATCACATAATTGTATTCCGCTACCACCTATAACTTGATTCCATTCATGCTCGTTATGAGCCTTTAATACCGTTTCTAGTTCGCATTTTCGCTAACTGGTTCGATTAAACTGCACGTCTGCTTCACCGTTAGCACAGAACGTAGAGCTATTGAATATAGAAGCAATGTGTGGATGTATTTTGGTCTAGGCAATACATAGATTAGATGAAACCTTGTTAGTTTAGATGGGAACAACCACTGTGGTTGAATATCAATTTGTCTGGTTGGAAATTGTGCGGTTTTGTTGATGAATGTAGTGTGGGATTTCAATTCATGAAGTTACAAACTATATCAGTAAATTTCTTATGGTCCACTTGGTTAAAAACAATATATCATAAATTTAACAACGCCAATTTTGGTAAACATAAAATCATTAACAATTTAGAAATATTATAAATTAAAAAGTATTTTTACATGATCAATGTTTAAACCTGCGAATTTTACTATACTCATCGTAATTTAAGCAAGCGCAACATATTTAACTATATACTTTTATTAAAACAAGAAAAAACAGTATCATTTCGCGTTATTTTTTTTGCATATTATTAAATATTACAGTTTTTTTTTTGTTACAAAAGAAACTATTCACATTCACGCTAGTGTCTTCAGTTAAGCAATAAGATACCAATATCATAAACCGTAGCTAGTAGGTTGATAGCACATTGAGAATAAAACCACATATCTTGTATAGGTCATAGCAGCCTAGATCTTTTCTTTCCTTCCTTTCCTTGAAAGATAAAGGACTATATATTGTATTTAGTTCTGACTTAGAAAATGTGTAACTTGTCTGAAATAAATTAATAAGTACAGGCAAAGCAAGTGGCTCTTTTACTTCCTTTCGTGATATATTAAGGTTTTGAACTCATTTTGATTACACCTTCTAAATATAATATTCTTAAAGTTTATCCGGTAATCGTTTTTAATAACATGGTTAATAATAATACTAAGGTATATAAGTTGCGTCACTAACAAATATTATATTTTAATTAACTGAATTTATTCAATATTCTATTCTAAGTAACATCTTCTAGTCCAAAATACCGCAATGTCTTTGACCAATTGACTGTTGCCAGTGACGACTTATAGCTCTGAGACATAGTCATTTACGATGGCCTTTATTAGAACGCTCAATATCACCCAAAGAGTAATGGAAAAAGCTATGCTTGGAATTTCGCTGCGTGATCGCATAAGAAACGAGAAGATCCACAGGAGAACCAAGATCATCGACACAGCTCAAAGAATCGCTCGTCTGAAGATGCAATCGAGGGGCCACATCCCTCGTGCAACCGACGATCGATAGGGCCAAAAGATTTTCGAGTGCCAACCACGAATCAGTAGACGCGGCGTAGATAAGCCGCCACTGGACCAATGACATAGTACCGGTCGCGGGAAGTCGCTGGACGCAAGTAGCGCAAGATCAGTTGTCGAGACGATCTTTGGGATAGGCCTATGTCTTACAGTAAATGTCTATAGGCTGACATGATGATGATGATGATGATATTCTATGAAACTTGGCACGACCTAACTCGTCTCTACTTCTTTTTTCCAGGGTAGCATTTGTTTATTAAAAACGTAAAAGAATATTGAGTTGAGATGACATACGTTTTGTTTTATTGTAAGTAAAGTCAGTCAAGTTATATATTTTACCTCTTTTTCAGAGAAGAAGTTTAGAGCCACAGAGACCTGGTAAATAGTTAATTAAGTACTTGAGTCTTTCTAAAATAAACTTTCCTTATTTGAAGAATACGTTTGGGAATTTTCACTCAAATATTAACTTTGCCATGTCATGAATAAGTTAATTAATTATATTTTGGTTACTATTAGAAATTGTTATTATGGCTTGGAATAAAAACTTATTAAATATATTTTATTACAATAATAATAAATTAATTACAATTTCTATCTATATTAATGTATTTAAAGCTCTTCTTTTAAATCCATGAAAGATTTTCATTTGATGTTCTAAATTATTGTTATCTTTTAGAATCAAATATAGAAACTAAGAATGTTGTGTAATTTTACATATTCTGTACAATTAGAAATCGTTGAAATTCTCTTTCGGGGACAGCAAAATAAAAAAAAATATCTAAGTGGAAGTTTGAAGAACCTTTTATTTCATTTAAAAAAAGCAACTGTTGAGTTTCTTTCCGGCTCTTCTCAACAGAGCAGCATACCGCCTGTGAAATTTTACTCACGGACTGACCACACTGACTTTTTAATGTAATATAATAAATGACAATTTAACAGTGCGTAAATGCCTACTTAAATAAAAATATTTTGGAGTTAATAACCAATAATATAATAAAAAAGTTGAATGAATTATTTTAATGTAGTGGATTCTTTCTTAGCAATGATAATATATAATCGAAGATGAATTTATTTATTATTTATTGAAACTGCATAGTGATCGTGATACAATCGTGGTATTTATATATTTTATAAATTGTATAATAAATTTAAAAAAAAAAATCCAAAGTAAGTTACTTCTAATAGTTAATCTTGTACCTCCAAAACTAACGTATAATAAAAAAACCTAATCTGGACAATTTACCGGGAATATACCGCACTTGTTAATGTCCGGTTCAGGGATATAAATCTCTGAAAAAAGGGCTACAGCCTATAGTAAGGTTTACAGTATAAGAGTATATGATAAGCACAAATTTAAACTAATAAAAATATATCCACGTTATGAAATGTTACGTATTTATTATATAATTTTATTATGATGTGACTATGTGTCTATGTATCAATTGTATGATTTTTAATTTTAAAATGGTACAAACAAAAAAATAGACTAAACACTGTTAAGCATATCAAATTAAATATACTATTAGAAATTTATCTTTTTTACAATTCTACACAGCCTACAACATATATATGATAGCAATGCCCCGCGGTTTCACAAGCGTAGGTACCGTAGGTATCTTGTGGTAGTGAACTTTTGAATGGATTGTCCAATTTTAATAATTTAAAAAGTATTTTATTGCTGTTGAAACGGTCTTTAATAAAATATGACTTAACGGGATAAGGATTTGTGCAGAGGTATGAATAGTATGGTTTGATTATAATCGGCACTTTTATCAAATTTAACATGTAAAAAAGTTCCTATAGTGGCATAATTACAGTAGAGTTTCTTATAGAGATTAATACTTTTTACAATACTGTAGAATATTTTTTTGTTCCATCATCAATACTTTCCGCAGCGCACGCCATGACAGATTTTTTATAACCAATTTTTGAACACCTTAAGTCACATTATTTTTTATTTTATTAGGGATCGCTATTTTTTTATGTAATATAGCCTATGTCACTAAGTAAAGATGCAGTTTACTAATGGTTAAAGAAATTTTGAAATCAGTCCAATAGTTTTTGTGTGAAAACATTACAAAACATACATACAAAAACATAAATGTTTCTTCTTTATAATATTAGTTTGATATAATATATATATATAGTATATACAATATATTTTATTTCTATTTGTTTTTAAAACTATTAACAAATGTAATAGTAACCACTGCAATAAAAACAATAGTTAACAATAATTTTAACGACTATCAGAACAGTAGACCTTTGAAAACACACAACTTACCGTTATTGGCAATGACATAAGAGATTGTTTATTCCAAAATAAAAATTAAATTAGAATGAAAGCATATATTTATTACAGCGACATTGACGTTATAAATAATGCAAAAAGCTACAAGTTACAAATATTCATCTTAAAGAAGAAGAAGAAAATAACAAATATAAACAATTTATCTTAATATGCAAAGTCACGCTTTGATGATGTCTCATCATTAAAGCGAATCATTTTTCATAATTTTAAAATCGACTCTATATTTCATAATCGATACATTTTGCGCTACTCTTAGTATGAAAAATTTTGCGAACAGAATATATCAAATAACCACATTAACTCGTTCATTCATTAATACACCAAGATCAGTTTAGTTCGTAAAATGTTCCGTGAAAATAATTGAGGATGAGTTTTCTTTTGATTTTTCTTGATATACCACAATATATTCCTAATAAATAATATTTCAGGTGGTTTGTTTATAAGTATAATAATATAGTTGTATATGCAAAATATATATTAAAGTGTCGTTGATATAAGGACTCTCAGGAAGTAGGGGGTCTTAAAAAAACTGAAAGGTAACTACAAAAATAAACATCTTCACTAATTTTTATTATAAAATAATTATGGGTAGGCTATAGTGATGTACATACATATGGCAGTATGATAATTACTAAAAAAAACTATAGATATATACTTATATCTTTATACTTTTCATACTTTGTTTATCAGTTTTGTTTTTGTATGTAAATATTAAATTTAACAAACTTTTAAGTAATAACATCTCCCGGTAATCCAATTAATAGATATTACATATCATGAAGATTAATATTCTATCAAAACACATCAACAAAACGAACAAAAGTCTACTATTATTTGTAAACCATTTCATCAAATGGAAAAACTATTTATAAGCAAAACTGATACCACTAATTGACTTTGTTGTAGGTAATAGATTGCTTTTATAACAATTTATTCGCTATTGTGTAAGCATTATAGACAATACCTTTTTTTCTAAAGACAAGTGAATATTATACCCTTAATCTTTATAAATAAATTGGTAATAAATATCTGATAGTCACTGACGATATTTATAAACAATGCTCGTATTAAAATCTTTTTCCATGGTCATATTAAATAAATTTTATGAATTAAAAATAACAATTTTGTTTATTTTAAATATGGTTGCATTAGAGATACATATTATTGAAAACACTTCACTATCATACTGCGTCGAAGCGAATCTTTTTCATTTGTAAACTATCTGTGCCCATGACTTAGTTCGAGCAGAATGTTTTTTAGTATAAAACTAGTTTATGTTACTCGTTGTAACTTCAGCTATCTGCCAGTGAAAGTCAGATTAGCCAGATTAGCCAGACAGACATACGGAAACTATTATATTTTTTTATGTCAGTACCGTATATAATTTCATGTTCATTATTAAAAAATCCGTTAACTTGAAATTAAAAACAGACACTGAAATTGTATATATATATACTATTTAAAGGAAATATTTTGTTTAATATGTATTATTAAGCTTTTTATAATTCCTTTTCTTAAAGTTTTAGAAAATGTATAAGTAGGAACCAGTAAAATATTTTCATTATCTATTCATTAATGTTTGATGTCCATCTTACTGATAAAATATAATTTACCTTAATTGTTTTTCCAATTATTTATTTTTAATTTATATTCATTTTATATATATTTTTTACTATTATAATAAAAAATAAAAAAAAAACATGTTCATTGAAAGAATGAACTTATCTCTAACAAAGATCTCTCATTACGTGTTTAGATGGTCTTATAGTAAATATGCCGTGGGATAGATCAATGTATTGGACATTGATATAAAAAAAACTAATCTATAATACCTATACCACCGCCTACAAAAGATATGAAAACCTTATGTTAGTTGAAAATAAGCGGACAAGAATAGAAAATATTTTAAATTCAAGATGACGTGAGCAATATTTCTTTATGAGACTTTTTCTTGAGATACTATTTCTATATAAAACTGCCATATCATGATCTAATCGCTTATGATGAGAAAATTTTGAAATACTTTGAGCACAACACATAAAAGAGTCTCGGTACACAAAGTGAAAAGTTTCTAAATAATTGACAAAATATAATAACGTGGAGCCCCTGAGGATGTTATTAATATAATGGAACCTCTTAAAACGTGAACACATCTGCGAAGCCTTATTCTGAGTTGTTGAATATTATATTAAGTTTATGTTTCAGAGGTCCTTTATTTACTTTGAGTAAATTGAGCTTAACTGCACTGTTATGTTTTAATAGATAGTATAGATAAATTTACGATTCGTTCAAGGCTACTCAATCAGTGTTAGCGAGGAATTTGAATGGTATTATAGCACGATAAAAAGGAAATAACATGTTATTACATTATTATGTTAACACATGATGTTAACCTGTAATATTTTTTTATATTGAAATATTAGGTTCAGATAATATTTTGGAAAGACATATAAGATTGTATTCTATTTAAATCATATATAGGATATTGAAAAGAATATTTATTTCTTCTTATTTCTTAACGTAACTGAGAAATGAGATTTATTGTTTTTAAATAAATCATTTTCTCGATCATCAGCGCCATATCAATAAACCCATTCTTTAGAGGGTGGATTTAGCCAAGGCAGTTTTTATACGATCCTTAGTCATTAAGCTAGTGCTTAAAAATAACCCAAGAATATCATATAATGATAACTAGAACTAATAAAGTATTCAATGGATTTTTGATAAAATGTCATGCAATGAGAATGTATTAAGAATTGAGTAAACGTCACTCAGTTTTTTCTCAAGTGTTTCAGTCACCACACGACAGATTAAATGTATTGCAACCTGTCATATTGAGACTGAGAAGCATCTTTGCTGTATGCGAATATAAGTTTTCCTTTCAATATCCACAATCACAATATCAAATACACTCCAGATTGCTTGCAGATTTGCAAATTACAGTGAAATATAAAACATTGTATCCAACAAAATCCGACCACATGTGAATGCTTGTTACAAGTTTAATACAGAATGTTAAAAGCGGTTTATTGACATTCATATTCATATTTTTTTTATTTTAATTACATTGATGCACAAAGTTCTTAATTATTAATATAAAGAAGACATAAGTAAAATATATGTTATACATTTATTTGAAGCAATTCCGTTTATTTCAACCTCGCTTGGTAAAGCATTGTAAATTGTGCAAACATTTTCGTTTATTTTAAACAAGGTCGTATGAAAAATTGCCAATAACACTTCAGTTTGACACCGCAGCGGCGCTCTCTTTATGCTGCAAAGCTCCTGATTGCCAAGTTGCTTTTTACGAGTTAAGTTGTATGTTTGTTTGTTTGTTAATTCTTTTTACACAAACATGTATGTTAATCAAGTAGGTTTATTAAATTGTCCAGGATATGTCTCACTTAAGTGGCATTGTTATATACTTTATATCTTTATTATACATCTTATTTTATAAATATAATAAGAGTGAGGAATAAACTAACATAATATATTATAACTCGTTATAAACTCAAAAGCCGAAAACAAACACGAAAAGCAATCAGAAAATTTTAAAGTACTTTTAACAAAAACAGTTCTCCCTGCTACGCTAGCAACGTGGATTATTACTAATTTAAAAATAAACATTAATAAAGTTATTGCATAATATGTGCAAGTTTACCCAAAACGACAGACAAACGAAAATATATCGACGTAACTCCTAACGTCTAGACTCTAAGTGATAAAGGGGACAAAGTTCCATAACATAACAATTCCATGGATAACCATAAGGTACCCGACCTAAGTACCGTTTCTTAATGAAAGCACAAGTGTACAATTAATATATATAACTATCACAGACAGTTCAATGATTTTGCTATCATAACTATATACCTTTCTTATATTGTATTTTAAAGAAAATCGTTTAGAATTTCTCCAAACAAGTAATAAATATTATTAATACAAGTTTATCTCAAGTTTTTTTTTAATAGCGCAAAACAAAACGGCACACCTGATGATAAGTGACACTGGGTCATTTATGTACATCTACAAAAACAAAGTTTAACTTTTGACAGAAGAAGGCTGTAATAAATATTTGAAAAAAAACTCATTATGTTGATCTTTTGTAAGATAGTAATACTACCTCGAAAGAGCGGTAAAAGAGTTGTAGCGAAGTTACTACAGATAGACCCTACTTAAATAGTGAGCCAAACAACAAACGATATTAAAATCTGCATGATAGTATAACAAAAAAAAACCTGAGTCACAATATAATTCCAATTGTTCCCTTTAACACGTATCGCATTTGTAATCCTAGAATTATATTTAATATGTAAAATATATAAATCTATTTTAATTTGGATGTCAAATTAGATACCTTTATGGACAAACTAAAGGTACATATTCTCTAGATCTAACTAAGGACTCGTTTTGTTTTAGAGGATAAAATTATTCATTTATTTTTAATAATTATTATTGTGCGAATAGTATGAGTATACGATTATTATTATTTTGAATATTTTATGAAATATTTTAAAAGATAATTTTTCAAAATTAAATAGTTAACATTTTATCGCTAAAACTAAATACATATCATAAGTCTATCACTAAAATAAAAACTTATCTCTGGATAATTTACTGGGAATATACCGCACTTGTTAATGTCCAGTTCAGGAATATATATCTCTAAAATAAGGTATAGTACAAGGATCTACTGTGGGCACATACTTATACTTAAATACACATCGACGTCGGGAAACTTTACGTTTTTTATAATTATAAAATGGCTATATGAGCTTATATGTTATATGTATGATCATTTAGTACTTTATTCTAATGAGGTACAAACAAAAATAAAAGGTCATAGATATTAAGCAGGTAAACAGACAATCAAACATTATTCTGTTTTCTAACTATACATAGCTCATAATGAGATTTTTTTTAAATATTTATCTGTAACATTTTTTTTGTAATATTTTATTCCTATTTGTTTTAAAAATGATTTACAAATAAAACTGTAAGAACTCCAATAAAAATAATAGTTACAAATAATAGAAACGACTATCACAACATTATATGCAAAAACATATAAAATTTATTATGTAAGGATATATAGTTAATTACGAGATAAAAATAAATGTATACGTATAATAAAATTAAAGTGTCTGTTTTGAAACTATTTTCCACTAAATACATATTGCATTACATTTTATTGACGGAAAAAAACTTTTTTTTTTCATTTTTTCTCTGTCTGTTTTTTTCTTGCGGCTAATCTCTGAAACGGGTGGACCGATTTTAACAGGGCTGTTATAGCTGATATTATAAGGAGTATTTTTATTTTAGGATATACATTCCACGCGAACGAAGTCTTGGGCACAGCTTGTTTGAAATAAAAGCAAATATTTATTACAGCGATATTGTCTTTGTAAATAAACAGCAGTACGCTAGTGACAAACACTCGTCTCAAACAATAAAATAATAACAAACACAAACATCTAAATAAGCAAAGTCACTACAAAAGCATTAAAGAATGAAAACGAAGCATTTATCAAAATTTTTGTCGATACATTTAGCGCCGCTCTTGGAATGAAAAATTAAGTGAGCAGATTGTATCAAATAACCACTTTTACTCATTCATTCATTATGAGCAGATCATCTCGTGAAATGTTCCGTGAAAGTAATCGAGGATGAACTTTCTTTCGATATTCCTTTTGAATTCCTGATATACAACATTTCACATATTCGTTATAAATGCTATTTGAGGCAGTTTGTTTAGAAGTTATATAGTTGATTATTCTACATATACTTTGGAGTGTCGTTGATATAAGACACCTCAAGTAGGGGGTATTAAGCTTAAAGGTAACTATAAAAATAATCATCGTCAATAGTTTTATTATATATTACATAGCATATTGGACTGATAAAAATGATTATGGGTAGACTGTAGTGATATATACACATATAAATAATATTAATGTTTGTAAACCCTTCATACTATACTCGTATATATATCTTACCCTTAACAATCTCTTTAGTAATAACCAATTCTTCTTTTAATAGATATTATATGTTATTAAGATTAATTCTGTTTATTTCCTGCGTAAAATATTATGCTCACGTTTTCAGCTTTGGAATTATTTCTTTCTTCTCGTTACAATAATGTTTTCAGAAAATTGTAACAAAACACAGCTCTTGTATGGAAACAGTTTTTAATGAAAAAAAAATCTAATATTATTTATAAATGGCATATTATCAAAGGAAAAAACCCTTACCTTAATATATAAAGCACAAAGACACTCACTCACTGACACATTCATCGCTCTACAGCCCAAACCGTTATACCTAGAAAGCTGAAATTTGGACACAAGACTCCTGACATATTGAATAGGTGCAATAAGAAAGGATTTTGCAAAGGTCCAAACCGTTCCAAAGTTACAGCTAAAAAACTGCAAAGTTTACCCCCCGCTCCCTCTCTTCTCCCATTCCATTGCAGTAGAAATTAAAATTATTTGACCTCTGTTGTATATTTATTCATAGCATTAGGGTTCCGTAACTCACATACAATTTGTGATTATTTGTGATTATTTTCTATTTACCTACATACAGTATGTGATTATTTGTAATTATTTTCAATTTACCCACATACAATTTGTGATTATTTTCAATTAACCCACATATAGTTTGCGATTCTTTGTTATTATTTGCCCAGCAAAGCGGGCGGGAATCAGCTAGTTATTTATAAGCAAAACTAGTACTACGATATAATTGATTTTGGAATAAATATACTAATAGATTACTATACAATAATACATTCAGTATTGTGTGTAAGCATTATAGATATCTTTGTTCTATAGAAAAAATGAGAAATTGTAAAAATATACCCTTAAAAAAATTATTTTTGTATTTTTTTTTTGGTATATAATAAATATATTGTATTTACTGGTGATATTTATCAACAACTCTTTTATTAATATGTCGGCGCATCTGTCACTGTTGACTTTTAGCTTTTATCGAAGCGTCTTTGTCGATGGTAGTTAGGGCAGCCATCTTGACTTCACTTATGTTCGAGACGGCGCCCGCGCACTATATTTGTGACGCATCGCTTTAAATCCGAGGCATTCTACGAATAATTCGGATAGTGCTAGTTGATTTTGTGATACTGTAACTGTATATCCTATATATTGTCTGATTCAAACGTTACGTGGCTTACATAACTTTTGGCTTTAACTTTCCACACCCTTTCTACCCATATATCTATTACAAGATGATTCAGTACTCATTTCATCAGTATTAAATATATTTTCCGATGATTAAAAACAAATAATTTTGTTTATTTTAATTATGGTTGTTCAGTTCAGCATCATACTGCGTTAGAGCGAATCTGTTTTATTTTGAAACTATGCCCACGACTTCGTTTGCCAGGAAAATGTTTATTAAAATAAAAGAAGCCTTAGTTAATCCTTACAACTATCCGCTACTCAATATCCTGTGAAAATCGATTCACCCATTTCAGAGATTAGTCGGAACAAACAGACAGAAAAAGCAAAAAATTGATTTTTTCTTTAAATATAATTTATACTTTCATATGCATTAAATAAAAATCTGATAATTTAGAATTGCAGACACCTAAATTTCATTTACACGTATAAATGAGACTAAATCTAAGTATGTGTGATTGATTGCTTTTGAACAAAATTATTTCTTTATATACGAGTATATATTCACAATTTAAGGGAAATGTCTGTTATTATATTAAGCTTATGATTCAAAACAGTCTAATAAGATCTTATAAAATATTTTATTGAAAGTGAAAAGTAAAAAATACTAAAAATATTTGAAATGTTTCAATAGTTATTATAATTAACAAAAAAAAATTGTACATTTTATAAATTCTGAAAAAATGTTTACAACCAAATTTCTAAAATGAAAAGGAATTGTCTATAAAATTTTTAACCATCACGTTTTACCGAAATGGCACTGTTTATATTTTATTTCTTTTTGTTAAAACAGAAGAAAAAACCATGAACTTATTTCTAAAAAGAACTGTCATGTCATTTTGAGACAGTCTTATAATAACATCTGATATTTGGTCTGATACATTGATATAAAGAAGACAAAATGTAATAAATTTAAGTTCAATATAAAATTGATCTTAAACTACCTATAAAATATATTTCAATTTTATAATAGTTAAAATAAATAGCAGGCAATAATAGAAAATATCGTAAACCCAAGACGATATAAGCAATATTTTTTACAAGATTTTTCTTGAGTTACTATTTCCATATAAAACTGCAAAACATATCATCATCATCATGATCTAATCGCATATTATGAGAAAATTTTGAAATACTTTGAGCATAACACATAAAAGAGTCTCGGTACACAAAGTGAAAAGTTTCTAAATAATTGACAAAATATAATAACGTGGAGCCCCTGAGGATGTTATTAATATAATGGAATCTCTTAAAACGTGAACACATCTGCGAAGCCTTATTCTGAGTTGTTAAATATTATATTAAGTTTGTTTGAAAGGTCCTTCATTTACTTTGAGTGAATTGAGCTTAACTGCATTGTTATTTTTTAATAGATAGTATAGATAGGTAGAGATTAAGCACAGCTTGTATAAGCGTTTTAAGAGCACATAATATAATAAAATCCATAAAATGTGACGTATATTGTCAATTATTGAAGCAATAGAATATGAAAATTCTACGCTCTCTACTGTTTCATTTAATAAAAGCAGAATAGTGTTTCATTTAGTGAAAAAAAAAGAATAAACCTTGTTCTGTTTATTCTAATTAATAAATTGTCCTTTGTTACTTAGTTACAGCAAGTATACTTAATAATAAAACAGAAAAAAATATTTTTTCCTTCCTTTCCTTTATTTAAATAATTATAGGGATATATCAGGAGTACGTAGAGAGTTTGTGTCTTCTCAAACAGATGATTAATTATTATTGTTCACTAAGAACTAAACTCTTTTGCAATACAAAATATTAAACAGAATATACAAATAAAGTCCGGGAGTGAACGGCAATTATCAATACATAAGTTTATATATTCCAAAATGTTTTTTTTATTTACGATGTAAATATAAACGAAAGTTTCAAATATTATAAAAGCAACAACCCTGCATTTTTACGCTCCATTTCATGACATGATTGGTTTATAAACAATTCAGGTTTTTGGAAAAATATATTTTATATCCTAAATTGACACGATGTGTAAAAGTATGAAGAGTGATGATTCCATCAGTATGATTTTTTGTCATTTTAATTATATTTGTTTGTCTATATAACATTCAATTATTTTTTTCCAGATTGATATTTTTTTAATAAAAATAAACATTTTAATTATTTTCGACTGTATTTATATAAACTATTTTATCTTATAACAAATATTCTGCCATATAATACAGTATAAACTGACATCAATAGAATTTTTTATATAGTTTTTATCATTATAGGTTAACACTAATTATAAATTATATTAATATCAATAAATTGCATTATTACTTCCGAATAAAATTTAATAAAATCTAGGAAACAAGAAACCCTACCAAGTCTAGAAAATAACACAGACTAAATAAAATACAAAATTGTTTTCTCATTTAAATTCATATAAGGGAAAGAATATTTATTTCGTAACGACATACTTGTATTTGACAACGTAACGAGAAAAAGATTTATTTAAAAACACATCAGTGAAATCGAAATAACCCCAACCTTTAGAGGGTGGATCTATTTAGTCAAAGCAGTCTGCATACGATCCTTAGTCTTTTAGCTAGTGCTGTAAGCTAACCCAAGAATATCATATAATGGTAACTAGATGAATAAAGTATTCACTGGATTATCGATAATATGACATGTTATGAGAATGTAATAGAAATTGTTTAAATATCACATAGTTTTTCAATTTTATCTCAATACACGCCAGCTATGTATATTTATTTCTCAAAAACGACGGAAAATTGAGATGATATTGCCTCATTACATTGTATAGCTCAGATGACAAAGAATATGTTCTCAGAGTTGGATGTATTTCAACCTGTCATATTGAAACTGTTAAGAATCGTTGATGTATTCGAATATGTGTTTTCCTTGCAATATACACATTCAAAATACCAAATACACTGTAGGTTGTTTGGAGATTCTCAAATAATATTGACATATGTCTTTAGACATTGTATGTAAGAAAACCCGACCACACGTGAATGTTTGTAACAAAGACAAGTTTAATACTGAAAGTAACGAGCGGTTTATTAATATTCATATTAAACCAATTTTACCGCATTTTCGATTTTTATATTAACTTTCTACATTACATTAACATTTATTACGAATAAATAATAACATATATTTTACCTACGTCTACCTTATAGGAATAAAGTAGACGTAAGTAAAATATATGTAATACATTTAATAGAATTCGTTTATTTGAACCTCGCTTGGCAAAGCATTGCAAATTGTGCAAACATTTTCGTTTATTTTAAACAAGGTCGTATGAAAAATTGCCAATAACACTTCAGTTTGACACCGCAGCGGCGCTCTCTTTATGCTGCAAAGCTCCTGATTGCCAGGTTGCTTTTTACGAGTAAAGTTGTATGTTTACTGTTTATAAATAGTTATTGCCCAAATGTATACGAAAATGTTTTTAACATATACAAATTAATAATATTATATCAATTAATGACTATCTTTTATTGATTAATGTAATGTAAATTAATTTTTGTTCACACTATATTTAATACCGCTAAATTTTATTGAGATAATGAGATATAACGTTCAAAAGTATTGTATTAATTTTACATAAACAAATAAAAAAAATTACATCGAGTTCCTTTGAAATAACATTAAGAACTCAAGCAGTTTTGCTATTTCGAAATCATAAGCCCATTATGTAGGCTTATCAATTTGTCTAGAACATTTCTCACTCAAGTAGCATTATTATATACTGCGTACCTTTAACATTAATAACCTTATTAGATTTCGCAAATATAATAACAGCGAGCAATAAACTAACTTAATATAATATGACTCGTTATAAATTCAAAAGCCGAAACAAACAGTAAAGCAATCACAAAATTTTAAAGTACTTTATAACAAAAACAGTTCTCCCTGCTACGCTAGCAACGTGGATTATTACTAATTTAAAAATAAACATTAATAAAGTTATTGCAAACTGTGTGCAAGTTTACACAAAACGACTAACAAACGAAAAATTATCGATTTAACTCCTAACGTCTAGACTCCAAGTGATAAAGGGGACAAAAGTGTACTTGCGGTAAAACAGTTCCATAACAGTTGGTTAACCATAAGGCAAGTACCGTACCTAAGTACCGCTTCTTAATGAAAACTTAATGAAAACTTTCTCTAAAACACAGGTGTATAACCAATATATGTTATAGTTATAGCAGACAGTTCAATGACATTGATACCTTTTCCATCATAACTATATATTTATCTTTTACAATATTTTAGAGTATAAATTTTATAATTTCTGAAAACGATGAAAATAATTCAATTCAGTTAAGATAAACACATGAATCTTAGAAATAAATGTTTAAATTAAGCGTTTTTCTGTAGTGTAACAAAAACTATAAAAGAAGTTTTATTGATTATTATGAGTAGTGAAAAATAAAGCGGTAGACCTGATGATAGGTAATGCCACGTCATCTATAAACATCTACAAAGTTTGCAGTCTCACTCTCTGTACAGAAAGAAGCTCTAATAGGTACTTTATGGTGATATTTCGTGACAAGGTAATATTACTTCTGTTGAACCGTAAATGAATTGCAGTTGACTACAGAAAGACTCACTCACCCGTAAAGCGATTATACTCGTATGTGTAAATGATAGAATAGCGTGATCATAAATTATAATCATTATGCATTTAAATCACTTGCCTTACAAGTTAATTCTGTGGTCAAAATAGTCACAAACTGCTTAATATATGTGGTGTCTCAACCGGCATGATATCTTCTTAGATAGAGCATTTTCTAGCTTGGCAATTTCCTTAACCACACTTCAAGCCCAATACCTGCAATATCTTGTGAATATGTTTTGTAAAATGTTAATGCATGGTACTTTTTTCCTTAACATTTGTCATCTGTCTATCATTATCCTGAATATTAAGAGGCAACACAAAATGTCTAGCAAATGACAAACGATTTGGCAAAAGGTTTTAGCACCAGAAGACTGACTTTCTTTGGGAATGTGTGTTGGTGGGATTTCATTTTTTTGTAATTGGGCAGATACGTCCTTTTATTTCACTCCATGCGGTAAAAGCTTAGTCAGACTTTTCAGCTCTTACATCTCGAACAGTAAAAGCTCTCACAATCGGGAAGATATTGGATAGCTCTATTCCAAGCCGCGTGCACAGGGCATGTAAAATTTTTTCATGATATAATTACATTTCATATCTTTTAAACTCTTATCGTATTTATATAATAAGGACTACAATTAAGATATAAAATGTGATACGTTATTTTAATCTTGAATAAGAAATGAGACATAATACCGTAATAACTGTATATATTGTAATAAAATACAACTTCATCTTATTGGATCACCATGTCTACAAATTTAACTCTTATAAAATATAAAATTCATATAGGTAAAATGATTTAAATATGTAAGTCATCTCAAACATTAAGCAGTAGATATAGCGTAAATGGAGCTTTTAAAAACAACCGTTTGATGCGTCAGCGAAAATAGTTTTCAGTTAACCCTTTTTTAGGACCGCGTTAATGACCTGGAACGTTTATCTAAATTGTTCTGTGTAAGCTTGTAACTTATAAATTTACAACTTCAATATTTTATAATTGACCGGTTATTATCGATCTATGAAACTTATTCGGTCTTCATCTCTAGTTTCCTTTTATTATAATAATGTAAAACAAAAAATTAAAACTTTTTAAGGAAGGATTGAAAGGAATTATATTATTTTTGTAATATTTTTTTTCTTCGCAACAGTTTTTTAAATAATTAATGGTATCTTGTCAAAATACTTTTACAGTATACAAATAAAATATAGTTGTATATGTAATTTCAAAGTAAAGCTTTTGAATTTGTAATTTAGTACATTATCTTAACAGGAGCCAATGAAGTCATGAGAGGTAAGAGTCAGCTATTAATAAAGATAGTCGGCCCCTTGCCTAATAAGTGTTAGTTAGTAGTCCTGAATATTGAACCAAACTACCGTGCGGCGGCGGCGCCAATTCTTTATTTAATACACAGACTGTTTCTTTGATTCTGGGTGCCTTTGAACTTGCTATTTATATATTCGTAAAACCTTCTGCAACATAGAGAACACTTATTCAACAGTTTATTATTTTATTAATAAAAAAAGTTGTTCCAAATATTTATTAATTTATTTGAAAAATTATTTGTGAATATTAATATTCACAAAAATTTAAGTAACTCTTTTAAAAAATATTATTGTATACTATACTGTATGTGATGTAACCACTTTGACAGAACTTTTTGTATATAGAACCAATACATTTGGGAGTCTTTGCCTATGACTATATCATGTACTTGGTAATACACCAGAATAATTAAATTTATTCTTACAATTACAGGTTTTAATTAACGATTAAAATACTAAATAATTATTTATTGTTGTAGGTACCTTTATCGTAAAAAACCTCACTAAAGGGTTATTATGATACAGAAGGGATTGACTTCTAAATCTAATTTAAATACACTGGCAGCTGAAACACATTCGTGGAAATTATCACCCAAGTAAGGATTGTACGTTCAACATATCATAGGAAAGTCTGAATGTGTATGTCAAAAGTTTCACAGAAAATCCTTCTAGATGGACTGACTTTGATGAATTATCCTCAGTAAAATGATTTTCTTGACAACATTAAACACATTTAATGTCTATATATCTACGGTTGATTACTAAATCTAGAACGAGTAAAGTAATAAGATATTAATTTCTTTCATATATTCATTTCTTAAGCATATACAGATATTATAAATTGCTTTAAATAAAAATTGAATTAATTCTAAGTGATTATTACTAAATTATATATATTAAATTATTGAGATTTTTTAATAATTATACTTATAAACATACAAAATGACTACTTCTAATATGTAAAATATACTTTTAAAAAGAACCAAAAATATTAAAGTAAGTAAGTTTAAAGCACATTAATATGATATATTAAATAAATATTGTAGTATAGTAGTTGTAGTATAGTAGTATGTAGTAGTACAACCCTAAGACTGTATACGTATACCACATATATACGTATTTATATATATTTATGTTAGCACAGACTTATTTCATAGATCTATAACTCTAATCTCAAGGATGGTCCTTATAAACGCTCATTAATTATGTACTTCTTCTTGTATGAGGTACATAATACAAAGTTGTCTGACAAATTACATGTTTACATTATATTGTATAGTTATATTAAATTTTATTCGTTAAAACCGTTGATAAGGACGATTATTAAAAATATATATATATATATTGTTTTCAAAATATTAGACAACTATAATTAAACATATTAAGTATTTAGCGTTCAAATTATACCATTTCTTGGAAATTGCACCAGTCTTAGTTTTCGTAATAAAAAATAAATAAATAAAACATCTCATATGCTATGACAAGAAAGAGTCTTATTAAGTTAAAATAAAGAGTGTATATTCCTCAAACTTAATATATTTATGTATATAAAGTTGAATAAGATTTACTCTTCAAATTAAAGAATTTTTTACAAATTATTACTTTAGCTGATTTATTTCTGTTGTTTTTAAAATTAATTTTCAAGTTCAAAAAAGAGACATGATATATATATATATATATATATATATATATATATATATATTGTATATAGTAACTACAATAGCTACCCAAACATTAAATATTATTCCTTTATCAAAACAAGTTAATCACTAAGCGACTACTCCCAAAGGTAAGAAAGGTTCAAAATACCTATTTAACTATTTACATCCCTTCACCATATAAAATTAAAGAAATATACCGCCATTACTCAGGACACGTAACGAATACTTTTCTATCACATTTGTAAGTTTATTGAATTAGACATTAATTTAAAAATAAAACTTTATTTAAATGAAATGGAATTAAATGTGAGTGATTTTAATAATAAACCTACCGACAATTCTTGTATACCTGTTGCTACCGCACGCCGTCAAATTGACCGGTAATTAAAAGTTATTTTATTATATAACGCAGGTAATAATGGAAATAACTAACAGTAAAGAGTGTAGAAAAAATTATACGCATATTCTAAGAATTGTCATGTAGTTTGATAACGATATTATAACGTTTAAAAATGTGTAAGTTTTACATAAGTTTAAAAACGGTCAATTTGACCGGTACTTGGTAAGTTTAGTGTTAATATAAATTATAAAAAGTATTAAAATATTAAGTATATAAATAATTAACATATAATAAATATTGAACTAAGTTATGATATGACATCTAGAATTCAAGTAAACCTACATTCCTAAAGAGCAGTGTAATATGAGCTTTAGACGACAAAATGTCACGTAACATGCAAGACAGAATGTGTCTTCATAATTCAACTACCAATTCAATCCTAGCACTCTGAAAACGCAGCAGTTTGTTAAGAAAATGCAAATTTTCACTTGTCTCATGATATTTATTTCCTTTTTAGAAAGAATTATGAGATTGTTTTTACATAAAGTATTGTCGTCTTAATATACAAATATTTTATTATTATTATGACAAAACTTTTTTATCACATAAAAATATTACAAAATAAGTTATAACATTCAAGCCAATATCATCAATAATAGACTTCCTGAATACTTTCAAGGTAATTCAACTTTTTCGAATTGAAATAAGAATTATTGTGGTTTATGAACCTTGAAGAACTATTGACCCATAAATTGAAAGAAAAAAACATTTCTAATATTACTATTACTATGTAAATTGAATAAAACTTCTGAGTCAAAGTTTACTCAGGAAAGGAAAACATAGACTATTCTAAAGTTAGCATAGTCTATTTTTTCCTTTAACATCGTGTCTTTATTCAAAGGAAAGAGATATAAAGTATACTAGGAAGGTTCCTGAAATAGATATCAAAGAAACTGACATACTTACTGTATTTCAGCTTATGTAACCTCAACAAGAACTCGATCTAAAGCCTATAGAAAAAGTTTTCTATCTTAAAAGAATAAAAAATTAAATATCAACTAAATGAATACTATTCGCGTAATATATCAAACAATGTATATAGTATACCTCCTAGCAGTTACTGTACCAAATGCAAATATGTATTTTCCTTACAAAGGTCTCAATGAGAGCGTGCAGAATATACAGCAATTCGCAATAATAGACAAATTATAAAGACAAGTGTACACGACATTTCTGTTTGACTCGAGTTCATTTGAATAATTCAAATGTGAAATGTTTATTCGCATAATGATAACTTCAATGTGCAGTTATTATATAATAATACATATTTATTATCTTTAATTCTTAAGTGTGCTAATATTTGTTTATATTAATATTTATTAATATATAATTTGCTTTAATAAAATATTAAAAAAAAAAAAATTAAGATATTATATATTTAAAAAAAATGATTCTTCCATATTCAAATAATAATTTTATAAAAATGAGTAAATGTACTCGTAATTTAATATAACGCAAAATTTTGGAAAAATTAAAATATGATATAGACATGTTTTATTCTAATGAATATTATATTTAAAGTCAAATATAACATACAGAACAGTTTAGGGAAATCGTGTTGTTTATTTAATAGACTTTATTTCAGACATTGATTTTCTTCGAGCTAGACGTGTACGACCTTGTGATTTGAAGAACTTACCAATCATAGTTGAGAAAGTTTTAGAATTTTGTAATTTAGTGTTCCTAACATTTTAAGTTTTGATGTTTAAGATGATATGATGATGTTTGTAAAAAAATTTTAGTGTTTAAAAATTTAACTATCAGGACGAGAAAGATCCGTTAAAAAAAAAAACAAATCTGACGCAGATTCGTTTTTTTTTAACGGATCTTTCTCATACCATTCGCTTTGATAGTTTAATTATTGTAGTTAAGGATAATAGAATCTACATCCAACGCACTTTAATAAAAACTTCTTTCTGTATTTCTATATAAATGTATAATATTTAAATAATAGTAAAGAGTGTACATAAGGATTAGGTATTAAACGTTTATTTCAAACATTTCTACAGTCGAAAGCCACAAAGTCTCACGTAACCTGTCTTTTACTCCAATACTTATGTAACTTGCAGCCTATTTGCTATGCTCTGTGAAAGTAAAGAACTGTAAAGATAGCGCTAGAACGATGTTAAAGTAATGGTGAACACACACATATATGTATATACATATATGTGTGTTCACCATATATATATATATTTAGTACGTTAAAGAATCACATACGTAATTTCATTTTTGAACAAAATAACAAAATAAACTTCTACTAATTGCTCTTGAAAACAAAATCAGAAGCCATTGTTTATTTGAATATGATATAAATTTGCTCCTTTGTATTCGAATTTTAAAAATATAAAATTAATATCAAATTAAGAGTTTTACGGAAAAACAGTCTGTACTCAATCATTTCGCATTGAAAAGTTGGTGCAAAAATATAAAAAGACTAAATATTTTAAACGTAAAAAATGCTCTCTACCTAACGAACCTATTGAAAATAAATTAACTAGAATATTTTAGAACTATATATTATAATTCTGTTAGAATTATATATTTTATGTTTATTCTAAAAGACCAGATTATAATGGTAACTAGTAATCTGTATATTGAGATGAGTAAGTAAATAAGTACAATAATAAGTAATAGTAATATTGTCATATACTATGATATTTCAAACACAAATAATGTTACAAGATTGTACCCTAATCACTTTTAAATAATATTGTAGCCGAGTACTCGTGGGAAATAAGCATACGCTGATAAACCTTATTTAAGAGATTTATTCCTAAGCTTATACCTAAATGAGCAAATGAGTAACATACTCAATGTTTCTTTTTAAGTATCCACTTAAGTTTTCCTTATTTCTGTAAGAGGCTTATTATTTTTATAACACATTAATAAAATTAGTTTTAAATTATTTTATTTAAAAAATATTTTTTATGTAAGTATCGTAATTAATTTCATATGAATTTAGTTAATTTGGAATAAGTTTTATGTAAAAAACTTTTACACGATCTGACAAGAAAATTTAAGCTTGCAAGAATACTTTCTAAAAGTATCAATATTAATAAACTATTTATTCTGTTCTATACATCATATTAATATATATAAATTACAACAAACAAAATATAACTTACTAATAGTTAATGATAATTCCCAAATGTATTCAAATAAGACAAGTTTATTTTTGGTTGAAGTGCTGTATTCATTATACATACTTATCAACTCCCCGAGGCAAGTAACATATCCTAGTAAGATAAAAGAAGTTACTAGATATGCCAACTAACTCGCTAACTAACTTTGCTAACTAAGTAAAAGAAATTACGCGCAAGAGATCCATTTCATTATAATATTTAAATTTTAAAACCATAGTATTGTTAAATATTTTACTACTTATCGCATTTACTAATTTCAAAGTATTTGAATAAAAATAATCTTTACCAGAGCACGTAAGATATAAGTAAATTCAATATTCTTTCCGAGAATGGCATCAGAATTATATAATAAAATGTTTCACAAGAAAAAATAAATATAGCGATTTTGCATTAATTATAAGTACAAATGACGAGGATCATTCAGAGTGTCAATAATTGTCTAATATATATTAGTCTTAAGTTTAATTTTTATTTTATAAATTACATGTTTGAAAAATAATTTACTAGATTATCGTGTTTAACTCTCTTGCAATAAGGTCTCTCCTTTATTTCAAATACAGTTTTTATTTCGGCTCAGATTTTTAAATAACTATGAAATCAGTAAAAGGTTCATATATAAACATTTATATTATTATTTTAATTTATTTATAGAAATATGTTTTTTTTTATATGAGGGCTTCTTTTATTATTTCTTAAACTGACTTTTTATAAGTATGACACCAACATTTTTAATCAACACGCTAGATCTGGTACACTTTTGTAAATTGTTTTGTATTTTAATATTTTTTAATAAAAATGTGGAAAACTAGAAACTTTTCTTAAAGAATAGTCCAAATTAAATCAAGCTTCTTCCCTTATATAATGGTGCAAAAAAACTTGACAATAACTAACTCTTTGATAAATCTATCGAATCAAAAAAACATCCCTAAAATCATCCCTTCCATACCCAAATTTTTACGAAACTTAACTTATATAATATTCAAGTTATTATCTTACACGAAACTTTTGGTATTATTTATTAAAATTTGTATGGTATATATAATTTATTTTAGTTTTCGAAGTCATTTAGTTCTATATCGAAATTGATATAGTAATGTGTTTTCTTTGTTAAAAGGATATTTATAATTCTAGAATAAAGTGTAGAATTATGATTATTACAATATTGTATAATTTTAAGTATACAAACAAACGAACACAGTGTAAATAGGCTTTTAAAAATCAAGTCTGTTACGTCAGTGAAAACGCCTTTTAAACCCTTAATTTTAATTACTAGGTACTTTTGAACAATTAACATTTCGTTATTAAGAGTGAACTTACGTATTTTGATTATCATGTAGCGTATTTCAGTATCATTAGAATACCCTTTATTTTATTTAAATATCTAATTATTCTCAAAATAATCAAATTAAAATGTGAATTAGAACTATAACGCGTGAATGTGCTGCAATGTTTATTTATTTATATATTACTTTTTACTACACTAATAAATAATTTTATTCAATTACATATATATTTATATTCATGATGTGAGAGTATTTATTTACCTTTAAATATTTATAAATATTTTTAAAACAATCCTCTTTGATTTATGATGTTTTATAATAACATGTACATGATTGTATTACAACTAATATTACAGAGCTTATTTAAATTATATATTTGTAATACATACAATATATAACGTAGTACATGTACGTAATATACATTAAATAGTCCTATGCATGTGTTGTTGCTTAGTATTTGTTTCAAAGACATCAGTGTGTTGCGCCGCTTCAGAAAAAATTTAGATAGTGTCTACTGAATGTCTACAAAAGTGACTTGGAACTATTTCTTTAAAAATATTCACTGAAATCGTCTAAAATCTATTCTTTACATATTTTTCAAATTCCAAATGCCTTTTATTTAAAAATCCGGGAATCGATATAACAAATGCTATTAGAGAAAACTCTTGCTCCAATACTTTAATAAAATATTCCACGAGAGTGGCTCTTGATAAATGAATGTATTCGAGAATTACGGTTATGTGGAAGGAAGGAAGAATAAAAAATATATAAAGCTTAAAAAATTCCAAAGTGTTTTCAATGTTTTTCTTAACAAAGTAAAAGTGTTTTAACTTAAGCGATTATAGACATAATATGATTTATCATAAAAGGTTTTCAATTACTACGAGTTGTCATATGGCATAATAATGTGAAGGCTACGAACCAAATTAATGCTCAGGTAATATTTTGACAACCGCGTAAGATTTCGAAAATTGTTTTGTATGTAAATACTTCTTTTAATTTCTACATTTTAATAATCAAATAATCCTCTAAAATAGTTGCGATAAAGACCTAGTATAAGTTATAAGTATATTTATTTTCGAAAAAAATGTTACTTAAATAACTGATTGATAAATTAACCCAATTAAATTGTGTTTTATATTTATATATATATATATATATATATATATATATATTTGAGTATATAAATATATACTCAAATATATATAATATATAGTATATAAATATATATATATATATATATATATATATATATATATATATATATATATATATATATATACTCAAATTTACTTCATTTACATGTACATTATTCAAGTCAATATGAATTCAAGTCGAAATCCTTGTATTTGCTAAGATCCCGAAATGTGAAATACTCTAAAGAAAAACATGCAATGCAGTGTCAATGCCTCAAAAGGCAGTTTGTGTTGTAAAAACGTAATTATTATGATAATGTAATATGTATTAGAACGATAAAACATGAAATATAATATAATACAGTGTAAATATACTGATAATAATCAAGTCTTTGTTTCGTCAGCAAAAATGCCTTCAATAGATTATTAATTATAACAGGTTTTCTTTTGAATTGTATTTCTAAAGCCATCGCAATTAACAATTACTTAATATGGGTATATTTTTTTAAATAATTCGTTGCAGGTTGCAAATTCTTAAATAAATGTTTGAAAAAAAGGCATTTTCAACCATTGCGATTTATCCATTTAGTTTTTTGATATTAATAAATTTATTGCAGTTAATTTTTAGTAGTTTTAATACAAAATTATACCAAACACGTTAGGTCTTACCATCTTTCATCAGCAATATAAATATGTTTGTGTAAATATCTGTTCAACATTAGTATGAACAATACTTTCTTAGAATAATCATAGACTCAATTTTATGGTTAAATATTATTTTGAAATATTGAGGAATGAAGTAATTTAAGGAGTTATAGATTAAGTAATTGCTTCGCATAATAAATTATTACAAACGTTAAATTATATTGCGACAATGATTACAAAAAATGTAATTATAAATAAAAAATAAATTGTTAATATGTAAAACCATAAAGAAGTTCAAGATTAATTATTATTATAAAAGCTTCAATGACTGCGATAAAGTAAATATAAATTTTGTTAAACATTTATTACGATTATTATGATTATAAAATAAATATCAACAAACAATATTTATTATTAGAGTACATACAGTCCATAGTCATTGAATCAAAGCATTAAACAATTCTCCAAAGTTTATTGTTATAGCGTTCTATTTCAATTACATTCATCAAGAAAAATGCATTCAAATTTTATGATCTATGCATGACAACAAGAAACTGTAACTATACAAGGAGAACTGTAACATTATATATATACTAGATAGAACTATAATTAAATTGATGATCATAATAGATGGAAAAGCTAAATCAGATTATTTTGAATAACTTATTTGATGCATGATAATTCAAGTAAATTTTGAGATCATGTTAACAGTGTTACATTATATTAGTCAATATAAAAAATGAAAATATAAGTATTTATAAACTGTACTAAAGGAAAATATATACACCATTTTTTATCTATACTCACAATTTTGTTTCATTTTATACACAGGTTAAATGAGATTATTCTAAAAGCCATTAAGAAATTGTTGTGTTTAATCTTATTTATTATCTAAACAAGTACGTCTAAGAATGCACACGGAGTGAAAAGTTTTCAAATAATTTACATAACTTTATAAGGGTAAGTCTTCAAATGTCAGTAATTAAATTAAACGTCAGAGACGCCATGCTTTATTACATTTATATTTAGAAAATTTACATTTGAGTCGTTTTAATTTTATTATTTTAATATTATATTTTAAAAATTCCCTGTTATATAAAATTTTGACCACTATTTCTCAATTTTTACATTATTTCTCATTTTCTTAAATACTTTTTAAATATTTAACATAGGTACATATAGATTATAATATTTATATTTCTAGTTTATGAAGCGGATAAAGATCTGAATAAAAAGTGTACGTTAATGAAAAGACTAAACATTATATACAGATTATAGATAGTTAATGATATATGATAATAATTAGTTGTAAAGGGCGTGAAGATCACGTTATTGAAGTCAAGTCTGTGTCATCAGTGCAATGGTCACTGGAATTGTATTTAATAACTGAGAGGTAGTTAGTTTTTAAATTTATTTAAATCTAGTCAATAAATCTTTATATATTCACTCTCTATTCACACTTAAAGACAAATTTAATGAATTACAGTTTTCCATTTCATTAAAGTTTATATTTATTTATTTATTTAACTTCACGCCATATCCCCTGCGGGGTAGCCAGAGACGACGGAGCGCCAAACGCTACGGTCCCTGCATACCTCTTTCGAGTCGGCCACAGACATCAACCTCTTCATACATGCCCTCCGGGAAGTGCTCATGCTTTTAAGTAAGTAAAGTAACATATTTTAATTTTAATAATTATTTATTGTATTCACTTAATTTATTGGCAACAAAATTGAAATGAAGAGGAGGAACATAGAGTTTATCGTAATTTTTTAAACGAAAAATATTAAAGAAGTTATGCATCCATAAAATTTTTATTCGTTTTTACGCCACGCAGCCCTCACAAAACTATGTGACAGCAAATATATTTTTTTAAATCTATTTTAGGTTCATAAAAAAGGAAAAAACACTCAGTCACCAAATTACACAAACCTATTTCAAATGTACTTTAATCGCCAATGCTTATTAAAATTAAATAACCGTTAGCAATATTTTGAACTTGTAACTTCAAGTCTTCGTATCATTAATGAGTCGTTATTATTTAAAAACGCCTATACAATAAAATACAACGTACCTACTTGAAATACCTTAGTTTAAAACTTTCATTACTTTTCAAGTAATTAATCATGGCCCAGTGCGAAGTATTGAACTAACAAAGGTCATTCTTACGTTCTTAATTCACGAAATCATTCATTTTCCCAGAGGCAGCCTCATGGAATAGTATATTTATTTAAAATGAGAACAACAGTTTCCTCCGATTTACTTGTAATATGTATTTCTGGATATATTTTTACACTGCAAATATTTGAATATAGAAAAAATATAAATACTCTTGAATAGATTTTGACGATCTTAGTGAAGTTACAGTTTTAAAATAATAATATCAAGTAATGATACTTTGCACATATTAAATCAACTAACTGTGTGGTAAATTTGAAAAACCAGCGCAGGACACTTCCGTCTTAAAAATACATATACAAGAAAATCTAAATTATATAAGAACATTCACATTAGTTTAAACTTAAGTATGCAAGCATAATTAAATTATGCCCATTTACAAAAATTTTATATTAATAATAATAAAATCACACATGCGATATTATAAAAAAAAACATAAATCAAGATTCTGTAGTAAGTGGATTGTTTTAAAAATATTTATTAAATATGAAGAATCAACAGTTCAGATTGAAATATCCGCCCACTGAGAACATAAATATTTTATATGTTATTCAACAAAACTATTTACGAGTTTAAAGTAGTAAGTAAAAAGCTTCTATACTAAACAATATAATCAAACATATTGCACATTCACAGGTTATAATCCTAAAATACATACTTTATTTTATTTTATTTTTGGAGATTTCCAACTGAACAGTTAAAAGTACCAATCAGAAATACTCCCACATAATTAAAAAAATGTAGGATCACTTTTATTTAGTAATTGCTAATTTCCAAAATCCTGTTCCAAAATACCCAGTAATTATCATTATAATTCGGACATTCGGCATTTTTGCAGACGTAACAAGGACCTTGACTTTTAAAAGCCTATTTACTCTGTACACTTGTTTTGTTTTCCTTACAGAATGTAATGTTTTGTTTGTTTTATTTATATCTTTGTACGTATAAAAATTATATTATTATAAATATTACTTTAAAATCAGAAAATACAACTGCCTTTTGGGGTCAATACAAGGCCTGTATTATGAAGATTAGGACAAAAATAAAGGACCAACAAGTCTTTCTTTACATAGTCTCACTTTCTGAGAGTTGACACGAGGTAATACATTACGATAGTTGAATTTCGACTTGAATTCATAGGAATTTATAGGAATTCATTCATAGGAATTATGTGCATATATTTACCTGCAGCAATAATATTTGTTAACTAAATGACATGGTATATACAAGTAAATAGCTTTTTTTTTAATACAAAAGAAAATTGGAAATTTGTTGATTAACTTAGAAGAAGCTTTATATAATTTATAAAAATGCAAACCAATCTTATCAAGAAATTTCTTTTAATATAGAAAACAGATTGTACGATATAAATGCGGAAAACGAATTAACATATTTCCAAAACAGAATCATGATATAAGTTGTGTAGTCCGTAACTCAACTCTATTAACCTTCATAAATAACACCAAAACTTAAGTGTAAGATAATATCTCGAATATTATACACGGAAACTTTGGAGTAAATGCGGGTATAGAAATGATATTTAGCGTGTTTATGATCACATTATTCGATAGATTTGCGAAGGAGTTAGTTATTACCAAGTTTTTCTTCCATCGTTATATTAAGGAAGACGCTCGTTAGTTATCTTACACGCTTCTTTCAGAAAACTTTCAGTTTTCCCCATTTTGACCTTTTATACGAAGCAATTTATAAAAGTGAACCAGATCTATGTGTTGATTCAATATTTGATGAAGACATATGTTTTAAAAATTAAGATATATAATGTAAATGTCAATTTAAAATTAAAAATAAAATCATTGTCGTAATATTTGTGAAGAAGGAGATAATACTAAAAAAATTGTTTTGAGCCTTTTTTCAATATTTAATTTAAATTTAAAAACTATTGTTAACATTTTTAATAATATGAAACCACGTTTTTAATAATATTTCATCGTTTGGTCTTAATTTGGTTTGGAATTAAACATGGTGCATATTTAATTCACTTCCATAATGTTATGTTTAATAAAGTAACGCTGTGGATTTTTTCTTAATAAATTGAAAGAATAATTTCAACATTTGTGCTGACATGTTTGTAATTCGTCTTGTTATATAAATTTTACACTGGTAATGACTATTAAATAAATGGAAATATTGCCATTTGCTATAATATATATAATATATTGGTCATTAAATTATTTTGAATGAGTTATAATTAAATGTTCAAAGGTCTATGTCATTTCATCTTATTGTTATTTCAGAATCCGACTTCTAATTTAAATTTGTGCGTAATGATACAGGAAAGGAAATTAAAAAAGAAATTTAAGTAAAATATTAATTTGTTATAAAATACATACATACAATGTATGTTACAGAAAGGAGTTTTATTTCTTGAAAAAAATATATTAAATGTGTGTGTGTGTGTGTGTGTGTGTGTGTTATTATTATTTTAGAAAAGCTTTGTAAGTTTTAAAAACCTTTTTTATTTAATTTTAACAATACAGCCTTCACCAAATAATATGAAAGCAAATATATTTTTTGTTTTCTATCTACATACGTGCAAAGTAAAAACACTTCAATTAACCGAATCTTTATTTTCTAACACAAACCAATATATTTTACATATAACTAACTATTTTTAACGATTCCAAATATAAGTTTAGACATTTTTATCATATACTTCAATCACTATGTTACTTTTTATTAAAAGAAATAGCCTCTATTATAATATTAAAGTGTTAGTTATAACTTCACACTATAACATCGTTAAGAAGTAATTTTTATCTAGTTGTACCTGTATATAAAAAATACAAAAGCTTCAAGCTTAATCTTTCAATCCTCTTTCCAAGCAGTATGCCACAGCTCACTATTAAGTATTGCACTAAAATTCATTCATCCATTCCTTCGTTCCACCTAACCCTGATTCCCGAATACATTAATTCATTTAGAACCAGGAACATTTTATTAAAATATTGGATCATGAATTTTCTGTAGTGTGATTAGTAATATTGAAGAAATAGTGTTCAATAGTTTTTAAACGATCTCAGTGAATATATTTAAAGAAATATTTCCAAGTACGACAACTTGCAGATATTCAATGCACTAATTTACTGAATACGAGCTGTTGCTCGTATTCAGTAAATTAGTGCATTAGTGCTTACACTGATGTCTTTGAAGCAAATACGAAGCAACAACAAATGCATACGACTATATAGTATGTATTACCTACATATACTATACGGATATAAAGAATATATAACAACTATATAGTTAAAAAACTTCTTACAATGATCTGGAAAATAAGTTTTAATACAATCACACATACATAAATCAAAATAATTAAAGTTGATGTTTTAAGAATATTTATAAAATTTTAATAATAACCTGTTCCGACAGATATACGCACAAACTGAGAACATAAATATTTTATATATTATTCAATAAAACCATTCGCAAGTGTAGCAATAAGTAAAAAAGAATATAAAAAGCTAAAGCATTTATGTAGTACAAAAATATTATATAAATAAATATATCGCAGTATATTCTCACGTTATAGTTCTAAATTCACGCTTCACTGATTATTTTTGGAGCACAACTGAAGGCTAAACAACCATTCAAAAACGAACGTAAGGTCACTCTTTAGAACGAATTGTTAACTGTGGTAATTACAAAAATCCGGTTGAAAAGGGGTCCAGTATTTATCATCAAGGGTTTGTAAAGACATTTTGTTGACGTAAGAAGGATTTGATTTTATTATAATTATTATATTTAGATCAGACAATACGACTGCTTTTTGTGATCTATGCAAGGACATTATGACAAACATTATTATGAAAAATCGAGTGTTTAAGTCCTTAAAGGCTTTTAGAAGAAGGTTACCCCTAACGTAAAAACATGTCAAAAGAAAGTCTCAATATATGATGTACGTCAAGGTTTACAGAACCTTATACGAAATTATCTGTCTTTTATGAATTGACATATTATAATAATATATATATATATATGCACGAGTATATAGTATAGTACACAACAATCCTTAATTATATGATTATTTTTGAAAATACTTAATATATTCAATTTTCATATAACCACTGTTAATCTAGGCCAAACGAAATAATAACGATATTCTTAGAAATAATGTTATATTCAAGAATGAAATTAATTGAACTTATTATTATAAAGTGACATTTCTTAATCAAATAAACATATTGTAAATTATTTAATTGTAAAAGATTTAGTCTTGAGATTAAAGCAGAATCAATTTAATACAAAATATTACTTTGACTGATTTATTCCTGTTGTTTTTAACATACATTTTCAAGTTAATCGAAGAAAGACACATGAGTAATAGTAAAAGCAAGAATTAAAATTAAAATGGTGTTTAGAGTGTGTTAAACCTAGTATAACATTATATAAATATCCTATTTGAAATGTTAATAAATACCGTTGTTTTATTTATATGTTTTATTTATATCTACAATAGCTACACAAACATTAAATATTTTTCCTTTATTAACCACATTATTCATTAAGGGACACTTCCCAAAGGTATCAAAGAACCGAAATACCTAATTAACTATTAACTTCCATTCTACATACAAAATTAAAGAAATATATCGCCATTACTCAGAACATGTAACGAATAGTTTTCTATCATATTTGTAATTTTATTTAATTAAATATTTATTTAAAAATAAAACTTTATTTAAATGAAATGGAATTAAATATTAACGATTTTAATACAAATTATAATAATAACCTATATAAAAAAGTTACATATTTATATTGCACTATGTTATGATATGAATCTAGAATTCAAGTAAACCTACATTCCTAAGGAGCAGTGTAATGTGAGCTTTATACGACAAAATGTCACGTAACGTGCAAGACAGAATGTGTCTTCATAATTCAACTACTAATTTTATCCCAGCACTCTGAAAACGGGATATTTTGTTAAAAAAATAAAAATTTTCACTTGTCACATGATCTCTATTTCCTTTTTAGGAATAATTTTGGTTAATGAATAAAGTAATACATATACAAATAAATGTTATTGAGGTGTATTATGACAAAGAGGAATTCGAAAAGTTAAAAACTTTTGTATCACTGAAAATCTTTGTTAGATATTTTGTAATTCTTGGGGAGAACTATTCAGACCATATTGAATTTATAAGGGCATCAAATTTTTGAAAAATATTTTAGTAAGTGTAAATTTAACTTCCAAGACGAGAAAGACTCGTCAAAAAAGAAAAAACCGCGGTTTCTCATGCTGTTTGCTATGATATTATGTTACTTAGCTGAACAAATCAAAACTTAAAGTGAATATTTATAAAGAAAAGTTGGTTAGGAAACTTGATTTTTTTTTGTTATATGAATGTATATTCATATTTTAAATATATGTTTATTATATTTTAAATATTTAAAATATAACAATAAAATCTGTACATAAAGAGTAAGCATTTCTACAGTCAAAAGTCACAAAGTCTCACATAATGTGTCTTTTACTCCACTATTTGTGACTGTAGCCTATTTGCTATGCTCTCTGAAAGTAAAGACCTGTAAAGAAAAGACAAAATTCGAGCACGATATAGTTTCTTCAACTCTGTAAAGGTTTGAAAGTAATGATGAAAACACACACACACTCATATATATGTATAGGTTAATTATCTTTAGTTTCATCTTTGAAAATCTTTTCTTTTTTTAATGTCTACTACTTTTTACTACATTTAATTTTATTGAAAAAAAATGTGTTTCATATTGTCCACAAAATACGTTTGTGTTGTATGTCATAATTAAGTCAGTCCAGAATTATCTTTTTTAAAAGTAGTCAAATTTGCCAGTGAACATACGTAGAAATTTCGTTTCTGTAGTAATTTAAATATTTAGTCACACATTAAAATTTTTATGATGTTAGTCTGTGATTAGGTTCATTAATAATCTGTTGACAGGAAATTCATAAGACTTATAATCTATGAAACATCGTACTATTTTACAAATTAGATGCTGCCTGCTTGAGGATGGTTTGGATTCCTCGAAATATCATACTATTTTATTTTTTGATTCAGTGTTATTCGTATGTCACAAATATATAAATTAGTAGTATACTGCTATATATTATTAAAAATTAACTCACATCCGTTTCAAATATTTAGATAATATCTAAGTTGTCACATTGATATATGTAGATTGTTATATATTGTTATCAATTAATAATGCTTATTTGTTTCCAAAGATATTTAGTTCTTTAGTTTTATATTACTAAATTGATTATTTTCAATTCTAATAAGTAAGAATTTACCCACATTTTATTTGACGTTCTTCGTGGGGAATTATCACTATTCACGTATTTGTTGTATAGAATTCAACATCCCGATCGTTCTATCGGAAGCATTTCCGATATTTCTTTTTTATTGACTTCCGGTGAGTGTGGTTGAAATTTGTGTTCTTATTAACTTATAAAGCATTGGTCCTCTTAATTATACATGTTTATTATTGCAGGCTTGATAAAATATGGATTAATCTTAGTGCGTAATGCCGCCATTTCCCGATCAGTTTAAAAGTTCATTTTAGGGAGAGATGGTAAGTAATTTGAATTTTGACTATAAATTAACATAAGTTCTTTAGTTTTCATACCATTTTTTAATGCTTTACGTTGCAAAATATTATTTTTCCTGTTTCGAAAATTGGAGTCTATATAGGTTATAGGTATTGCTTGTGAGGCTTTTTTCCTCCATAAGGTATTATAATTTTGATTTTATTTGAATTTATTACGGCCTGATTAACGTTATTTCATAGTTAAACCGGGTCATTATAGAAGGTTTATTTTTAATTCTTATTATAAATTTTTACACTGAAAATTACTCAGTCTGCACGTGGCATAAGAGTAACTTCCAGAATTCGACCTGTATGCCCCGCTTCTGAACTGTTGCTGTAATTTTAGCTGCATGTGAGGTCTACCTTTAAATGCTTGCTCCTTGTTAAATATTAAGAAGCTAAATGGTGATGTACTACTTTATATATAATTAATCTACACTGTAAATAAATATTTGAAGAACTAGGGATTTAATTAAACAGATTATTTTTAAGGATATTATTATTATTAAATATAGGTGTTTGATTTTTTTTTCTATCTCAAGTGACCCACCGCTGAGTCTAGCTGGTAAATTGTCTATTATATTAATTAAAATTTAAGTCTTAATAAATTGAGATTTAAATATTAAATAAAATATTTAATTTAAAGCTACCCACCCACTAAATTGTAAAGGTTATAGCATTGAAATAACGTTTGTATATTTAATATACGTTCAACACTGTGTTAGAATTTAATTATCATGCCGGTCTACAAGCATAACCTATAAATTTAGTCAAAATTATTGTGATTCAGAGAAATGGGAGAAATTAAATGTACATCATATTATATGAATATAGAGGCGAGACTTCAATTTTATTCTAAATTTATTCATACAATTATTATCAGTCAGTCAGCTATGAATTTATAAGAAATATAGCTGTCTTATTCTTAAACATTTGTTAACTGATAAGTTATTGATAAAAAAATAGATTTTTTTAGTTAATTATAAATAACAAAATTATAAACTGCTACTGATTGCTATTATAAAACTATAAGATGCTAAAATTTTATTTGAATATCATATAAATTCACTCTTTTGAATCTAAAGCGATAAATGTGTAAAATATAAAAATCAAGTGCTTACGGAAAAACAGTTTGTACTCAATCAATTCGCATTGAAGAGTTGGTGCAAAAATATTAAAAGACTAAATATTTTGAACATAAAAATATGTCCGCAACCTTTCTATCGAGGCTGTTGAAAATATATTAACTAGTAATGTTTTATAACTATATATTATAATTATATTAGAATTATATTTTTTATGTTTCTTCTAAAATATAATATTGCAAAGACCAGGTTGTTTCGGTAACTAGTGGTCTTGGATGATGAAGTAACTATTAGCTTACGAACCGTTTCATTTGATATCTGAATTATATACAGACGTAGTGATAATAATATTGACATATACTACAATATTTTGGACACAAATAATGTAACAATATTGAACTTTAATCACTTTAGTAGTATTTTTAAATAGTATTGTAGAGTACTCGTGGGAAATAAAGCACACGCTGATAAACCTTATTTAAGAGATTTATTCCTGAGTCAGGCGTAAACTAGTTGAGTATGTTTCTTTTTAACCGCCCACTTACGTGTTCCTCATTTCTGTAAGAGGCTTATTATTTTTATTATGCATTTAAAAGTGTGAACTATTAAAGTACTAGCTTATCCCTCCCGCCTGGCTGGGCACACTATTCATTTGGATGTGTACTAAGGTTGCTATGGTAACCTTTGTAATATTATCTGTTGTCATCGTAACCGTTGCTATAGTAATTCTTGCCCACTAACTACAGGTTTAAAACTTGGTGAAATGCAAAAAGTTGAAATTGGATATTGGGATAGGAATTCCGTAAAATCCTTCGGTCATATTGACGTTTACTTCTCAAAAGCAGTATCTATGCAAAATTTTAAGTTAATCGGACAGATAGTTTCGGAGATTTCGTGATGAGGCAGTGAGTGGCAAAACGCTGATTTATATATATAGATAAAATAAGTTTAAACATTTTATACGAAATATTATTTTTTACATTTTATTATAATCAGATAACATATAACGAAATAACTCTAATCTAAACTAAACTAAAGTTACACTTAAATTAATTATATATTAGGAATGTTCTGTTTTATTTCTGTCTGTATCGTTATAAAAAAAGCTACTTTATATATTTTATTTTTCCTCATTGTGCAATTTCAAACTTTGCCTGTCGCTCTTAACTGATTTTGACTTTAAAACTTCGCAAAAATAACAAGGTTTAAGGAAGAAAACATGTACAAGATATGACAAGAAAATTTAAGCACATTAAAAAACTTTCAAGACATATATGGAACAATAAATTATTTTTTCTATAATATATACGATATTCATGCATAGAAATTATAACATACAAAATGTAGCTTACTAATTTAGGTATGGCATCGAAAGTAAATAGTTAATGATAATTCTCAAATGTATTCTTCAAATAAGATAACTTTATTTTCGGTAGAAGTGCTATATTCATTATACATACTTATCAACTCCCCCAGGCAAGTAATATATCCTGGTAAGATAAAAGAAGTTACTGGATATGCCAACTAACTCGCTCATTAACTTTGTTAACTATGTTAAAGATATTACACACAAGAGATCCACTTTATTATAATATAACAATTTTAATACCATTGTATTGCTAAATATTTTATTCGCACTCACTACTTTCAAACTATTAGTTCAATTAGCTATCATATACTATAAAAACAAATTATTGTCTATAATTATTATTTATAATTATACATTCTATATCAACGTTTACGCATTATTTATAAAACTTTTCACATAATCAATAATAATTCAACTAAAGTATTAGATAATCTTTACAAAAGAATACAAGGTTATTTCAGAGAATGGCATCAGAGAGTATAATAATATATATATATTATATATAATATATATATATATATATAGATAGATATATATAGAGAGAGAGAGATACTACTTAGTATAATTTTACACGTTTTAAGTATATTATATCATACAATTTTAAATATACAGTCTTCTCATAAAACAAGTTTCGATTTATCTTTCGGGAAAAGTAGACGATTTATGGACGATACTTCCGGTTGTACTTGAAAATATTTATTTCTTTTATTTTAAGCATTATTTTATACTTTATTAGGATAATGGATTGTATTTCAAATAATTGGACACCTAATTTCTATTGAAATGCAAAATCAAGTCGATTGTAATATAATTATTCCAAATCTAATTATGTTTGATAACGGGGACGAGGCTAATTGAATTAATGGTCACCAAACATACGACAATCGATTAAGCTTTTGAAGCACAGTTGCAGTTTGCATAAATTAAACAATAAAAGGGCATTTAGACTTGCAGTAATTAGCGAATGATGGTTAGTCTTATAATTTTATTTTAAAAATTGCATGTTTGTATAATTTAGTAGATTATCACGTTTAAACCTCATATAATAAGGTCTAAGTCCTACGCTTTTCTATCATAATTATGCTACATATATAGTACTATTATGCTCAGTTAGAAAGATACATCTTATAACACATAATTTTACAAATAACACATATTATTATATATTTTTAGCAAAAAATTTGAAAACTGTGTACGTTACGTAATTTATACATACGTATATCTACATCAAAAGATTGAATCAACACATAAGATATAGTTCACTTTCGTAAATTGTTTCGTATAATAATAAAAAAGAAGCGTCCAAGTTAACTAACAAGCTTCTTCTCTTATTCAATGGTATAAGAGAAACTTGTAAATAACTAACCCCTTGAAAAATTAACCGAATAAAATTGTTATAAATATCCTAAATAGCCTTTCTATACTCCAATTTATCCCAAACTTAATTTACTTGTATTATAATATTCAAATTCTACCTTGCAGGCAAATTATATAATTTATGGAAATGAAATATATATTATAATTTATGTGTTAAACTTTTTGAAATGTGTTGATTCTTTTTCTAAATTGATATTATAAAGTGTTTTCTTTATTAAAAGAAAAATATGATTTTTATATATTAAAAAATCGAACTATTAATTTTCAACCACAGTTAAACGCCATGTTCATTTTTCATACAGTATACTTCAATGTAGAAAAAACAATGGCGAACATTTATTTTTATATTGCATATTAATATTTGAATCTTTTATGATCTGCAGTATATCCATATGAATTTGAAAGACAGTGTTAACTTGTTTAATATTTATTTATTTATTTATCTTCACGCCATATCCCTTGGGGGGGAATTAGATATATATATATATATCATAATCATTATGATAAATTAATCTTTATAGCGACGATTTTATTAAAAAGAATACAGTATAAATATGCTTTTAAAAATTTAGTCTTTGTTACGTCAACGAAAATGCTGTTACAAAACCTAATGATAATTACTGAGTCCCTTTTAAACCGGATTTTTAAAACCACCCCAATTAACAATGAGTTAAGAAGAATTAATTAATTAATACGTTTTTCTTGAATATTTTAATATTTCACCAACTACAAGTTCATTAAGATCATTTGATACTATTGAGCAGTATTTATATTGTTTTAACGTTCAAATATTTTCTATTCAAAAATATATCCGGAATTCGAATATTACAAACAATATTAGTGAAATTCGTGCTCCAATGCTTTGATAAAATATTCCACAAGACTGGTTTTTGATGAATGAATTCATGAATTAGGGTTATGTAGGAGGAAGGAACGAAGCTCGCTCGTTCAATATTTTATACTGAGATGTGGTTAATTGCTTGAAAAAGGATTGAAAGATTGAAATTGGAGCTGTTACTTTATATTTTATCTAGAAGTATAATATTCTTAAAAATGTTATAGTATGTAGTTACAACTAACACTTTAAAATTATTTTACCGGTTATTTATAAAAAAAAGTACACAATTTAAAACGCCGACATATACATACACATATTTGGATACACCCAAAAACTAAACATTTGAATACATATAAAATTCATAAATTTGTGTAATAAAATAATATGAATATAAATTTAAAAAATGTTTGCTTTCACATAATTTAGATAAAATTTCTATAAATGTTTAAAAAACGGAAAAGTACTTCCAACCACTTTTATACCATTTCATTAATTTATTGTAGATTCTTTTAATTAATTTTAATACAACATGATATCAAACACGTTGTCTTATCATAATTAATAAGGTATAGTATATATAATTAGTAAGGTAATAAGTATTCCTTTTTTTACCAACAACCAGATTGGCATGAAAAAAATTAACATAGACTAATTACAACATTTAGAATTTAAAAAATCTACAGTTAGGAAGTTATGCGTAAATCAAATTTGTATAAATATTTATGCTTCACGGCCCTCACAAAATTTTATGAAAACAAATATTAGTTATTTTAAATTTTTATTCAAAAAAAGAGAAAACACTTCAAATAACAAAGCGTATATTTTATTTCAGAACACTATTTTATAATATTTTTATTCACAATATATTATTATGTCATATGTTTAATCATCATTTTATTTAAGTAAGTAACCGCTGATAATATTTTCAACTGTAGGTTGTAACTTCACATTAATCCATACTAATAATGTAGCTATAAAAAATACTAAATGAAGAACCTCAATTTAAAAAATTCAATCCTTTTCAAGTAATTAACCACAGCCCAGTGTGAAATATTGAACTAACAAAATTCATTATTTCGTTCCCAATTCACGAAATCATTCATTTATATAGGCTCGTAGAATATTTTATACATAAAATGTGAGCATAAGTTTTCTTTAATGTACATCATACTCGTAATATCGATTTCTGGATATTTTTTTTAAATATAAACTATTTTAATATTTAAAAAATATAAATATTGTTCTAAGTGTTCAGACGATCTCAGTGAAGTGTATATTTGTAAAGTAATAATGTAAGTATGGGTAATTTGTCGTTATCAATAAATTGATTATATTGAAAAATGTTTATAGATGTAATTACAAATTTGCAAAACTAGCGCAGTAAATTATTGTCTTCTAAACAAATGCTAGAAAAAACACATGCCCATAATATATAAAATATATAAAAAAGTCGCTGCCTAAGAACACATGTATTCATATTATAACATAGTTAATTATGCAAGTGTAATAAAATTCTACCAATAAACATAAATAGTAATGTTAATACTTCCACACAAATGACATTATATAAAAAAACATAAATCAAGATTCTTTAAATGGATTATTTTAAAAATATTTATTACATATGAACAATCAACAGTTCAGATTGAAATATACACCCACTGAGACCATAAATATTTAATGTTATGCAATAAAACTATTTACGAGTTTAAACAAATAAGTGAAAAGCTTCTATTACATAATATATAAAAACATACATTCACACGATATACGAGTAGTTCTAACATACACGCTTAATGTTTGGTGGCCAAATAAAACGCCGAAAGAACTATTCAGAAATATAGAATATGAAATTTACTACGAAATATTTAATAAAAATTTATTTACTCTTAATAACTAAGGCGTTGGTTTCAAAAATCCACGCAGAAGGGATCCAGTTGTTATAATTATGTTTTGTAAAAGCATTTTATCTGATGTAATAAGGACTTCATTTTTAAAAGCCTATTTAACTTCACATTGGGTAATATTTTGTTTTGCATTATATATATATATATATATATATATATATATATATATATTATATATGTAGATTATTTTACGTACGAATTTCCTTTTGAGGTATTCATTACAAAATAAAGGTAATCTAAGGTATGTATTACAAAGATCAAGAGAAAAAAATAAAGGACGTTCCTACATGTCTTTATTTACGTAGTGTCTCACATTCTAAGAGCTTCGCAAATACGAGGTAACACATTGCAATAGTTAAGTTTCGGCTTAAATTCATATGAATGCAAAAATATATGTTTATTTTCCTGCAGCATCCAGATTTTTAGTAGATGTTTAAATATATCAATAAAATAACAAGATTTTTTTTTATATAATGAGACTTGAAATATAAATTTGTTGATTTCAAGAAGCTTAGTGAATGTATAAAAATTAAAAGCAACTTATTCATACAACAAATATTAAAGACAGCAAGCAATTTCCTTTTAACGCAGAAAACATATAGAACAGTATCAATGAGGAAGACGAATAAACTTATTTCTAATACAGTAACATATTGTAAATTGTATAGTCTATATAGACTATTAACCATCATGAATAGGTAACACCACAAACGTAAGACAAAATCCTGAATAGTGTAAAACTAGTGGTTTGGGATAGACAGTATGATTTTTAGTTTGTTTCAAACTATTTGGTTAAGTAGATTTATCAAGGAGTAAGTAATTAACAAGTTTTAGTTTCATCATTATATAAAGGAAGATCTTGTTAGTTAACTTAGACACTTCTTTATGAAAAGATCTCGTTTAACCCATTTTGACCTTTTTTAAGAAGCCATTTATGAAAGTAAACCAGTAATTTAATGTGTTGATTCAATCTTTTGATATAGGTCTTTAAAATTATGATAAGTTATAAATGTCACTATAAAAAACCATTATGATAATATTTGTAAAGATGGAAATCATACTTAAAAAAAATATTTCTTTTTGACTCTTTTTTTCAAATATTTTATTTTAAATTTTAATGTACCACATTGTTATCATATTATATTATATTATTTATGTTTAACACTAAACCTACCGACAATTCTTGTATACCTGTTCCTACCGGACGCCGTCAAATTGACCGGTAATTAAAAGTTATTTTATTATATAACGCAGGTAATAATGGAAATAACTAAAAGTAAAGAGTGTAGAAAATATTATATGCATATTCTAAAAATTGTCATGTAGTTTGATAACGATATTATAACGCTTATAAAAGTGTAAGTTTTACAAAAGTTTAAGAACCGTCAATTTGACCGGTACTTGGTAGGTTTCGTGTTAATAATAAATATGCGACCGTTCTTATTTGTCTTTTGATCTCAATGTACAAATGTATTTAATACACTTCTAACATTGTAGAATTAGTTAGAATTTATTAAAGGAATGCGGTAATTTTTTCCTTAAAAAATTGAGTAAATAACGTCAACGTTTGTGCTCATGAGATCGTAGTTGGTATTACTTTTCTACACTAGTAATGACTATTAAAAGATAACGACTATTATAAATATTGTCATTTGCTATTAAATATGCGACTGTAGCCTGGAACAACAACTAGTTCATTAAATATAGTCTATACCTGTAATTTAATACATTCGTAAATTTTAAGTGTTTTTTCTGAACGAAATATAATAAAATGTTCAAAGGTTATAATTTCATCTCATTGTTATTTCAAAACGCGAGTCGTAATTAAAATTTATGCTGCGTAATGATTAAGGAAAGAAAATTGTTAAAAAAATATTCAGGTAAAACATTAATGTATTACAAAATATATATGTATACGAATAAAAAAAAAAGGAGTTTTATTTTTCGAAAAAATAAAATTAAATATATATGTCTAAGTGTGTGTTAGTTATTATTATATAAAAAATGACATGTGAAACTGGTTTATCCCATAGAAGCACCGGTCTCCCATAAATGATTTTTTGTCAACGTATTTAATTTAATATTCTATCTTGTACATATTTATATTTGTGGTGAGACAACAAAATAAATTAATTAAACAATAAAAAAAAATTAAATTTAAGATATATTTTTATATGCAACCTTCATTTGGTTAAAGTAAATAGTTTTGCTTATTTTGAATATATTTATATTTATAAAAATGTTTCTATTCCAAATTATAAAACTTACATATTATTACACAACACCATATATATATTCACTGTTTTTATTTAATGTTACCAAATATAAGTTTTAATTATGAACTTTAATCGCTCTTTTAGTTTCTATGGAAATAAATAACTTCGGATTTAATATTAAAGTTTTGATTGTAACTTCACAGTAAGACAATTAAGAAGTGATTCTTATTATTGTTGTGCCTATACAAAAATACAAAATAGAAGAGCTTTAACTTTAATCTATCAAGTCTTTTCGCAAGCGATATGCCACAGCTAACAAAATTCATTCCTTAGTGCCACAGACCCTTAGTTCTCAAATACATTCAGTAATAAATAATTGTAATATCGACTCCCAGATATTTAATTAAAAGATATTTGAATATTGAAAAATATATAAACTGCACAATAGATTTTAGGCGGTCTCAGTGAATATTTGTAAAGAAATAATTCCAAATAACTTTAGCTCATATTCAATATTTATATATACCCCATTTTAGAATATATATACGAGTGTATATATATATATATATATATATATATATATTACAGATCATTGTAACAGTAGTTAATACAAAAATACATGTTATCATAAAATATCAAAATCAAGGTTAATTTAGTGTATTGGGTTAAAATATTTATAAAATTTAAAGAATAAACAATTCCATCCACTAGGAATATAAATATTACATGCGTTATTCATAAAACTATTTACGACTTTAGTAATAAGTAAAAAGCTTCCATACTACGCTATACAATCAAACATATTGAAGTACACTCACACGTTATACTCCTAAACTCACGCTTCACTTTGTTTGTTTTCGGAACATAACTGAAGGTTAAAACAACTATTCAAAATGAACGTAAGGTCACTCTTTATAATGAACGGTTAACTGTGCTAATTACAAAAATCCGGTTGAAAAGGGTCCAGTATTTCTCATCAAGGGTTTGAAAGGGTATTTATTCTGACGTGATAGGGACTTGATTTTTAAATTACTTTATTATGATATACACATTCCTATCAGACAACACGACTGCCTTTTGAGTTATTTAACTCAAAAGGCAGTTGTTTCATTTTAATATTTGTATATTATTTTATTACATAGCCAATGCAAGGCTTGTATTACAAATATTAAAATGAAACATAAAGGACGTACCTACGTTTTTATTTACCTAGCGTCTTTCTTTCTAAGAGCTCAGCACTCACGAAGCACATTGTAATAGTTGAATTTCTACTCATGCTTCTATGAATGCAATGCAAACATTGTCTAAGAAATTGAGATTTTAATATGCAGTAAAAAAAATATTTTTGTGTTTTAAGTATTTTGTATGACAGAAAAGACGTTCACACAATGGCATATTAGTAAACAGGAAAAGATTTTTTTTACATATCAATAGTTACTAAGAACTAGTAATAGTTATTGAATATAAATAATCTTAGTATAAGTATAATTTATATAAGTGAAAACCAATAATTTATCAAACTATTATTAAGACTTCTGAGCAATTTCCTTTAAACATAAAAAAATATATAATATTAATAAAAATTAAGAAAAGGAATACATCCATTTTGAAAAGTATTACATAATAGAAATAAATTTTATAGTTCATATTAAATTAACTATATGTAACAAAACAAATACATAAATATTGTAAACAATATTTAAATTAGTACTGGGTAGTATAAGAAATATGATTTTAGCTTGTTTATAATAATATAATTCAGTAGATTTATCAAGGAGTTAGTTAGGTATTTTTTTTTTCATCATTACATAGAGGAAGAAGCTTGTTAGCTAATCTTAGATGTTTCTTAAAGAAATCTTTTTTTTCCCTCATTTTGACCAACTTAAGAAAGAGAACCAGATCAAAAGTATCGATTCTTAAATCGAATAGAATCGATCGAGTTTAAAAAATTCAAATAAATTAGAAATGTGCGTTTAAAAATTATAAAAAGTAATATTATTTTGATAATATTTGTAAAGCCATAGAGAAAGAGAAGCAAACACTTTTTTTAGTTTTTTTTTTGCATGTTTTTAAATTCTGCACCCATTTAATTTCTATTTTTCTCTTCATTTTTACCTCTTGATATTGAACTATATTTAAACGACTACCATATTGTATTGTTTGTTAGAAGAATATGTTTGTTCAAATAATAATGGGAACGTTTCAACAGACCCGACCGTAGCTTACTTAAATATTTTACACCAGTAACATTTAAATAAATGTTAATAATCTAATTTTACAAGTGGTGCCTGGAATAACAACTAGTTCATTAAATATAAATGTAATCTGTTTCGTAAATTTTAATATCCCATCCTTATTTATTTTTAATGAGATGTAACAACATACTCAAATATACATCTCATAATTAAATAAAAATCATAATCAAAATGAAATTGTAATTTAAATTAAGGCTGCAAAATTTAAGAGAATAAATTTTAAAAATGTATTCAGGTTAAACGAAAAGGTATTTTTAAGGATTTTGTTTGTTGAAAAGATTATAAGTACATTTTTATAACATGGATATTAAACGCGATAATCTATAAAATAATTTCGCAGACATGTAATTAATTAAAATAATAATAAAACGAATACTTATTAGCTTATTATTTATACTTTAAATGATTCTCGTCTATATCTCCTTACGGCAAATAATTTATACAAGATCATTCTACAACTGTCACATAAACTTTAAAAGCTTGAACGATTGTCAGTATATTTGCTGACCATTAATTCAGCTAGTCGCTTGCATGTTATCAGACATCATTGGAATTTGAATAATTATGCTACAATCGACGTGATTCTGCATTTTAATAGAAATTGGGCTTCCAATTTGAAATGCAATCCATTATCCTAATGTATTTATTCTAGCTAGCTTCTTATTCATTTTCAGTATAAGTAGAAAATTGTGACCCTGACCTGCCGTCTTTTTATCCACGTTGCATTGACAGTTCGATCTATTTCGCCATCATCTTGAACCACTGAGCCAAGACTATGAAAGGCGGAACATAACTATTGTCTGATGTATATAATTATGATTCTTTGTTGTAACACGCAATATTATTTCATTCCAAAAATTAAACATCATATGTCTACTTCTAATTCTATCTATCTATTTATCTCTTTATACGTTTTCTGTAAACAATTAAAAGCTATCTATACACTATATTATTGTGAAAAAAAATTCAATCAACGGCTTAGCCCGCTGACAACATATAATAATAAATGTTGGTGTTGTGCCCAGGTTATTTCCTTATTTCTATATGCCAAAGAAACTATTCAAATTACAAATAGACTTTGGAGTGTCTGTTTTAGTGAAAGAAATATTCAAATGGTTGTTGTTTTACATTTTATCCACTATAAAAAAGCCTTTTCTCCTTATACTATTGTTATTTAGACAGAATCTAAAGTTCAGAAAGGAATTCATCATTTCTATTCGAAGATATGATACAAGAAACAAACAACATAATAAATCAATAAATATATTCACCAAAACACTATACCAGTACATGCGTCAGTGATTAGCAGTAGATAATAATAATTTATGTGAAAACACGTACCGTTTATTTGTATTTCAAAATAAACGAGTAGTTTTACTGTATCTTTTAAAATATATGATTGTTTGAATTAACTGTACATAAAGTTATTTAATATAGCGAAGATCTTTTAACATTATTTTTTCATCGCATTTATAAATAATGAAAAAAGAAACATAATAATTCATGTTTCAAACAAATTAATTTAATTCATTTTTTTAATTACTTATTTTCTATTAAAGATAACGTATTTCTAATTACGTATTCTAAAACTCTCTAATGACAATCGACATTTGGAGCAGCGGTACTGTTTTTAACAAATAGATGACCTGACCTTTTCAAAGTCTGCTCTATAAAAGTATTGAGGTCAAATACATTTTAAATTAAACCTAATTTCTGTTTAGACTTTAAATAATGTATATAAAGTATTGCCATTTGAAAATAAGATAGGTATCATCGTTAAATTATACAAATTTGATAAAACATTTTTATCATACTTTTACGACTACATTATATCTGTCATTAAATATGATAATGCGATTTCAAGACTTTTAAAATTGTAGTCATATCACAATTCTAAGAAAATTTTATATAGCATAAAATGAAACGGTCGTTAGATTTTTTTCTACAAACTTTCACGAGGTTTAAAGAGATAGTTTTAATCTATGTCACAGGGAATGGAACTAGCAAGTTAAAATAAAAATCTCAACTATTAGTTAACTTGAATATTTAATGTATTATGTACTCTAAGACTCGCTGTTTGAGTTCATTTTAATTTAACCACTTGAGTGGAAGAACACGGTTCATTGGTTCTTCCGTTTCAATAATCTTAAACTTATGCCATGTTATTTATTATTATAACAAATTACATAACTGAGATTGAACACGTGTCGAAACGTTAAGACTACTTTTGTATTTAAAGTTTCATTATTTATAATTATTATTATTTAATTGACTTTATTCACTCTATTGAAAGTAAATTTAACAAATTGATTAAAGAATTATGCATGGCGAAATCACGAATTTCAGTAATTTTCAACTCAAAAAAAATCCGAGTTTTAATAAGTATTCACCATTCATACAGATAAATTAAATCTGAGAGTCGTTTTTTAAAGCAATTTCTACTACAATACTCTGATATTGTAAAGTCGTAAAGACTTCCCGATACTTTAAACACAGTTTTATAAATAGATGGAATATCGTTTATATCTTTAACCTTATAGTTGTTACATAATGCTTTCAGAGTGAAGAGTTTTTTCACAACCTACATCTGGCTCAATTTGATCGTTGAACTGTCATTGAGAAATGAGAAAATGAAAATTAATTATACTTCAGCGTATGAAAATAAATAACATTCGTCGAAACATTACTTTGTATATGTTTGTCTTAACACCAGATTGTTTTAAGAAATCTACAATGTTTATACATTTACAAAGTGGTAAAATTAATAAATTTTAGGTGGAGAGTGCGATTATTTCTGTTAGAATTAATTTAATATGTACATTTTAACAAATTTACTTAATAAATGTTAAGATGTAATCAATAATTTTAAGATTAATAACTTTGCAAAATTATTTCTGCAATTAAATCAATATTGTTTTTGTACAAATTGTTAAACATAAAAAAAAATCTTTATATTCTTTATCAAAGAGATATTATAGGTGTTATTTCATATTCAGGTAAATTTATTTACGAGTACAGTTTGACGTCAAATGCCAAAAGAAATATTGATTCAAAATCTTAAGATTCCTTGAAATCATTAATTTGGTAGGTTAATTTATATATCTTACCTGTGTATGTGAATAGAACATCGAGAAGTTAGAGACGATAACGGGCACCGGCAGTGCTATCGTGAGTACCCCAGCCAGGGCACAGAGGGCGCCCACAAACATGCCCAAATATGTCTTAGGCGCCATGTCACCGTAGCCCACGGTTGTCATAGTTACGATCGCCCACCAAAGACCGAGGGGAATTGACTTGAACTGATTATCCGGATTGTCCTGGAAATAAGATGTAATATAATTTTTAGAATAGAATTAAATTACCAATTATTTAAATTTCTGTTATAACGAAATTCAACTCTAGTATTTTATAAATATTCTATTATACATTCATGATATTGGCGTATTTTTTGTTATTCATTTCAGTAAAATTTTAATAATTCACATTCAATGTACAAATTTTTATAAACGATCTAATATATTACTAAGAATAATATATTCTTTCCTAGTTATTAGTTAATATTTATTGATACTTCACATTATCTTCCAAAAAAAATTAAATATTTTTCAGTCTTATTCCTTATTATACCACTCCTTGGCTTCCGTGATAAACAACCTTTGCAGAGTACCCGAAGCCATTTAGATCTCCATGGCCACAACTGAGTTTACCAAAATTATAAATTAACTTTGAAGTAACTTCGCATTTAATATACTTGTTCAGAAACAGTTTTGTTTATTCAAGAAGCCAACAAAACTTTGTTATTCCGTTGGCTTAATTTTTTTTGTAACGAAAAATCTTTGCAACAATTCACGCGATTTTCTTTTATGAATTTAAGTAAAAAATATAAAATTTCACGTTTAATAAAAGTTTGGATATTTTGTATCTGGAAAATAAATTCTAAACCCAGTTTATATTGCTTTTTAGTAAAGTTCCACTGAATTTCAAAACAGTTTCCGGGCACTGGCATGGTTTTTTTAACTAGTTGCCTTATTGGAAAAGTTCGCACATGATTTCTTTGGAAAATCAGAAAACGGAGGCGATGCTGTCACTATTTATTTGCTTTTATAAAACGAAAATAAAGTAATGGGTTTTTCGTTTGAATGTAATTTGAAATTGAATATATAAAATACTATAAAACACATTACCACAGATATTGCAAATGAATAAGTTTCTGTGGTAATTTATGTGTATATATATATGCTATTGCAAATGAATATATATAGGTCACAAGAACATAGTGTCTTTAGATATAAGTTAGATATAGTTAGTAGCCAAAGAGACACACAAAATGAAGATCCAATAGGTAGCGCTGTCTGATTGTTTATGAGTACCGTGCTCAAAATCATATTATTTTTTTTTATTAGCAGCATTTTTTATTTATCTCAAATATAATAGATACAAAGATAGAAATCCCAAAGGAGGTATTCATAAATTTGAATAATTAATTTAGTAATTCTCTATTTCGTACATTATAAATATTAATTTATTATGAGTTAATAGTTTCATAATATATTAAATATTCTCAGATAAATAACTATATTACACTAGCTGTGTTGTAAACTTCCGCTCTTTCTTTGTCTGACTCAAATAATATCTACTTTTCTAATGTACTTAATGAAAATATAGAATGTACACATTTCACTTTATTATAATTTGATTATTGTATAGATGAATATAGCAGGGCTGTTTGTCATAACCAATTATTGTGGAATGTAAAATATGAAACGATATTGAAATTTATTTTTAATCCAGTATCCGTGACATCTCACGAATACTCATACACAAAAATCTACATGTACTCGTAAATTATAAAGGTATGATGCTCATTTTGCTTTACATCTCACTTCTTTTTTAAGGACATTTATTATAAAACTGAACAATTTTTAAGCTAATTTATGAATTATACGCTATCAAAGTAAGGAATATTTTTAGGATTCCGTAATCCAATACCGACACTTAAAGTTTCGTTATATCCGTCCTGAGAGATTCTTAGTACCAGTAAACAAAATTCGGCAAGAACATCAGATTAGCCTCGCTAACAAAGTGATAGAATAAAATTGTCAAGCTATTTGTTTAGGATATCTTCGCTACACATATAGTAAAGTTGATGTTCTTTTGAGTACCTCATGATATGGGAGATCGTTAGTTAGATAGGTCTTTAAAAATTAGGTGGGTTTGCCAAAATCATTTATCGATTAAGAGATTTGTTTGTGAAATATTAAACTCTTCCTCTCTATACTAGTCGATCGATCGAGTAATAGTCGATTTACTTAAAACATATATTTTTGTACGTTTACTATGCATACGCTGTCTAAAACTTAAAAGACTTTTTAAAATAATGAACTATAGAACTGTATATCTTAAATAATCTACAAGGAGTCCGCGAGTGTATATGTTTAACTCCCTATCTATCCATCCATCATTAGCAGCTATGTAACCCTACATTGCCATACATATAAATAATTACTGTAATTTGTCGTTGGCATTTCAAAACAATCCATATAATCCAAAGCCACAGTAACTGTTGTCAAAGCAATTAACTTTATCTGTTTTGAAGTCTCAAATAACACGAAATAATTATATTGGATAATTAATCATAGTTCCCATCCATTATGAAATATTGTTCGCATTATGTTGCCTTTATTGTATAATTACAAACCTATTGAATTTCCAATTTTGTTGTAAATTGTCGAAACAATTTATTGACCGAATATAAAGGATTATAGAATCACAATAAAATAGGGATGTATGTCTGTATCACAATAAAAAAGACAGACATATATCCCTATTTTATTTAAGTCATATTTATGAGAACATAAAATATGTTTAAAAATGTCTTAATTGAAATGCAATTTGACATTCACAATCCATTTGCAACTTCATATTTTTACTTTACAGCGACATTTTATAAATGTACATGCATTTAATTCTTTAAATTGTCTGTCTGTAATAAACAGTTGAGAGTTTCTGTATAATATATATAAATATCTTTGTTATTTATTTTATATACGCTGTTATTTATTAAACATAAGCAAATTTAAATATAAATTATATCTTAATTAAAAAGTTTTTCTTCACATGTTCATGATCATTATAAATATAAAGCATTATTAGATATATTTTAATTTGTCATTTTCATTTCTGTTGTAATATTAACGTTTTATAATTTCAAAAATAATGATTCCACTAACCTGCGATTTCTCAGCGTAATACACAAGGCTTGCGAATATAACAATGCCGAGGACTAGAAAGAAAACCAATAGGGTGAGCTCCTTCGCTGACGCCTTGAAGGTGTGTACTAGGATTTTCAAACCAGGGCTATGTCTTGTCAATTTGAACAGCCTGAGGATCTTGATAATGGAGATGAATTCGAGGATATCTGCCTTATCCACGTTTCTTTTAACCACAGTTAGTTCAACCACGACGTCCATATAAAAACTAAGTGTTGCGATGCAGTCGATAACGTTGACAGGTGATTTAACAAACTCAATGATGTTTGGTGCAACCTGTAACAAATTGAACTAGATAAGAAAAAATTAGTTACAAGTGTTATGTTCATTAGAAATAATAGTTTTTATGGATAAAAATATAAAGAAATCTCAGTTTAGATTTCTAATTGTTAATACTTCGTATAATGTACAACGAAAAAGAACAAGGCTTTTTCTTTACATCCACATTAAAATATAAATTACCATTTAAATTTTAAAAAAAACTACTTAGAAATAAAAATAATAATCTCGTTCAATAAAATCCATATTAATAACTAGAATAAATAGTATTGCCCTAAAAAAGAACTAAATTTTTTTACAGCGATATTTTTTTATGTGAGGAAAATAAATAATAATAAAAATAGAAAATTAAAAAAATCAGGCTTCTTAGATGGAGAAATGTTTGAAGAAATTCTATAAAATCATTCCCGAAGTGTGTCAAATATTTCAATTCTACGCTTATGGATTAAAATTAGTTACAATTACTGCTAGGGATGTACCTGATAGGCGAAACTATTCTTCATTTAGTAAAATATTTGTACGCAGATTAATTAGGTTATGGGTAGAATTGTCATAAACGCTTAACAATATATTATGTTTAATTTTGAAGCCATATCATCGAAGCACAAGTTACTAAATCAGTAAAAGTTTACTGTCTGGAATACTTATTAAAAGAATGTTAAAGTCATTGTATATATAAATAAAACAAATCTGGGACAAAATTTATGTAAAATTTTTCGACTTAACATTTCAAGCTTGTATAAGGACAAACAAACTAACGGATGGGGGGACAGATAGCCAAGAAAATAATCATATTGATACTAACCAAAATCTCCAGCTTTTTCTAAGGTTTCAGAATATATTTTTTAAATAATTTTCAATTTATGTTTTATAGTTTTTTCAATTAAAACTATGCTATTGATTATAAATAAAAAAATATATAGCCTTTGAAAGACCATGTAGGTAATCTTGATTCTTAATTGAAACAACCTCCGACTGCTCATTACTTTAATTGTTTAAAGCCTCCGAGAAATAATAGCAAACTTTAATTATTCCTCGAGTAAGCAATTAATTAAAAATACCATGTTACTCGTCCCTGTGTAATTAGCATGATAAAATGAAAATAATGGATATGAATATAATAAATATATATATATATATATATATATATATATATATATATATATATATATATTGTATAAAAATCCTGCTATAGAATTAACTCTTCAACGGAATTACAAATGTTTCTTTGTTAAATATTATTGTACAAAGATAATAAACTGAAACAAACACTGATGGCCAAACTGAATGAGTAGTAATTTTTTTCTTATCTTGAAGGCTAACTCTTACGTGGTCGGATATTAAACCGTTGTGGCTATTAAATCATAGTTAACAGCTTTCGTAGCTCTCTCTTATTAGCATACATTACACGTATGAAACATCAAATTCTAACTGCACCATTCTAAATGGTAGGTGAAGAACTGGCAAGAAACTCTCTGGATACTCTTTTAACTTGTTTTCAATTTATATTTTCTTATATTATTAACTATTATTTCTTCACAAATCTATAGATTTAAAACAAATTGTGAAATATGATTGAAAATAAATGACCTTTCAAAGAAATGACGATCAGTCACATTATAAAATTTATTTGTACTTTTATATCCAAGTCTAATATAAGATATATAATTTTTCAAAAGTCAGTACAAAAAAACAAATACATATGTAATTTACAATACTAACATCATTCGAAATGTTTCTTTAATCACATTTCGAAACTTTTATTATTAAAATAAATATTTTGCTCTTTAATAACTAATATATCACCTATAGGCGTAATTCAACACTTAATCCACATTCAAATGCGCAATCACTGTTTGAAATCTCAGCGATTGTCGTAAATCTTCTAAACAATAAATTGGAGCATCGGTGCCAGACAGCCTATTGATTTCAGTAGTCCAACTGCATTGAATCAATTTTAAATTCACAAATATTATGCCAGACGCAATGAATATTCATAACATTCCTCTTAAATTATTTTACTTAAACCTACCTTAGAATGAAATCAGATTTATTATAATAATAAAGCGATTATTACTATTAATGAATATTATCATGAATATAATAAATCATGGGGCAAAAATAAATGTTTTCAAAAACTTCTTAAATATAAATTTTTTATTCATATAAAAACAATACTATATTATATATATATACATATAACAATATATATTATAATCTTTAGATTATAATTCAATTTTCAGATACAATTCAGTAAAAGGAGCCTTCAAACAGGAGCGCTGAGAATACGAAAATAATATTTCTCTTTGTGTTTTGTAAATTGTTCCTTCATTAATTTAGACTTTTAAAGCTCACTTTTATATAAATATCCAATAATATTGTAGTAAGAAAAAGTAAGGACCATATTTATATTTGTAATACTATATAAATTTATTGGTTTTGTCTCTATATTTGTTTTTTTCTTCTTTTGAGAAAAACAAATCCTATACACATCGAGCAAACCTCGTAGTAAGTACATCGCAAAAATAATTAAAACGGTTATTCCGTATTTCTTTAGCGTGCGCAGAGCGATATTGCGGACGAGGTGAGAAAGAAAAAGATAAATACGCCGGTAAAGTCGGGGGTAACGTTGGAACTTGCTAGTACCAGCATATGTCATACTAAGCGCAAGAAAAGTCGATAACAAAAAATTGTTTATTTATAAAACTAATAATAAAAATAATTCTAACAATAAATATAAATCAATTACAACCAGGTGGTGAAAATTCTTCGCAATTAAATTGAGAATAAAACTTTCTTTATAAATAAAATTATAACACCCCAGAGAATCTTTTGGAAGGTGTCTATTTTAAAAATAAATTCATTATATTACTAATTACTGCTTAGTAATAATTAGTTATATAATAAATAAAAACACAAATGTGTTTACTTTCATTTTTGTGAAATTGTATTTTAATTTTAGTTTCAAGAGCCTCAGTCTCATACTTCCTTTTTAATTACTTTGCACTTCTTATGAGATCGCTATACCAATCATATGCATCAATGTTTTCAAAATACCCTAACAGAATTTAATTCTTAACAGTTCAAAAATCTCTGACTCTACTTCCATTTACTTTTAAATATGTAGACAGAGAAGAAAAAATACGGGTTTACATTTATATTGCGTGGGAAGATCTAAGAAATATATAAGCCGCCATCCAGAGAAGACTAACAATGTGAATAAAGCATACCCAAAAATAATTGGATATAAGGCAAAGAAGGTTTAATAATACCATCGAACTACCAAAAGCTGATTTGCAAAGTCTTAAGAGATGAACGAATCACTTTACGTCGCTTGTTTGTTTTCAACATCCAGATAAAAGTTTTAGATCTATATTGAAAATATTTTAATTACTTTATATAACAATTTTAAAATAAACAAATATATGCATTAATATTATGATTTAATTCAGTTATAAAATAAGTAATCAAAAAATGTATTTATATGTTTCTATTCTTAGACATAGAAATAGAATACAGAGATATTTATAAATTAAGAAATAATAAATGTTTGAATTTTAAAGCACAAATTTAATACAAAGCGTTTCTGTAACAAAAAGTTAATATTATTTCAAAGGTATTAAAGTACTCGCCAACTTGACTGCAATGTTTCAACATGCAATTGTGCATTACCAAAATATGTAACTGCAAAATCCTTTGGTATTTGTGACTTTATACTTATTTTTAATAGTCTATTTAGTTATTTGAATGGAGAAAGAAAGTTATATTTAAAATACGGTATTTAAAATTTATTCTAGTTTATTATATTGTTTTTATATTGTACATTTACGGATTTGGTACATTATGAAATACAATTAATAAAGAGTGAGATATATATTGGAAAACTAAAATTCTAACAGTAAATATTAAATTATTATTATATTAATTGTTAACGCACATTTATTTTAAAATGCTACATACATTAAAACATTATATTTAGATTAAAATATAAAAATAAAGAATTTGCATTCCACATAACTTCATGTTTTGATGTTTCTATTATACTATACACAAAAATATTATTTTTAAATTGTAATGTCTGAGGAATACGAAATATAATATTAGTATAAAGAAATTTCCTTCTACAAAAAACTTATAAATTAAAACATGCTTTTACAATTACTCATAACATATATATAAAAACTATATATGTACTTATTCAGTTTATTTAATCTATTTCTAATTTATAATTAACCTGTATCTTGATCTAAAGAATCATGAACATCAAAGGCATCAGCCACATGTGAGGACATGAAGCCAAAGGTCAAATACAACAGGATATCATTTTAAAAATGTTCACTTAATCTGTTTTCTATTTTTTAATAAACTGAATGATTTATCAGATTATATTAAACTTGATAATATGAATTAATGAGGATCTTTAAATTATATTTACGCAATAACATAAAATTAAAACTTCAACTATTTGAAGTATTTATTATTGTATGAATATTTAATCATTATTTTCGTAAAATAGTAATCAATATATATTTTGATTTAATTTGACAAACCAATAATTGACTTTATAATTTCAAAATAATTACAAACCAAAAAAAAAAGAATTATTTAACCTTTCCCTTACCGTCACGCCTTCGAAACTCCTAACCGACCTCACCGACATGTAAGCATTTTTTTAAAAGCATTTTTTTTTATATATTTTATTGCAGCTATGAATGCTGTTTGTTAATAGTAAAAGGTTTTAATCTATTAAATGTAAAACTTTCTTCTTGTCTAACTCTTAGTTTCTGAGATTAGTGCTTAAAAAAAACAAAATAAACTCTACAATTGTGTTACACTAGACAGTTTTAAAATTAAATGTTATCCACATATAAAAATCTAGTATTAAGTATATCGATATCAGATCTTTTACAATTATCAGAAATAAAGCAACCTCATTTTTATGCAACGTCGTTTATATTTAAACAAATGTACATTTGATGCAGAGCTGTTGTGCTGATATTGTATAAAGTATTCTTTATATGAAACTGCAATAGGGATTTAATTCTAAAATATAAAAAAAAATCAAAAAAATCCAAAACACATTAGTGAATATATTTTTATACTAGAGGACAAACGACGTCTTTGTCTGTATGATACTAAATGGCGTCAATTTTGACAGAGTTTTATTTATTACAAATATTTAGTAATCATTGCATTATTTCTATTACTTTTAATTTATTGTATTCTATAAAATTTCACAATATCTGACACGAAAGTGGTTGGTTTGCTTTAAGTAAAAAAAATATATATGTCACATTCGATTATTATCTTATTTTTCTTAAAATACCTCGGATGGTTCTATAACAAGATCTCTTTTGATCTAACTCCCTCGGGGTGTAACCTAGCGACGTGACGGTTATCCCGGTTTTGATCTGGTTTCATTTAAACTTAGGTAATCTTTTCGTAGAGATAACACGAATGTGATAGCAAAATGTATTACCGGATTTTCGAATTTTCTATTTTTTTTTTATAGTTTTTTCTTGACAATTATTAAAATTTTAATATATTTTTATATTTTATTTCAAAACAGAAATACATCAGTAAGTCAATTACAAAACTTTTAAAAGTTTATTTCAAATATAGACAATTGTCACAAATAGTGCAAACTGTAAATTGGAGCATTCGAGCCAAACGATCCATTGATTTCAGAATCGCTAGACGTCTTCATTGAATTACTTTGAAACTCGTAAATACCAGCCGATTTCTTTGCATTTACTTTGGAAATGTTTTAATAAAATCACATTCAACTTCAAATAATTATTAATGTATTTTAAGAGTTCATAATGATCATTACAAGTTTTTAATTCATTTATTAAGGGAACATATTATAATATTAACGAGTTCTGAGTATTTGGTATACATATATTTTTGTTAGAAATATTTCTTTCAGGAATTGTCAGACACAGAGATACATAATACCCTCCTTCATTACATTGAGCTTTCAAAGCTTAAGCTTAGAAATACTGAACAATATTACGATGATGAGACGAATAAAAATGTTTTTCTAAATTTTTTATATCAAATAAAAAAGAAATGAACATAAATCAGTAAAAATCAAACGACGAGTATAAAGAGGAAAAAGGACGTCTTAACTTCCAGTAATTAAAATTGTAATTAATGTTTCTACGAGGTTTAACTACGGTATTCATTTTAGTATTTTATAAGAAATATTGCAACAGCGTAGCGTGCCGTGTTGAAAATATTTTAAGAAATGGTTCTAATTTGAATAATAATATTATTGTTTTCATTTTTGTTATAAATTTAAAAACATTCTTAAGAATGACTAAAAGCGGAATGAAAGAGCTACGATACATAATACCGCGAGAGAAGAATATGATCTCACTTTTGGCAACACGTAGCAATAGTATTCACTTACCCACTCACTTTTTAAAGGACTATAAATTTTGCTTAAGATGAAAAGAAAACGGCAGAGCGAATGTGTTTCATATAAACGTTATATTAACATTAAAAAGTATATAAACATTGTTAGTATTCATTTGTTAAATTTAACTATAATACTGCCAGACATTTTCAATTTTTTTTATAAATAGTATTTATTACATACAAGTATATTCAGACAAAATTACCCCCATTACAATATAACTAAGCCTTTTTACTTCACCCTTCAGTGATGTTATTTGTAATAACATTAATTAACAGGCTTTTGGTAAGTATTCATTATTATAGCATATTTTATTCAAAGTGGTTTCTACTACATTTTTGAAAGTTTGTAAGCTCTAGTGTTTCGCTAAAATAATATTACTCTTAGTCTTCTGTAACCAAAACAATCAGGAATTTAATTATATCAATAAATAGTAATAATATATATAAATTTTGAATCTGTTTTGTATTTTGATCTTAAAAAAAATATTTTAATACATACACATATAAACACGTTGAGTTTTTGTTGCATTCACTGCTCAGGTCTGTAAATTTATCCTAACAATTGGTAGCTTTGGCAATGAAAAAGTGTACAGATTATTCATTGAATAAAGTATTATAACTTTGAATAAACTTTTGCTATAGGCAATATAACACTGAATTGTGGATAAACACTGGGTTCTACTAAATTCCTGAAACCTACTTGATTCGATTCTAACAACTGTCTCGCTAGCTTTCAAATATTTAATGCTCTATCTGTTTTTTACTTTTATCGTGCTTAGCTTTACTGTGTTAAATTATACAGAAAAGAACCTATAGGTTCACTTCCAATATATATACATATATTATATGATTTTTGCATGCAGTTGCAACACGATTATGTTAATAAAAATTAAAAACATAATTTAAGGTAAACAAGTTTTATGAAATTCTATAACAAACATATATAAAGTTCTCGCCAAGCGTTTATTTCAATAAATCTTTTAATGAGTTGACTCGGCGTCGTGAATACAAAATAGTTTAAGCTTTGAATTTATCGTTTCAGCTCTCAATGACTTAGAAGTAAATTTATTACAAATTTTGAGAATTACATTAAACAAACTAACAGACTTTATTATTAATGATTTAGCAAATGTTATTTTATTATATATAGTATTCTGGTTGCTTTCCTTCATATCTATATATACTTGGTGAAAGAGCATAGTTAAAAAAAATGTTAATAGAAAAATAATTATTATATACAATGCTTTGATTTCCTGGATTTCATATCATAATAGTTTATAAGAAGATCAAATACCTAGATTAACTTACTCGAATTAGGCTCAATAATTTTAATATTGTTATAATATAAACGAAAATTTGATTTATGTTACTATTTTAAATGATACTTATTGTTTTCTATATTTTAAATATATTGAATGTACCGATTTTAATCTTTCATCATATCATCTTTTAGAAAAAAATATTTAATACTTAATATAAATACGACATAGTTAATACTATATATGTAGGTAGGTTAGGTAAGTATGGAAGTACATAGAATGGAAGACATGATACATGGACTACAAGTAAATTAAGATCACAAGAAGGTAATTTTATATAACCTTAATAATACTTCTAAATTGACTGAACGTATTTACAGCAAGTTGAACGTTTAAGACCATGACGTATCCTCGAAGTCTCAAACAGGCGTTAAGTATTATCCACTCGTAAAACTAAAATATAAGCAAAAGGAACTCAAAAACAAACAGCTAATACAAAGAAAGAATCGGTCTTTAGTACACTACTTCGTAATGAAGGGGATCGAGTGGGCAAAACACTCCACGATCAGGATCCAGCAAGTTCTTTTATTCCGGCATTGAGTTTTTCGTAATCGGGGAACTTGTCATGCTTTTTGGTCTGAGGTAAAAACAAGTCATATATAAGTAATGGGTAACTGTTGCAATGACAGTTTAATATAACACGCGTTATAGAAAAGTGGTACTATAAAGATAAAAACATACCAACAACAATTAATTAAACAATTATATTTGTACTTGTTATAAACTAATATACAACTATTGAAGAAATAAATTTTGGTAATAACATAGCCAATAAAATTTTTCTTAATATTATTATATTACATATTACACACAGGCTGAGTGATCTCGGTAAAGAGACCTTACAGCCTGTAGCAAGTACTATTACTATTACTGTACTATTTTTTACTATTTTTTTAGCAAGTACTATTACTATTACTGTACAATTTTTTTATTGCCAAAAACATTAATAATCATTATCTGATATAATTATGGATTAACTGGCTGAACTGGGGTAAAGTCAATCCTTATACAAGATGCAATACGTAGGTTCTTCGTTGGCAACTTTCTCAAATTTGTTTTAGCAGGACATATTTTAAATTAATATAAATCAAATATTTTATAAAGAAAAACAGAAAGTTAAGGAACAACATTTTTAACAGTCTTAATAAAAGCCTCCTTCAATCGCAGTCGGGAGCAAACGACAAGAGGCCATAAAGCCTTGGCATTAGATTGTGCTTTAAAGATTAACAAGGAAATGATATTGTTTAAGCGAGAAACATAGGACGATATAATCAAAATAGAAGCATTTTACCCATTAAAATGTAACAAAAAGTAAAATTTTATTAATTTTAGCTTGTCAATTTCGACTGACATAATAAATTTATTTATATATAATACGAAATAACGCCTATGCTGTTTTGTTTTGTTTACTTGGCTTGTTTGTTTTTAACAAATATTCAGATAAGTTTTTGTTTCAATTGAAACAAAAACTAAGTAAAACTAAGTAAAAGTAATTACTTTAAATAAGAATTTGAAAATTGTATATACCTATATTAATATTATGATTTATTTCGTTTATAAAATGTAAAATTTAGTATATATATTTTTTTAAACTGATACTCTAAAGACTTTTATGTTAAAACATAACGGTAAATACAATTATATTCTATGTTTAAATACAGAACTAGAATCCAGAGATAATTATAAGTTAAGAAAATATAAATGTTTAAATATTTGAAGCATTTCTGAAACACATAGAAATAGTATTTTAAAGTTGAAGTACTCACCAACTCCACACTTTTAATATGCAATTGTGCATTACCTAAACACATAATGTAAAGTCCTCTGGTATTTTAACTTTGTAACTTTCTATTTATTTTGTAATAGTTATATTTTATATACAATATTTTATATGTATTCTATTTTATAATAGTATATTTTTTGCACACTTATAAGTATGTTATTATTATGAAATAGGATTGATATGGGCTGGCGTATTATTGGAACACAAATAATCTAACTGTAAAGTTGAAAATATTTTTTAATTCAATATTATGTCTTATGGTCTTTCTATTATACTTGACATATCAATATATTTTTTTAATTATAATGTCTGAGGAACAAGAAATATAATACTAATATTAAGAAATTTCCTTCTACAAAAAACTTCAAAATTAAAACATGCTTCATAATTGGCCTTGATTTGTTATATTTTCATCTAATATATATGTATATATTATATATATATATATGTATATATATGTGTGTGTGTATATACATGTAAATTATATATGTACCCAGTTTATTTAATCTATTTCTAATTTATAATTAAGCTTTGCCTTGATCTAAAGGAATCAAGAACATCAAAGGCATCAGCCACATGTGAGGAAATGAAGTTCCTTATATAATCAATAGAAAAATATTCAATAATAATTAATTATAATTTTCAACAGAAAATCATTTTAAAGTAATTAGTTAAATTTTTGTTCCAATTATCTAATAAACTTAATAATTTATTAAATTATACTAAAAGACATCAAATAGCGAGTATTAAAATTATATTTTCGCAATAATATAAATTAAAAAAGAAACATCTCTTTTCCCCAAAAATAATCTGAACTATTTTGATTATTATTATTCTTATATTAAATATTAATCATAATCTTTGTCCAAAAATTTATTAATCATTACATATTTTAGTCCTTTTTAAAGTAATAATACGCGTGAATTAATTTTATAATTTCAAAGTATTTATGAGCGTAATCAAATGTTATAAAAACCTATAATATTATTGCAGTTATTATTATGACTTAATGGTAATTGGTTTTAATATATTAAATTCAATACAACTTTTTCAGATCTTACTTAGTTTCTGAGATTAATGGTTTAAAAAATTAAAAAAAACTCTATAACTGTATTATAGACTACTACTACTAACTATTATAGACTAAAAACTCTATAACTCTATAACTAGAAAGATTTATAACTAAATATCATTTACACAAAAAACCCTAGCATTAAGTATAATCGGTATCTGATGCTTTATGGCTGTTAGAAATAAAGCAACTTCATATTTTTGCAATGTCGTTAATATTTAAGCAAATGTGCATTTAATGCGGAGCTGTTGTACTGATATTGTATAAAGTATTCTTCATGTGAAGCTCTGTAAAGAAACTGGTTCAAGGTATTAAAAATACATTAGTAAATGCATTTTTATAGTTAAACAGAAACGACCTCATTGTCCATATGATGCTAAATGATAAATTATAACAGTTTAGTAAGCAAGTATTTAGTAACCATTACGTCTATTACTTCTATTACTTCAAATGTATCGAGACTAAACATTTATTATATAAAAATTCACAATATCCGATACGTAGGTGATTTTCGGCTTCTTTTAAATAAAGTAAAAAATGTATTTCACATAAGATTATATGGTGTTTTTGTGTTGTTTGTCTGATGCCTCGAATGGTTTTATAAAAACATCTTTTTTGACGTAATTCCCCTGGGCTGTAAGCTAGCGATCTGGTTTCATTTTAACTTAGGTAATCTTTTCGTAGAGACCAATATGATAAGAAAATGTATTATCGGATTAACGAAAATTAAAAATCCGATAATACATATCGTTACCTAGATATCTATTCCAGCGTATCCCACATAACCATCCCTGGCCTTATCTGGACTACAGAATGGTTTCTTTATGATAAAAAATAGTAAAAAGGAAAAAAATCATAAATTTCACCAGCGACTTTACCCTCAAAACATATTTTTTTAAGGTACCTATAATTGACGGATTTTTACATAGAGCCAAATTGTAATTGTCAGTATTTCAAATTGCATTTTCCTTTCTTTGTACAACATACAAAGTTTACACACAGAGACGTCAACTTAGCGTCTACTTATAATATAGAATTGAGTTCTATTTTTATTCTGCACCATTTAAATTTTAAAAAAATCTAATGCGATTATAACATTAAGCGATGGACCACTCACTAATGAATTAAAATTATCAAATTTTTAATAGACCTATTTGTTATCTACAAATTACAAGTTGTTTATTTTATATTGAAGAACAGAAATCCATCAATAGGTGAAGTACAAAATTTTTAATAGTAAATTTCAAATATAAAAAATTATCACAAATAGTACAAACCATAAATTAGATCACTCGAATGAACGATCCATTGATTTCAGAATCGTTATATGTCTCCATTGAAGTAGTTAGAAACTCGTAAATAATAATGTACATTTTGGTAATATTTTAATAAATCAAATAATAGTGATGAATTTATAGAGTTCCCAATGTTTATTAGAAGGCTTTAAATAATTTAATACATGTAATTATTATTATATGAATAAGTTATTAGTCTTTGGTATACACATACATTTTTTTTTTTTTAATATTTCTTTCACAAATTGTCAGACACAGCGAGACAGAATAAATACCCTCTTTCATTATATTGAGTTTTCAAAGCTTAAGCTTTCTATAAAAAAATACTGTACAGAATTATGATGACGATACGATGTATAAATATGTTTTTCTACAATTTTTCATGTCAAATTAAAAATAAATAAATATAAATCGGTAAAAATAAGGCGTCGAAAATAAAAAGGAAAGAGGACGTCTTAACCTTCCATAATTAATCTTGTGATTAATGTTTCTTCGAGGTTAAATTGCGAGGTTCTTTTTGGTATTTTATAAGAAATATTGTGACAGCATCGAGTGACATGATGAAATTTTTTTTTAAATTAGTTATAATGTAACAAATAATTTTATACTTTACATTTTATTATATATTTAAATATATTTTTGAAAATTACCAAGAAAGGATTAAATTGAGCTTTGCCGAAAACTTAATAATACAGAATACTGAGCGAAAAATATGTCCTGCCGTCTTACTTTCCTGCAACACATTGTAATAGTACTCACTTACCCACTCACTTGTTAAAGTACTCAAGAGCTGCAATGAGATGTTACAAAATTTATTTATGAATATATATACACAAAGTCTTTTAGTATTTCAGCTTGAAATTTTAACGTAATTAGAAGAAAACGGTAAAACGAGTGTATATCTTAAACAATTATTACAGATGTCATACATTACAGGGATAAACTTCAAAACCAAGAAAAGCTTTTAATACAATCTTTAAAATTTTATATAAACATAGTTATAGAAGTTTCCATTCAAAACTTTACTACAGTGATGCCAGACGTTAACAATTTTATTATAATACGCTATTTACGGTATATTCAGGCAAAGCTAGCTCTTTTACAAAATAACCAAGCCTATTTTACTTAGGCCTCCGGCGTTTTTCTTTGTAATTTCATTAATTAACAGACTTTGGTAAGTATTCATTATTATGGGATATTTTATTCCCAGCGGCTTTTACAAAAGTTTTGAAAGTTCGTTGCCTCTAGTGTTTCGGTAAAATAATGTTTGCGATGGGAGACTGCTACAGACAGGATTAGGAATTCTACTGTTTCAATAAAGAGTAATATGATGTATAGACTTTAGATCTTTGATTCTGTTTTGGTATTTGATATTTTAAATATTTATTTTGATACACATAACTTGGTGAGATTTTGTTGCAATCACTGGTCAGATTAGTGGCAATAAGTTTATCCGAACCGGTGATAGCGGTGACAATGAAGAATAAATCAAACAATCAATGAAGTGGTTTGACTTTGACTATAACTTTTGATATAGGCATTATAACACTTTATATATAACAACGGATCGGAGCTAAATATTACGTGGGTGAATTGTATTTATACACTGGGGTCTACTAAGCGCCCACTAAACCTACTAGATTCGGCTCTGACATCTCTCTCGCAAGCATTTTCTGTGAATATGTAATGCTCTATCTGCCTTTTAAGTTTATTTTGCTTACCTTACCTTAGTGAAATTATAAGAAATACATAGTGTGTTTTTAGGTCTATTTAAAATATATATTTGATATGATTTTTGCGTGCAGAAATAGTAATTTATTAATAAAAATTAAAGACGCTATTTCAAATAAAAGAGTTTAATGAAAGTCAATAACAAACATATACAAAGTTCTCGCCAAGCGTTTATTTCAATAAATCTTTTAATGAGTTGACTCGGCGTCGTGAATACAAAATAGTTTAAGCTCTGAATTTATCGTTTTAGCTCTCAATGACTTAGAAGTAAATTTATTACAATTTTTAGAATTATATTTAACAAACTAACAGTCTTACTATTAGCGATTAAGAATATATATATATATATATATATATATATATATATATATATATATATATTAGGGCGTTTCAAAAAAAAAAAAAATTTTTTTTTTTCTCGGAACCAGGCTCAAAAGTTTCGTTTAGATGCCAAAATAGGCCTGTGAAAATATGAGCCCTTAATATTAATATTAAGGTAGTCCGCATCGCACTTTTCGATTTCCCATAAGAATAACACAGGAAAAAATTTTTTTTTTCTTTTGATTTTTATAACTAATGAACGATATATTGTATTGCAATACCCATTCATTATTTTTGTAGAGAATTTAACGCTCTACAAAAATGGTTTGAAGTCAATTTTTGATAAATCAACTCAGTCAAAAGTTATTCAAGATCAAAGTTTAAGTTACTCTCAATTCAGCTGTTTTTTAGTAGATTTCATAGAAATCTAACTATATATATAAATAGAATATATATAGAATATATATATATATATATAGAATATATATATATATATATATAGAATATATATATATATATATACATACATATATAAACTTTTGAACCATATATATTTTCTTAATCAGCTCGCCGAGCTGAGTAAGGAAATGACAATCTTTTTCAAAAGTTCCGTCATGAGGACCAATGCAATAGTTAGATTTCTATGAAATCTACTAAAAAACAGCTGAATTGAGAGTAACTTAAACTTTGATCTTGAATAACTTTTGACTGAGTTGATTTATCAAAAATTGACTTCAAACCATTTTTGTAGAGCGTTAAATTCTCTACAAAAATAATGAATGGGTATTGCAATACAAAATTTCGTTCATTAGTTATAAAAATCAAAAGAAAAAAAAAAATTTTTCCTGTGTTATTCTTATGGGAAATCGAAAAGTGCGATGCGGACTACCTTAATATTAATATTAAGGGCTCATATTTTCACAGGCCTATTTTAGCATCTAAACGAAACTTTTGAGCCTGGTTCCGAGAAAAAAAAAAAATTTTTTTTTTTTGAAACGCCCTAATATATATATATATATATATATATATATATATATATTAATATATAAGAATAGTAGTAGTAAGAAATTTATTGGTCATTTCTCTCTGTTAGTAGAAAAATATATTTTTTGAAGAAATGTAATGTAAATTTAAGTAAATTTTTATTATTACATACAATGAATCGATTTACTAGATTTCATTTCATAATAGCTTATAAGAATATCAAATTATCTTTATTATGTTATTTTTAAATTATCAAAATAAGTATATTATAGTTATTATAACAATATTATTATAATAATAATAATGAGAATTGAATAATATTTACATATTTTGAACTCTTTTTACTTTTTTTATATTTTAAGACATTGTATATAACAATTTTAATGCATAGCTCTTAGCTATATTTAATATCTTAGTAGTTTCATATCATAATATGTATACGATATAGTTAATACCATTTATATTTTTAATTATTTATTCTCTTTTAAAGCCCAGGCTAATATTATAACAATTGTCTGAGATAAGCACCATTGTGAGTCTGTCTATGATTCAACTAAACAAATTATCTCTATAAAATTATATTTTATTTGCTACAGTCACTTCTCGTTAACATTTTATAAATGTTATAAATAAAAATATAATATATAATATTAACATCAAGCCATCATCAAACATTCATTTCAATAAATCATTTCACCGAGCTCGCTCTGCGTTTGTGAATACTAAATATCATATCATTTTATTAATATAAAGTAAAATTTAAAATATTTTTTTGCTAAAATTCGATTCATTATAAATGAGTCATATTTTATATTATTTTAATTAAAAGTCGAAATTATTTTCAATATCGGTAATAATACAGTATGTTAGGTATTTTAGTTACGGTGTGTTGTAGACAAATTATTAGAGTTGACAGGTATATTGATATAATGACTATTAGAGAAATATGAAATTACATGGAAAGTAAAATATACTGCACCGACTCCAAATAAATAAAGATTACAGGATGATAACTTATTTTTTACTACCTTAATAATAAATCGGATATTGAATTATATATTATTATCTATCTTGAATTTTACTGAACTTGATTACGTCAAGTTTAATAGGATTAAGACTTTGACACTCTCTCGAAGTCTTAAACAGGCCATAAGTATTATATTTTGTAAAACTAAAATATAAGCAAAAGAATCTCAAAAATACTTTATTTTTTAAGGCAAAAAATTAACATAGAGACAAAACAAATCCAAAAAAAGAATCTTTCTGTAGTACACTACTTCGTAATGAAGGGGATCGAATGGGCAAAACAGTTAACGATCAGGTTTCAGCTAGTTGTTTTATTCCGGCATTGAGTTTTACGTAATTGGAGGACTTTCCAAGCTATTTAACCGGAGGCAAAAAACAAGTCACATAAATGTAGCGAGAAACAGTTGGCATAACAGTTTCATGTGACACGCGTCCAATCATAAAAAAACAGTACTAATTATATACTAAATACCAATCTATTGATTTAATATATGCTGACTTTTTATAAATGCCATACTTTTTTTATGTTGTTCTTAAAAGTTACATAATAATAAATATATTAGTTTTTTTTCGTTGATATAAAAGAGCCTTTAATTTAAACGATTTTAAAATATAAACCACTCTTTACAGTTAACAATTCCCACTATCTGTCTTTTCCACACCACTAATTCTTAGGTTTCTCTGTTATCTTCCGAATATTGTGGGAGACTGAGTCTGATTAATTATCAAACCTTAGTACCTACTGGAAAACTATATAAGATTATACGAGTGGCTATTCGTTTGAACATGTGATATATACCTTTTGCAGTGCTAAAACTATTAATAATAATTATCCAATATAGTTATGTAATAGGCTCATGTTATATATAATATAAGTATGCCAAATACATACACACACATGGAAATTAAGAGATGGAACTAAAAAGTAAGCGGTGACAGGTTTTAAAGAAGAGTAAAATAAAGATTTCGACAACGAAAGGATTTGGCACGCTGCTTCCTAATACACCATCTAGACCGTACAATCGAACTACTATGATTTGTCATGGAGTCAAGACAATTCAATTATAAGATGCAATAGTTTAGCTATACATAGGTTTCTTCTGGCAATTTGTTCAAGTAATAATTTATATTTAAGTAGGTGTATTTTTAACCTGGACTTATTTAAATTAATATAAATCAATCTTAAAGATTTTACAAAAAAATAAAGGCTTGATAAATAGTAGCAGTTCAGAAATAGCATTTCTTAAAGTCTTGATAAAAGCCTCCTTCAATCGCAGTCGGGAGCAAACAACAAGAGGCCATAAAGTCTGGGCATTAGATTGTGCTTTAAAGATTAACAAGGAAATGATATTGTTTAAGCGAGAAACATAGGACGGTATAATGCAAAACAGAAGCATGTTACTTATTAAAATGTAATAAAAGGTAATATTTTATTAATTTTGGTTTGTCAATCTCGACTGAAAATGTAAGTTTATTTAAACATCATATAAAATAACGGTAATATTATTCTTTTTTGCCTATTTTATTACATTTTGGTTGTTTTGTAAAATTTTTTTGTGTTGTTTTATAAAATTAAAAAAATATAGAGCTAATTGTTACTTACAGTTTTATACCGTTATATTTTTAAGAGTGTAATAAACATAATTAGCATGTTTTACATCGATAAGATGAACGTAATTGTTTTAAAACTACATCCTCCTTTTAAGTGATTGAAAGAAATTAGACGGAAAAACTTGAAAAACTACCTCCTGCTCCTCTGTGGATGGTAGACTATATGATATGAGGTTTTTTTTTTAACGTATCATATTTATATTGAAGTATTATTATCATTTTTTTATCACAGACACCCTCCGTCAATTCGTATATAAATTATTAATCACCAATAAATTTCAAGGATTTTAATCTAAGATCTCTGAACACATTCTTATAAAAAGATTAATTATTATGATCATGCTTTTTAAAATTAATTTTATAGGTACGTGTATAATGCTTATATTCTGACGTCCCGCCGTTAAAAGTTTAACATTATATTTTAATAACAATTAATCTCTCGACTTTCTTTAAAGTCAATTTATATGACTAAAACTATTATTTCAGCTTCAAATTTTTAATAGATATTCTTAATGAACTTAAATATATTTAACCAAATTTAGTTATTATTAGTTGCAATATTGTATGAAACACTGTCATTACTTTCAAGAAGAAGGGAATATCTATTAGACAACACTTATTTACCAAAGACATTATAGGTATAAACACACATATAACATCCTCCTGTTACTCTTTATGTAGATTATTTCACTAAAATGTGGTATGAAACTGACATACCTCTGCATTAAAAAAAACCTAAAATGTTCAAATGTTTTATTCTTTTAATGCATGTAAAATAACTTATTTTATTCTTAAACAATAGTGTATTTAAGTTTTTTGGAGCATTTTTATTCAACTTGTAGTAAGTGTAAGAATACTGAAAAACATTTTTGTGTGTCAAAATGTATAGTTTCTAATGTATAATTTCTTAAGTAAATGATATGAAAACAATGATAATCCGTTGCAAGGATTTTTTAATTTATAAAGGTTATAATACAATTAACATTTTAGGGAATTTAAGTTTTGTTTAAAAAAAAAAGTATTATTAAAAATACCTACGCATCTTTCACAAGATAACGTCATGAAATTTTAAAATAACTAAATAAAGGTTTGTTTCAATTAAGAAACAACTGAGTCGAGAAATACCTCAGTTTAAATTTTTATAACATTTTTTTTTTAGTATTCTTATACAATAATAATAGAACTGTAAAAAAATATTATTTATAAAAATAAAATTGGCCAAGAACAAAGTCTGTGAGTTGCTCTAGAGTAAGTGAGCAAATATTTTTAAATTTTTGTTATTTTACTGGCTGTTCACTGACTACACTCCATTCTAAAACATTGAACCTAAGTAAGAACTAGGTTTCATTCCATTAAAAATGAATAAATGTTTAGTTCTCATTCATGAACTTTTAATAAATAATCATAAAAATATAAAAGGAACTTTCGCGATTCAAGCTCTGTTTAAAATTTATCTGACAATCGCGTTTAATCTGTATTAAGTATCATAAATTGCTTCAACTAGATCAAAAGAAAAGTGTGAAAACGTAAACACCACACATAGTGTAGTAAGCTGAGCTGACTTAATTAAGCCTTTATAAAAACGGGTCAACACTCAAGTCGAGTGTCCTTCTGCGAGTGTGCATTGTTGTACTTTTCTTTCTATTTTTATATCTTTCATGTTTATAAGATTATATATATATATATATATATATGTCTTTGTTTTCTTTGATACATTCCTTCAATTAGTTTAAATTTTATTTTTAATAAATGAATAGATATTAAATTAATTGGACTTTTACTACCATAAAAAATTAATGCTGACAGTTGGACTATTTATTTTTTTACTAAACCATATAGTCAAACTCCATAAAAACAATGATTTGCGTTTTGCAATATTAAACTCAAAATCAAGGGTTACATAATTTAAAAGTTGACTTCTCAAATAATAATGCTTGATTTAGATAATATCATAATAAAAGTCTTTCCATTTGCCTTTCCATAAGCCAGCTGTTCAAGATAAGAGTCGTTGGCGACGAGCCAAAACGTTGGCTCAAATGTTTGCAGAAACTTGTTACGCCTTAAACGTAGGTATTCTATTGGAGGCATTGTTTACGTGCTTGAGAGTGAAAACATACAAGTTTGTATTCCGTATTTTGAAAGGACTTGCTAAACTACGTTGCTAGTTGATGATTCATTTATAGTGAGTGTACTTTCTCTCTCTTTTGAGGTTTCAAAATGTTTTAAGTGATAAAAAACATTGACTGATTGATTAAACTGTGACTGTAACTAGCTATATACCAGTACAGCATTTGGTCATTTATCTCCCTTTTTATAGTCAATTTAAATATTACATCCTATAAGACGAGCGATGGTACTTTAGATGGATATGTTTAAAATATTAATATATATTTATGACTTGTATACTGTTCTAAACGTTCCTTATAAAAATTTACTCCCGTATGTTTCCAACTATTATTTCACTGCAGTGGGCACTATTTTTAACAGTGGGTACTCCAGCGGAAACATTTATCATAAGCATCTCGTATATAAAGCTTCAACAAATGCAAAATGACTACAACCTCAATTAAAGTTTATTGTTTTATAAATATACATTCTTTAACGTATAAATTACATTAACGTATAAATGAAATCAAAAAATAAAACAATTTGTAAGCAGTACTATAGAGCTCAATAAAAGCTAAATATCAGATGGAATTATAAATAAATATAATTAATTAACACAGTGTAATGTTGTTTGAACATTCATCTTCAGCAATTTTTAAACATTCATTATACGATTTATTTTTGGTCAAACCTTTATGTTACTTAAAGGAACATGTGTTTTAACCTACATTACTAAATATTTATGCTTATATATAAGCAATATATAAAAACAAAACCGCAAGAACAATTGTCTAAACATTGAAAATTTCAAGCTAGGTAATATTGTAACAGATTTTATAGCACCCAGATATATCTATTACGAAAGGATCTATATAAAAGTTCAGCAAAATCAGGAATAGCAGCCACGAAGATCAGCTTAAAATAAATAACAAGGTAGGAAGAAAACACTCAACACCGCGATCCTGATCTCGTATATTGCATCTCATCCTCTGCTGATTGGTTTTCAGAACCTTTTGTTACAGTCACGTTTACCCTTTGTGAGTACAAATAAGAACCTTCTCGATAAAAGTACAAGTTCTCAATTTGTTACTTAAACCTAATAGCATAAAGGGTTGCTAGTAAAGTTCCTAAATTTTATATTAGTTAAGTGATATGTATTAATAAAAATATTGTAAAATTAATAAAAACAATAATAAATAGTTATATCATTACTTACCACAGATCTCACCAACAGCTCAATAGTAAACCAGACGTTGCACACCAGTTCTATATAGAAGAAGGCGATATGTGGCTGACCATTATCCTGCCATGGCCTCGCCACCACAACTGTGGTGTTCTCGATGTCTTCTAAGGATAACGGCTCGGAGACTCGAAGGTCTGGATGTGTTTTCAAACAGAAACTGAGTACTGACACGCAAATGAAGAATACTGATATTGCTGATATCACCTGAAAAGAAAAAACTTATTGATAGGCAAATTCGATAATAGTCTTTATACTGGGTTACTAAATAACTAATTATTACTAAGTAATTACTTCTAATTATATAATAAGATATAAACTCTATGAAACATTCCCTCAACTGGACTCTAAATATATCTTATATCAATTTATCTAATTCAATAAACTTTCCATCGACTTAAGTATTTTGATCTTAATCATAAAAAAATTGTCAAGATTTGATAGATTTGACTCATTTAAATGAAAAATAACTTTATATTTGACTACGGGCCAATAATATTTTAAAATGAAATAAATATACTCGTAAAAGTAAACCAATATCAAGATATGTTCACCTCTAGACCTAACAGAAAAAAGATAAACAAATACTAGTTATCTCCATCGATTTCGTCTAGATATTATCTGCATATATCTAATATGTGTAAGGTTTACTGTGATGTGCTGAAAAACAAACAAACAAAGAAACTTAAACCTTTTAAAAAATATTGTTTTGAGTTCTGTGTAACAAGGTTCAGTGAAACACGAAGAAATTAGTTCGTGTTTTCGAAAAAGATTTAATGTATATATTTTAATTTCATGTTGTTTTATTATGTCTAAAGACATACACAGCATAAGTGAAACATATTTTTCATTTTTAACGACCGTAGAACAAGATTTAATAATCATTATTAAAACACACAAAGACGATAAAAAAATTACGTGACCTGAAAATGGTAACGTTTATTTTTTATATTTATGTTTTCGGAAGGAATAAAGTGAAAAAAATATCATCGTTAGAAGATTCATCAAATTTACAGACAGATATGCTAAAGTAAGAACTTATTTTTTGTCAAAAATATTTGTCACAATTTAACTTCCGTGGACAGGGAAGCAAGACATTCATCATAATATTCTATGGTTCTCGGGTTTCATGTTCCAAGTTCAAAGCGACAGCGGACTAAATAATTAGCACCAGTGCGACAATTCAAACTTTTTCTTGATTATTATAATCACTATTTATCCATTAAGATTTAATTGAATATCAGAACAATTATGGTAAAACTAAATATCTAAAACTATAGATATCATTATACGTTTTAAACTAGCGATTACCTTAAAACGTAAGAACCACAAATTCAAGTCCAACTTTCAATGCATATATTTAGGCATTGGTAACCATTATAATCGCTATTTATCAACGAAACTGTATTTTTGACAATAACAAAATCATTCATAGAAATATATTATACCGCAACCTCTTGCATTCTAAACCAAACCTACACAATTTGACAAATTATTGCGTAAAGAAAATATTTGATGAAGGCAAGTCGCAAGTTGTTCTTGCTCTGCGACAGAATAATTATTATTGCTGTTTTATTTATGAGTGATTCATTAAGAGCATAATATTTTAAAACATTTATTAAAATATATAATTTAAATATATATATATATATTATTGAATTATTTATAATGTATAAGTATGTACAGAAAGCATAACATATGCTTTCTATACATAGTTATACATTACATTCAGTCGTAAGCTATGTTTTTAATAACATTTTGTAATAATGATTTGTTTTTAAATTGTACGTGTTTTCTATCATTGTGTTGAACAAATGTTCAGAGCAAATATTAGTCCTTTTTAAATATCTTGGAAATTTGAACAGAGTTTTGATTCAACCCCTCTTGGCCATTGATCATTTCCATTTCACTGAAAAGGACAATTCAACTTTACTTTTAGGTCTCTTTTAACAAAAAGCATTAACTCTACGAGAAAAGGCTTTATTGGAAAATAATTAGCGAAGTTGCTAAAATCACCTTCTATTGTCCTAAACTCTTGAAGACAAAATATTTTATGATTAAAAATAAAGAATTTAAATACTTATTAAATAGAAGATACATAATTGAAAAATATTTAAAGAAGACAAAGATATTTAAAACAATTGTATATTTAGGTGTAAGTACATGCATATAGACATACTCGCTCGTACCAATTCAATTAAACGAACGCCTAAGTTCATGTTGTAAATCAGTCAAGCCAACATCTGGCGCAGGCTGAGGTCACGGCTTTGCTAATGTACTTACTCTGCTACAAATGGACCGCTCGGCCGTTTTAGACCTCATACGCTACATTGCATAATGGTCTGAGTTGTTATATAAATTACTTCAGCCTAAATTGTAAATTGTTTAAATAAATATGTTATTAATAATTTTTCAAAATCCTTGGAAATAATAAATCATATATTTTTTCAATCTCTCTCGAAGTGGCTTAATGGTGTCAGATAGTACTAATAAATACGGCAATTTCAAATTGTCAAGTCGAAGGTTAACTTTGTTAAGAATATCTTTTGCGATATTGCCTCGAGCAACTTTAAGATACTACTGTGAAAATAATTTTCTAATAAAAGAAATATAACTTCTTCTTTCTACCACTTTAACTTTCAACAAAAGTAATTTAAGCCTCATAAAAGTTCGTTTCATGGTAATACTTTCTAGTCATTTATGTGTTAAATCTGAAGATAGATGATATAACAGACTTATTATATGTTTATTAAATTCCATTTCCTAATATACACAAAACATAAAAAATAGTCGATGACGACTGCTCAATAAAGATACAAAGCATGTCGCAAATAAAGTCGATGTATTAAAAACATGAAAATATTTAAATATTCATGATTTTACCGATCAAAGTACATATAGCAGTTGTATTGAAAAATTAATACTAACGAACCCAACGGATTTTTGTTGAGTAAGAGCAAATATGCTATTATATTATCGATCAATGACTGTTGTTATCTTATTGTTATTTCAAATACTATTAAAATATGGCTGTTAAATAAAATGTTGAAGAGATATAACAATAATCTATTTAAAATGTTAATTTTATTCTTATTTTTATTTGAAATAATACTCTGCTGTTAACAAAAACATTGATTGTACACAAACAACATCGCTTTATAACAAAAGTTTAAGGTTTTGTTTTGTGTAAATTTGTACAGATTTTTCCATCCATTAATCATTTTCAGCTCACTGAAAAAGACAGCTTAACTTTATAAACTTTTAGAAATTCTTTCAATAAAGAAATATTTGTTATTCAAGAAGGCCTAACTTACTGTAAAATTTGCTAGTCATTCTATCTTCATTTTAGGTTAACTGAAGCTATACTTTTATTATTTTTTTCTATATTATAAAAATAATAAAATATGTGTGTTAATATATTATATACCATATAGTTGTGTAATTATAATGGTTTATTCTACTTATTTTATTTTGAGTGTGTGTGTGAGAGAGAGAGAGAGAGAGAGATATTAATAAGTCAGAAAAATCTCTAACCTTCATTCCTTTCAGATACAGTTACGATTCACTTTTGTTAGTTATCCAAAGAAGTTTAAATTTTTTGAAATGGCCTACGAAGGCACTGTCAATACAAACGAAAATTAACTATTTCATCCAACACTATTATCGTACATGGCCGTGAGATTTAGAGGGAGTAACAGAGAAAAATATATATCTAGTTTTCACTAATGTTGTAGATATTAGACCAAGGTTACTGCAAGAAAATCTTAAAATACTTTTAAATAATAACTCTCTTCAAAGGCATAATAGTAGACATGTACTTATTCACAACGCGTTTGTAAGGCTTTAACTTATTAAGCATACCTTTAAAATGTTTTTATAAAAAATTTAATATTTTTTATAAAAAGTAAGGCTCAACATATGGAACCGTTATTCCCAACACACGAAATATCATCCAGATGTTTAAAAAGAACTTTAAAACAATGTCGATGTTTATAAAACAAGTTTATTTAGTTTATACAGAATATGATTATGTCGACATAAATTTTATAAAGATAAACATATAACATAACAGCTTAATATACAAACATGTAGATCACTTCTGGTAACAGTAGATTTAATTAATCTGTCTAAATTAGTACTGTAAATCAATCAAGTCAACATCTGGCACTCAAATGCTTTGTTACAAATGCAATCCTCTACCGCAAAATTACATAAGGTCTTGTTTAATTCAATTAACATCCATAATATTTTATTATTCCTTACAGGGAAAGGGAGATGTAGGCAGAGAGATAGAGTGTCAAATTACAGTTAACTCAAATGACAGCTTCATTAAGTCCATCAGCTATAAAAAGATTGCTTTTGCTACCTATTATTTCGCATTTTATTAAATTCCTATCCAAACATGTACCCTTAAAATACATATTGATATTTCTACATATCGGCTCTATACAAGTTATATTTCTATGGTAATTTTTTTCTCCTCCTAGATATGTTAACTCTCTGTTATTGATGTCTGTAGTTAAATAAACAAATTCTTGTTTTCCACCTATGAGAGAATTCGGAAATTGATTAAAGCTACAAGATTCCATTCAAGCCTTCTAATTCAATCAGTGAAGAGGCGCGCGTCAGTCGGGCATTTGTATTGGTATATGTGAATAATTTACTTATACCATTGTTAAGGAGGTTTTAGACAAAATTATTTAAAAATTTAAGAAAAGTGATTATTTAGTACACTACACCTTTTTAGATAAACCATGACCAACCAACCAGGATTTTTTTTTTTACATAAGAAAGACAAAGTGTAGTACAGATGATCATTTTAAAGGTTTTAAATTAGTAAATAATTTGAAATGCATTGCACATCCATTCATCATAACTTGCATTAACGTATTTAAAAATTAAAAAGTAAATTGGTTTGTATGTGTGCTCGCTCCTTTACATAATTTGCTCCTATCACGATTGAAATCACAGACTTGAGCATCCGCTGGTATATTGTTATTGATTCGACAGTTATTGAAGTTAACCGAAGCCAGAGTAAATATTTAATGCTTTGTTCAATTTTCTTGTAATTGAATAATATTGGTGAATAATTTTTGGATTATAATTTTGTATATAATATGTTTTTTATAATTTCATATTGCATGTACATTTCTTTGAAAACTTATACGTTTATGGATTTGTATGTTTGTTGATGTGTGCGTGCATTAAACTTATTATTTGACCTTACTAATATATATCTACATGGCTCAGTTGCTATATAGTACCAGGATGTAAAAATATTTTTTGATAGCAAGCAAGAAGAAAGGTTGTATTATGATTTCAGTTAATATACAAACAATACACGCCGAGAAGATGCGGTCTGTACTTCTTATAATATTTATGAAATCCTCTACAACTCTCACATAATACGTCAGTTAGAGAAATCCGGTTAAGGAATAATTTATGTCCCTTTGGAGTTTTGAATCGTATGGGAGTTTCCGGATTTGCCATATAAATGTACTGTATAATATGATGTGCTTTATAACACTTTACATAAAAATACATATATTAACCCTTAAATGATATTATGTTTCCTGGTACTAATAATTTATAGTGTTATTTAAATAATATACTAAAAGTGTATTAAGGCATACACATCTTTGAAAGGAAAATATCCTTTTAAGAACATCTTTAGAATAATGTAAGAAGAGGAAATAAAAAAACTACGTGATTTAAAATATAAATGCAAATGAATGTAAGGCGGTAAAAGTTATTGTGTATATTCTATACAAATACAGATATAAAAGACAAAACTACATAAACTACTTTACCATAACTCTTCTTACAACAATATGTTATTGTTGTGGTTGTGTGAAATAATTTATATAATTTTAAGTAAAGATATAAAAATATATGGTATTACCAATATATGCAAACATATTATTTTTTTTATTTATTAAAAACACAGAATGAATATAAACTTATAAAGTAAACAATTATACCAAGGCACCTTCTTATTAATTAAAGTAAGGCTGTAGAGTCTAACCGACCATTCTCGTCTGTGGTTAAAGGGATATAATACCGCACTGACGGAAATATAAACAAGATATATTTAAATATTTTTACCACGACCAGGCAATAAATTTTACATTAAGACACTCAAACACAAAAAGACATGATACATACGATATAAGGATAACATAAATCATTTGAACCCATACCTTTGCAAATGGTGAACTAGACGGTTCATCAAACAGCGCCCAGACCCGTGGTTTGACCCGCTGCCAGGTTCCCACATCCCCAGAAAGGTAAGCCTCTTCATATCCAAAGAGTCTTGCAATTTCCTCTTCCGAAGGTTTCTCACTGTCGATATCCAGCTTATCCAGAATTGCCAAGGTATTCTATCGACAAAAATATTTTTTTAATAAAATCGAATAACTAACTACTTTTGAATAATGATAAGTGCATAAGCATAGTGATGATAAGTGTTATACACGCAGAGAATGTGTTTTTTATTATATACCAAGAAATAAGAAAATATTTAAACAATTGTAGAAAGGGGTCCTTGTTGATAAAAAGCAATATCTTTCAGGCTATATCATTCTCTTTCTATCTTTTGCGATTTTTAATGTGCTTCTTTTAATATATATTAAATTAAGTTATAAAAACAATATATACTTATCTATTTGTTTCATCTAATTAAAAAATGTTTAACAGAATTTCTATAAAAGTTTTTAATAAAGCTTAAAAATATTAATTCTTTGATGTTAATAAATTCATAAAGAATATTAAATATTCTTCCTTGTTTTTGTATAACTTCATTTATTTATTTCCCAAAAAAATATTTATGTTAAATATTGAGCTTTACTAAATTGGAGCTTTAGTAAAGTATTCTAAAATCAATTTCCACCCTCCATGTCTCAAGATTAATTTTTAAATCTTTATGAATTAGGTATGTACCGCAAGTTTAATTTTATTTTGTGTACAAACGACTTCCTTTTAGGTATAAAAATGTTTTTTGAGAATAATAAATACTTTATCACCTCTTATTTGCAGTTTTAATTATTTTCATAGTTAATAACAACATATGTATCCTAACTGCTAATGTTATTAAATTAAAGTAATGAAAGTGAGACTGACAATCGCCATAAACATCTTGTATAGTTTATAAAGTAATCGTTTACGACTATATTGATTTATATTCATTTATTTTGATTTATACCAGCATACAAATTAGCTTGAATAGAATTATCAAACCCTTTCCAATTATTATTATGAACTTATGAATAATTAATAAATGTCAAAACTTAGATAAATATCACGATACCTATATTATAGTTAAATCTTCAGAATGGTCTAAGGACAGAGGGTCAAAATTCTATTTCAAAGCACGTGTCTTTTGTAAGATTCTCCTCTCTTTGTATACTTTTCTAGATATCATATTTTTTAATAATTACTCTCACAAATTGCATACTTACTTTTCATATCTTTACGACGTATCATAATAGAAATCTTTCTAATCTCGTTATAATATCCACTATACATAGTGCTAGGAGCGTTTCGAAAGGAATATTGCATTTAATATTTTTCCAGAGAAACTCACATTTATATTCAGTACGTGACTAAGAAACTAATTTCTATTGCTTTAATGTTATCAAAATAAAGGTTATTTTGGTCCACACAGTGAGCATGTAATATCGACTTTTCTGACTGTTCTAACAACACACTGACGTTTGTATCATTTCTATTAATAGTTTGTTATAGATATTTTAATCTTTAGCACAAAAACATAGATGTATATAACAATGTTACTTAGTATATTTATTAGTTACTGTAAATTTTAGTAGTAGGTTTATAGTGAAGGAGATTTATATATATATTCTACATAGTCATATATATGAGAGACTGAGGAGACTGATAAATAAAGTAGTGTAGAAACCCCTTTTAGATGTAGCACTAACAATAACTCATAATGGACGACAGGAAAAGGCTTTTATTCTATTTCGAGCACCTTTACGAATGGTTTTCTGTATACGAAAATACTCATAAATATAATACATTGTAAACTTAAACGCAATATCAATTAACAAGTTGAAATAATTTATACTACTTATGATTCAAACAATATATATAAATAATATATTCTGTTTATTTTCATATTCATAAACAAGAGGTACTTAAAATATATTATTACAGAAAATCTGAAAATTTAAATAAATTTATAATTTGTAAATTTTATCATTTAATATATCATTAATTGGTCTTATTTTATAAGTAAAAAGCGTTTTCAAATGTCATACTATATACCAAATTGTTTGATTATTTTAAAATAATCTCATATAGTAGAAATCAAACAAACCAATGACAAACAATTATGGTAAACGATTTAAAACCAATGAAGTTACCAATTCCGTATAAATGTTTTACAAATTAAAAACACCCTTTCATTTGCGATTCAACAACTTTACCCTTTGACTGCTGATGCATAAAATAAGTTTGTGAAGTCGTAAATCGTTTCGTTAACGGAGGATCAGTTTCATGGGTTTCGTGTTTTGGTCTAAGTTTTACAATTAAATCGATTGATTATAATTATTATCAAATAATAAGGTAATTCATGAAAACAATAAATTAATAATTCAACTTAATAAATAAATATTGACATTGGGATCGCTGTAAAATATCAACTTCTTCCACGCTCTTTTTATCATACGTTATCTCGGTAGACTTGCTTCTTTGCCATATTATTTTTCACGTATTTTATCGACGTACTCTTCGATAGTACTTTTTCCTTATAATAATGTACATTCATTCTTAAAACTCTTTTTATTTCGTAAAAGCTTTTAAGTGTTAATTTTTCCTTGTAATTGTAACTTAGATATCACATAGGCTGAAAAACAATTGTACCGACTCTATAATGAGATCATTATTTGAATTATTTAAAAATAGTACGTTTATATGGATAATAAAAAACAATACGACATAAAAAAATTTAAACAAACAATGTACGCAATTGGCCGAATATACCTAACCAAAACGTAACTATCCCATTGTAATTCGTTTATAACTTGGTCCAAAGAAAACCGTCTAAAGCAACAGATGGTACGACAAGTTCAACCCAATATGGGCCTACTTTTTCCTACAAACAATGTTTAATTAAATTTTTCTTTAAAAGTAGGCAATGTTTTGTAATAAATTCTGTTTGATAAATTATTTTCGCACCTTATTTATTTTTGCGTACCTACATATATTATTTTTGTGTAAGAAATACAAACAAAATATTATTGTTCTGTGGAAGTGTATATAATGCAGATTGGATTGAATACAAGGATTTGTCTCTTAGTGATTCATTTGAGTCTTCGAATACAGAATATATGAAAAATTCACGAATAACTGAGGTTTATTAGTTAAAATTAGATTTCTATCGTTATTTGTAAGTTGTTTATCTCTTTTTATTTTTAGATTTACTGCCCGGTCCTCAACCTAAATAATAAAAGCATTAATCATCTCTAATATAATACTAAATAGACAAAAAATTAATGTATTAATTATTTTTGCTTTGTTGATAATTTCATCGAGGTGAAAATCATATAAGGTAAATATCGTAAAAAACATATACATTATATAATACAAAAAAGTTTTAACAGTAGTGATAGTTAACTTTGTCATCATTATTTTATACTTAGCTGGCTTAACTATATACACATATAAAAAATTATATTTAAATATATCGGATATCCACAACTTTTTCAGATATAAAACAGATAAATCAATTAAAATGAAGTATGAAATTAGTCGGAGTATAAATAACCATAATCAAGTTAATATTATAAGCGTTTGTGTAAGCTCAGTTAATAATTTTCAATCTTCCGCCGACAGGCTGAAGCCGGTATGTAAAATATCGCTATTGTAATTAAAATATTACTTTTTAATTTATCCAAATTTACTTGATAGTATATGAAAATATAGTAAAAACTCAATAAAATAATAATTCAAATCAATCAAAGGCCATGGTCTAAAGTTTCAGACTTACAAAATTATTGCTTCTTAAAACTTGCAATTGTTATAAGATCTTATAAAGTAGAAAATGAAGTAGTTTTCGTAAATATAACTTTATGTTTAGTTAGCTAAAAACGAATTAGAATTTATTAGAAGTATATATAATATTTCCTCAAGCAATAAATAAAAACAACAATGCAAAATAATAATAACTCAATAAATAATAATGTATTAAGGCAATATCACAGCACCCTTAGAAAGTCCAAAGAAAATCTAAAGTAGGCAGACCCCAAAAACGACAACACTACGCATCTTGAACAAGATTGAAGGGTTTCGAGGGTACTGTTCATTGTGATATCGTAACAAGAGACCTCAGTCAAGAACTCTCCACTCACACACCTTACCTTGAGGGGCAGGAGACAATGCTTTGTGTACGAAATAACTTGGTAAACATAACCCTGATACTGATAAAGTCAATGTAAGCAAGGAAAAAGAAACTTGTGAAAATTTAAGGTTATTAGAACATGATTTCTTTATTCACCATTACAACTATTATTGTTAACAATATCAGTTGTAATGGTGATCGCAATTCAATTAAACTTCAGCCGATTATTTTCCTAAATTAATAATTTATCTACAATCCGAAATTAAAAGCAACCTTAAATCCGGTTATTTATAGCAGTTAACATACGTGAAACAAAATGTATTATGAATATTCCGTAGCAAAGATTTTATCAGGATCGATTATTCATTACGAAGGTTAAAGTATAATGAAAATTAACGAAGCTTATAAACATGTTTAAAAGCTTCAGAGGGTATTTTATAATCAAGATAATAACTAATTTAAATAATAATAACTTAGTATTAAATCATAATCTTTGTAAAACGTTAAATTAGGCCCTGAAATATAAAGTTTGTGTGAAAGCACCTTCACTCTGCAAGAAATGTTAAAATAATTATCAAACTCAGCAGATATTGAATAGAACGCCTAAAGTCTTCCAACTTATGGTTTTATCACAATCTACATTTCGCAGTAATAGAAATTCTTAAAACCAACGTAACTTGGCCTCTGGAAACCTTTGAAACGACAAATTTAAGGTAAGCCTCCAAGATATTTACATTGAAACCAGAAATTCAATTTGTTTTAATCAGAGCGAATTTCTTCACGTTAATTAATGTTATGTTCATTTGAATGTTTTAAATTTATAACATAAATATTTATTCGTATATATTCGTACAATTAAACGGTAAGGCATTATACGTTTATATTTGATGATTATGGGATTGAAACAAATTGTATAAGAAAACAAATGGACTTAAACATATAAGACTACACCAAAATAATAATAATTAGTATTTACAAATAAAAAATATAACAAGTTTTAAAATGAAAGTAAATAATTTTTTTCATTATATTGTAACTGAAAAAACAGAAGAAATAAAAATAGACATTACAAATGAATGAGTATCAGTTTGTAATTGAATTAGTTATTCGATAACAAATACTCGTGGATATTGTATATTGTTGTGTAGTTATGTTTAGATTTTCACATATACAGAAGAAAGATCTTCAAACTCTGACGAATAATCCCAAAGCATAACGACTTCGAACTATCATTATTGTAAAGCTATAAACATACATCCATTGTGAATTCGCTTTATTCCCGAAGAATACGACGATAATAAACAACCCTTTGTTGTATAAAATAATGTGTTTTTTATTGTCCTGATATAAAACGTTTCTCAGACAATATTATTATAGAAGTTTAAATCTTATAAATTATTAGAAGTGATCCATCCCATAATAACAACTGTCAGCGCTTTTACAACAACTCTTAAAATATAATTTATATAAAACTATTTTTAACAGATTGAACTAGCGTTAGTTATTTTTATTTTTAAAACTGTCGACTCTTTTTCAAATTGAGTCAATGCAGCATTTCTAGAGTTAATTTCAGGGCTCAATTTTCATTATTTGAATTAAGCTGTCTCTACATAAATAATATTAGAAATTTTTCTATGTCAGTCATATCAAAAATAGAGATAGATTCCAACCAGAGCGAGTTTGGAGTGGAGTGATAAGTATGGTATCAAAATAGGCCGCCTTGACGCTACCATTCGACGAGCATAAGTGATCACAGGTATTGATTATACGTGGAAAAAATATTAAATAAATATGTAAAAAAGATCTAGATTTGTATTAAATAAAGGATAAATATGCTAAAAACAGCTTAATTGTTTAAAATACTACGAGTTCAATGTATACACTAATTAGAGATGTGATTACAGTTTCAGTGAATTGTTCGCAATTAAGTAATTACATCCTGAATACTCTCTCTAATTTAATAATTGATTTGATCTCCTGCTATAACTCGCCATTTGTACGAGACATTACATTGTCTCGTACAAATGGCGAGTTATTAGAGTATTAATAAATAAAACAAAGGCTACTAATTAATATATATATTTTTTAATTTATTATTGAATTGGTATAGTTAACAATAGTTTTCAAACTTTCAATTCTTTTTTCCAATATCGGTCGAAACTTATTCAGTTGGCTATTTTACTGCAAAATTTTGTGGATATTAACATACACTTATTATACTTAGTATTTTTTGTATTAATTATAGAAATATTTCTTCATAATTGATATCGGGTATTAATTAGAATTAAGCTTTTAACACCACAGTGGTTGAAAGGTAAATAAGAATCAAGATTTTATTTTGATATCAATCTATTATTGGCAAACCGTAGACTAATACAAAATGAAGATCATCTTCAGGGATCACCGTCTGTTTATTTTTATCTTATTTATAGCTTCAAAATTATTCTTGATAGAGAAATTATACTTTTTTTTAGCTTGGCCTTTTCGGAACGGACGAACGAAATTTCGAGATAACTTCTTAAGGCGTAAATATATTGTAACCAAATATATTTATATATAACTATTACGTAATAAAACTAATTTTAAAAAACATTTCTAAGAAATATAAATCTTCAATAAATCAATGTTACACAAAGAACAGGAAATTCGAGATTTGTTGATACCAGAATAACATTTTACGATCGTTTTTTATTATCTTCCAGAACATTTAAATCATCCACGTTTCATCGATACATCTGAATTTGATTCATATATTCTGTTTACTGGCAGCTATTAATATTAGAAAAAGAAAAGAGTCGTCAGAAACGAAGATGCTTTTTCTTCAACTCTGAATGTAGTTAAATAAAAAGAGACAGGGACACAGAGAGAGAAAGACACGCACACGTCCACACACACACACACACACACACACACGCACGCACGCACGCACGCACGCACGAACGCACGCACGCACGCACGCACGCACGCACGCACGCACGCACGCACGCACGCGTTAAGTGACAATTTCTATAAAATCCGAAAACAAAATCCATATTAAGGAACTATATTACAAAAATAAATAAATATCAATTTAAACGTAACTGTAATGTTGAAAACCTTAATACTGTGCTATATTATATATGCAGTAGTATGTTAGTATGTAGTTATGAGATGGTCGTATCCTGTTTAGCTTCTTAAAATACAATAGTATTGTGAAATTCATTTCCTGCAATAAGGTAAAATAAATGTAAATAATATTGTATACATTACCCCTAACTGTATTTTTATTCAATTGAACGAGGAAACGTAAACATTATAAGATTTGAAAATAGCTGTTCTGCTTCTATTATAATAAATCACCTTCAATCCGATTATTATCTTAATGCTTGTTTAGTGTAATGTGTTCTTTGAAATATATTATATATATCTACCTGTCTGTACCGACGTAATGTTTTTGTTATTTGGTCAGTTAATTTTGTGAACTGTTCCAACTATGATATTCCTCTCAGATATCTCAGACTATCTCATGAATAAGAATAATGCGGAAAATACCGAATTTAAATTTTAAAAAAAATTGAATACGGGTAAAAAATGTATCACGAAATTTTTTATAGAAAAATATTTATGTCAATAAATAAATCCCTAACTCATTATTTTCACTACTGCATGTTAATATTCTTTAAGTTAGAAGAACAAACAAATAACGCACCAAACGGAGATTTGTATAACAGGAAAATATTTAATAAAGTCTCAGCGAAGTAATCACATCCTTTTCCAAAGCGCTCAAAGGCAATGTAGACGATATGTCAAAGAGTTCAAGTTTTGTATTCAAAGAGGAATAAGTCAACATAAATAAACATATTGCCTTTTATCTTTTATTTTTTTTCTTTATACAAACATATATATATATATATGTATATATATATATATATATATATATATATATATACAAAAATATAAGTTAAAAGTTTACACCAAGGAATATCTCGAGTTTTGGAATAATATTATTCAAACTTATTGTGCAGTTATTAAAATGTTCTTCAATAATAATTGAAGTGTAATATAATTTAAATTATAATTAACTACCATGATAATAATTAATTGTGAAATGAAAAGAGAATAAGATATTGTATTACCAAATTATAGTATTATAATTATTATATTGTTGTACAACATTAAAATAATGCATATATCAAATACTTATATTAATTTGTTATTGGGAACTAAGATAACATAAACACAGTTATATCTATCTGTTAGGAACGTGTCAGGAACAAATTTTCAATTGATATTGCAATGTTAGTCTAAATGATCAAAGTGAATTTTGTTTATATTGAAATACAAAGCACTTAGTATTTTATAAAATAAACTTTGATACGGAAATTCAAACAACCAATACAAAGCTATTTGTATGATTTTAAAGTTTAAAATAATGCAGTAACTATTGTGCGTAGGTTTCTTTATTTTGGGATTTAGTTTGGCTGGTTTTACGTTTAAATCGGTGTCTAATTACTTTAAGATTTTTCTGAAAAAAGCATCTCTATTTATTTATTATTTTCTAGTCTTATTTTTAAAAATATAATAATACACCTGCTCTTTTAACCCAAATTTTGTTTATGAACCAAAAATTTCAGGCTTCATAAAAACTGAATATATTTTTTACGTCCAAAAGTAATATTTTTGAAATAAAAATTTCTTTAATTACACAGTACATTATTTTAATACATAATGAAATCGTATAATGTATATATTAATTATTTTTACTTACATATTTTTATGTATGAGTATTTTATATTTTTTATACTATTATTATACTCGTACCTGTATTTGTTTTCTCCATTCAAAATTAATGTTTTTTACTAGTACCCACTACGAAGTTATAATATATTAGTGAATGTATTAAAAAATGAAGAAATTTCTATGTTAATGACTAAAACGATATTCCGGTAACGTAATCTAATCAGTGTTGAGGTTAATGTGGTTAGTGTATCGAGTAGCACTCAATGTAACATGTCTTCAAAGACGCTCTGTGCATGACTCAAGCTTCCAGTGTCAGTGTAAATATATTATTAATACCTAATGCTTCGTTTGTATTTTTATTATAAAAACATTAGTTTTTAAACAGATGATTGATTTATTTATTAGAACTATCGACATATAGACAAACAGAACCTGTAACTTTTGGTTCTCACTCGTCATACTACGATTTGAGCCAGTGAGAACTACCAATTGAGAACACGACATTGTTTGTATTCAGTTTAATGGATTTATAATAAACGCCTTTTAGTCATTTATTTTGTTCATTTATTTATTTTCCCGCCTGTTCCTATGCCTCAAAAAGAAAGGCACAGCATACCCGAGATAAGAAACTAAAAATTTAAAATAATATGAAAATACAAAATATATAATTTTGACGATGTACATGTATGTAAAGTGAATATTCTATTAACAATATAGAGAGAGGTCTTATCTACCTTACTAATACGAGGCGTATTATTTTCCTTTCTTTTTTACTTTAATTTGCCAAAACCCTTACCTACTATCGTTATGTCCCTTAATCCTTTCCTACCTTTATATCCTTTCAAATATGCTTTTATATCCTTTATTCACATGTGATACAGTAAATTATTAAAAATATTTTACTTAATATATAAGACGAGAAAAAGAACATAAAGTAATAGAGACTTATCTTTTTACAAATTAACAACATTAATTTCAAAATACAATAACAACATATTACACCTCAGTTTAATTTAGAACTTGGCAACATTTCCGAACGGAATATCAAAGTTCGAACTTGGCAAATGTAGATTTGATCGCTGTCTGTTTTCTATCCATTACCCGAGGGAAGTGTTGAATAAAATTGATTATCTACAATTGTAACATTCTGTTATAGTGCTGTAAAATAATAATGCCTATTCTTTAGGAGTTGTTTATTTCATTAGGTTAAAATATGTATTGCTATAGATGATATAATGATCACATTATATCCAGGCATCAGCCTGGACTGTAATATTTGTTGAAGTTTATATTTATCAACATTTAACGCCCAAATTCTGCTTAATACTGATACTTTTTGTTAAATGTTATAATTATCTTTATACACATGTATTAATTTTACGGGTTTTTACCACAATCCTGACTCGAATTGACCATGTTGATGTTTTATTGGTGTTTCTTTAGCGTTCCTGGAGAATTTGTGTTTACAATTGAATCCAGTTGATAGCACTGCGCTCAGACTCCAGGATTTTTCGTGACAGCACATTTTATGCTGTGGTTACTAAAACATTATTATATTATAAAACGAATCCCTAAAAGTAAATAAGATAAGCAATAATAAGGAACATAAAAAAAAAATATTGTAAGATAAAAAACTTCAATATGATATAAATACGATGAAATCTCAAATCATTTCCACCAAAAATATCACCTGACTAAGCTAGTTGATATTTCGCAAGATAGATTAAGTTATGTCCCCGTAAAGTTATCTTGTTACAAAGTTATAGCACTGAATCAATTTGTGTAAACTACAACCTGGTAACTTCAGGTTAATAGAATTACCTTACCCTGGGCACGTGTGTTGAGTGGAGTTGATTTAATACATTTTTAATTGTAATAAAATATATAACTTAACTAATAAATGATTAGTGATACTTTTTTGAAGTAGCTTGTTTATTTTATAAGGAATCAGACCAAATAAAAAAATATATGAAATTTAACTTTGACTGACTTTCAAGACAATTTATTAAGATAGCATTTGAAGAAAATACATAAATAATGTACCGTCCCGAAAATAATTTGCATTCGTGAATTGTTCCCTGAGGGTGGGAATGATTGTTCACAAACGCCTGAAACTTTGTTTTAATCTTCTGACGACGGTCAGACTTAGTAATATTAAATAGTATGAGATAACAAAACATAATATATACTTTGTTAAAAGATTCTTCTAATAAAGAGGAACTTTCAATTACGAGTATTATGTAAAGATTATTTATTAACACTCTAATAAGGTAAATTACCCAAACCAATATTGAGAAATATATTTCTGAAGATAAATAATATGATTGTTATCAATAATTGATAATAATTACACTTAAGAAATGTATTTTATTTACAGGCAACATATCAAATATTCATGATCACATCTGTACTTAAGCAGTTTATATTTATATATATATATATATATATATATATATATATATATATATATATAAATATAAACTGCTTAATAAATAATTGCTGCTTATATTTATATATTAAGTTTATATATATATTTTTATTTATATTATCTTTTACATAAATCTAATAGAAATAATACTATGAAACACATTTTTTTAAAGGACAGGTTGGCAATGAGTAGATGGTACCCGGTAACTTTAAACAGGATATTTGGATATATGTGCAAACTTTGCCTTTAAATGTAAACACAAGTGGGGAAATAAGAGACTGTGAAAAACAGTTTCACTGACCAGGTGAAAATGGATTATAATATCTACTTTATACAAATCTCCTATGAGTGGGTGGTACCACCCCGCACGAATAAATTACAATTACGATTTACCAATTTTAATTATAATGCGTAACATTGAGAGACACTAGTCTCTTTATGTCGATTTCAGAAAACCCCATTCTCGCGTGTCAAATGATCCCAACAAAGATACTTGTTTCAAGTTATTTGTCCGTCTTTACGTAAATATTTCATGGATTCACGACTCAAGGGAAAACCTTGTTTAGTAAACTAGAAAATGTAACTGCTTGTTTATTTATTCATTCATTTATACAATAAATGTGTATCTTTACAAAAAATATAGCCTTTAATATTCTTTTATAATTTTTCTCAATATAAACATTTATATTATTTTATTCCGATATATATATTTGTTTTATTTATTGTCTGTATGTTTTATCATTTGAACAGGTATTATAACTATTGGAACAACTCTGATATAATGTGAGTTCTAGAGCGAATATCGTAGCTTTAAAAATAACAAAAATATAAATTCTGTTGAATAAATAGTGCCATTCTTTCCACAAAGACAAAACCTCGAAAATACCCATCATAGGAGGATTATCTTTCTGCTGTATAAATGATACATTATACTTAATGTGTTTGTACTATTTAAATTTTTTGGTTGCCATTGTCACATTTTTTCACATTGCTGGTTTGCTTTTCTTAACTTCATTGCGGCATGTCAAAAGTTTATTACTATACTAACTATGGGATGCCATTAACGTATAATTGTGTACTAAAAAGCAATTTACGTCACTTATTTTATCTTATATACTGCTTTGGAAAAATAAATTAATTAACTTAAAATCGTGTCTAATGGAAAAACATTTATGGGCATTGATGTTTTTCTTGGCAAAACAATAAACGTTTTTATAAATGTACATAATTTTTTATCAACTCTTTTGAAATCTTAATTTTGATTGTACCCACTACTACAGACTACTCTAATATTAATGCTTTTAAATATGTCAATCTTTCAAAAACATCACAATTTTTCCTTCTAAGCGATAATGGTGTAATGTTTAAAATTAAATCATATTTTATAACCATTGTTGTTTGAATCTAAAGAACGCAATTGAAGCAACTTCGCTATTGAGTATAATAATATAATATTTAATATGATTCCTCCATACGTCTTCGATTTTTCTTATATTTTTCCCTATTACTAGTATTCACATAAATACATATTTGTAGCTCTATATTTTGATAAACTTTCTGTCATCGAAATTGTGATAGGAGCTTAGTGACCTGTGACATTGGTTTATCCAATACACGCACCAGGCTCCCACAAATGACTTTTGTCCACCAGTGTTTTATTATGCTATTAACATTTATCATACTGTGTATATATTTCTTGTTTGAAAGAAAGAAGGAAATAAATAAATTGATTATTATTAATTCTTACTTAATCTTATCATTTTACCTTTTTTATTAAGGTTTATGTAAATTTTAGATGAAATCATAAATGGACATAATTTTTTAAATGCAATTCTAAATTGTAGTAACAAAAAGATAACCTTCTGTATTTTATATTCGCGAGCAATAGCTAGTTTTATATAATTACAAACAAGTCTTTCAAAAAAGTAAAAATACAAATAAATCGATGAGAAAATTTAATTAATAATATAAATAGCTCAGAAATAGAAGAATATTTCGATATGCATAACACGGAAACCTGGCTTACTTTAAAGCTACAAATGTCGTGAAACAAAAACCAGACATTAGTCTTCCTGACACTCCCGAGAGTATCACGAGACACTCAGGTACCTGTAGTGTCAAGTGACAAATAATACACCTAATATGCTTTTAATATAATTGACTTTACATTATATTATGACGTAATCAATCAACAAATATTAAGGAAGGTTTGGTCAATTCATTAATATATTTATGCTAAAAATATTATCAATGATTGTTTTTATCTCTATTATAAATACACAATAATAGCCGTTTACATTATATATTTATGATAATAATAGTATGTTATTGGAAGTATTATTAAGGTAATGTGTAATATAAATAACGTATTCGATAGACGATCTTTGATGTGAAATACGAAAAGACCGCAGATGGCAGCGAGTTATCTGGAATGAAATAATATTACAGCTTCGTGAGAGTATGAGCCGGCATAATGCGCATATTTTTAGATAAAAAGAATTATTATACAAAAAACTAAACTAACCACTTTGTTAAAAGCTACATAATATTTTCTACAATGTTGTTTACACCACAGTCCTGGATTGTACACATTGAAAGCATACTTGATATAATTTTCATATAATAATTATATTTATATTTAATAACAGAATATTGCTTTTTTATTCTATATTGGTTTCAAGTAATTTTTATAGGTTACTATATTGTTGTAAACTTATCGACATTTTATGCTTATCAATCATCGCCCAAGCTTTTGCATCAATTAATTTCATTACAAAATTGAACTATTATTAAAACAGGGCGCGGTCAAGTCTTTTAATATTTAGAGAAGTGATCAATTTAAAGGCATGTCTGTCGGATGCTCGGTTTATTCACCTGGAATAAATTTTCATGGGTCATTACGCACGAAGATTACACACAATTTTCATGAATCTTTGGTAAAATTCGGTATTAAATACATTATGGTTATTGTCAAGCAAAGAGCCTCTTTTGTTCCAATATCTGGCCTATTACACCATTTTTTATTATTTTTTCATCAACATTTTTCAATATCAATTACAAAACAAGGTATCACTGTGTGGGCTATTTTTATCAGGTAAGATCCTTTGAAGTTTTTTTTATAGAAAGATTTCTAAAATTATACCGTTATCTAAAGATTTACATAACGGTATAATTTTAGTTTCACAACTATATAAATACTTAAATAAATTCTAGCTTAGCACTAAATACAAATTAAGTTTAGACATATATATATATTATCATTTATATCCATAATAATAAATATTTTAAACAAATATTCAATGTAAAAATAAATCAACATGGACATTACCGAACCCGGGAGGTTAAACTATTGAGCTTATTATCCTTAGCGTTTATAATCGTTATTATAAGGATATAAGCGCACAGATTTTAAAACTGTTTTAGAATATCCCAACGTATGTTTTCAAGTTTATACTAAAATGTAACATTGAAAAGTCGCCAAAACTAAAATTAAAGTTGAAAATACGTTATTCACGTTATAAATATTCAAATTTAAAATAAATATAAGATACCTAAATTATTTTCCTTAAGCCTCATCCAACTATAAACAATAATATTTGTATAAACGGCTGATCGAATAATTAAACCAACATCCAAGTTACAATTTAGACAGGATTAAACAACTTCAATTGAAACACTATTTGTATAATTCTAAGAATTATTTTTGTACTCATATCGAGTCCTTGACCTCGAGATGGGTCTTGTTTGACGAGATGTTTGACACAATTTTCTTTATCATTCGAATCCTCTCCTAGTAAAAGAATCATCGATAAGGGCTGTCAAATACTGAAGTTCTAATGAGTAACAATACATAAATATACATATATATTAAATTATTTAAACTTATTTGTTAAAACACAAGTATATATACGTAGGTAGCATAAAACCCTCAGCTATGAGGTCATTCTTCAATAAATTTGATCGCTTCGTCTTCACAAGTGGGATAGCTTTTATTTGGCTCAAAGAATTAGCATAGCTATTTAAAAGGAAATAGGCCAGCATTCCTATCTCTATAACATGTGCATTCATTGATACGACATTCTCGGTTCAATTCTTTTTTACTTTTAATATTGTAAGTTCTTATTGACTTGACTATTACATGAGTTTTATAAAATATTTTACTTTACAGATCTGGCACTTGAAATGTTAAAAAATAAATATTTCGAAGATAAATTCAGACGTTTCCAATGCTATCCAATCTATTGCGTTTTTAAGACTCCTTTTAATCTGTCCTAAGTTTAAAGTTATTTGTTCTCTGGGAGCAATAATAGTGAAGCACGTAACCACGTCGTTATGGTTGGCAGAGTGTCTCCACTTAAAAAGGATTGTCATTGACATTTTTATTATTGGCAATATACTCTGTATATCTACTTTAGAACTACTGCCGATAAAGTATTACATGACGAACGTTTTATTAGCAATCTTATCATATTTTTAGATAACATTTTGAATAATGCTTAAAATTTAAACTTATTTGTTAAAACACAAATTATATTTAAAGTCTAAAGCATATATATACTATTTGAATTATAAAACCTATATTATTTTTCTTCCAGGTAGGGAAGTAGTAATTCCATAAGAACTCTTTAAGAATCTTGAAAATTGCAGTGAAAGAAGAAATACAAATTCTAAACTATTCAAGAAACTAATGAGACTTGCATTGAAATTATACAAATTGGAAGTCAGAAGCATCTAGACAATTTGAAAGAACGTTCGAAAAGGCGACGTTGCAAAAGCCCACTTCGTGAATATCCCACTACACCTACCCACAAGTTACGACTTAACTTCAGATGGATTGGCATCAAACAAACATTGGTAGAAAATTGGCAATTTACAGCGTCAAAGATCAATATAATCAAAGGAATCACAACTTTTTTCATACTAGCGATATTGTTTTAGGATATTAAAACTAAACCTACCGACAATTCTTGTGTAACTGTTCCTACTGCACGCCGTCAAATTGACCGGTAATTAAAAGTTATTTTATTATATAACACAGGTAATAATGGAAATAACTAAAAGTAAAGAATGCAGAAAATATTATATGCATATTCTAAGAATTGTCATGTAGTTTGATAACGATATTATAACGTTTAAAAATGTGTAAGTTTCACAAAAATTTAAGAACGGTCATTTTGACCGGTACTTGGTAGGTTTAGTGTTAATATAAAAGGAATGTATTATTGGTTTAATTTGGCATCCAAAAAATAAATGTCTTGATTTCTTCCGTATTATTAAGAATGAAGTTCATAGATTACGTGTATAAAATTGTTAGGCAGATTCAGATTTAATGGAATAATACTTGATATAATTTGTTCCATAATATTAATACTATGAAATTATTAAATTATGATGGTCTTCAATAGCAAATACTTAACTATTGTTGATTAAATAAATAAAATACTAACAAGAGATAGAAATACACTTAAGTTTAAAATGACAATAATGTTTACATTACCAAAATAGTCTAGCCTTTAAATGTAGACTTTGGCTTAGATAATAACCAATTTGAGTATTGAGAGACGAACCTTTATAATGTTTCCCTCTGGACGAATTTTGCTGATATCCATACAAATGCTTTTACGACTTTCAGGAACATATGTTTTCATAATTGCATCTTTAATATTATATGAACTTAGAAACTACATATGTTTTACCATATGCGTGAATTTTAGTGAAGTGTAATGTGCACCATATCCCAAGTACAACTACCCTTTATATTCTTTATTCACATATGATACAGAAATTTTAAGAAAAAATACTTTAGCTTTGCAAATTAACAACATTCATATCAATAAAAATAAAATACAATAACACATTTTAAATTAATTAATTTATAATTTACTAATTTTGCAACTTTTCTTATCAGAATATCGAAGTTCGAACTTGGCATATGTAGATTTGATCGATGTCTGTTCTCTATCTATTATCCGAGTAAAGTGTTGAATAAAATAATTATATAAAATTGTAGTTATATTACTATGAGACCTGGACTTAAGTACTCAATATTTGATTTGTTGTGATTACAAGACAATTTATTTATTTATTATTTATTTATTTATTTATATGTTTTCCAGTTTCAATCCATACCAGTGATCTCTTATGTACGTCAAATGGAAGTGACAGGAAGACCTATTTTGATATAATATGTATAAAAATAAGCCCTTCTCACCAACTTAAAATAAGGCTACGAGGGTTCCAAACGCGCCGTTGTCTGAGAAGAACCACACAACAAACTTAGCCGGGTTTTTTTTTTATTTGAATACTAAACCCTAAAAAGAAAACATTTTTTTTTAATAAGTCACATAGAGAAATCGCTCTTGTTATATCTTCAATATATACAATAAATACGGTGAAATATAAAATCAATTTCACCCTAAATATCACCTGACTAAGTTAGTTCATATTTTGCAAGATAAATTAAGTTATGTCCCGTGAAGTTATCTTGTTACAAAGTTATAGCACTGAATCAATTAGTATAAACTATAACCTGGTAACATCAGGTTAATAGAATTACCTTACCCTGGGCACGTGTGTTGAGTCGAGTTGATTTAATACATTTTTAATTGTAATAGAATATGTAACTTAACTAAAAATGGTTCGTATTTTTTTTTACTAGTTTCTTTAACACATATCAAATGGAGTCTGACTTTCAATCAGCGGAATGAACACAGGCAATTTTAAAAAATCAGATAAAACGAAAATAATAGATACATGAAATAAAAACGGTGACTTCAAAAATAATTTATGAAGAAAGCATTTGAAGAAAATAAATCCAAAATCTGTATACCATTCAAAAATAATCTGCATTTGTGAATTGTTTTGAGGGTTGGAATTATTTTTCACAAACACTTGGAAATTTGTATGAATCTTCTGACGAAGACGCTATGTATGTATTAGTTAGTTTAGACAATATAATATTTTCTTCTTTTAATAAAGAAAACGTTTCAATTACTATGTGATGATAATTTGTTAATGCTCTAATAACTACTATATAGTTTGACAAATTACCCAAATCATATATTAGATATATGTTTTTCGAGAGAAATAATATGATTGGTATTGATTAATGATAATAAATATACCTGAGAAATGTTTATTATTTAGGGACAAAATATAAAATATTCATGTTCAAATCATATAATCATCTTAATAAGTTTCTATAATGACATACTTAATATGAGAAATCTAGTAGAAGTAATATAATGAAAAAAATAAATTAACTAGGCAGGTTGGCCAATTTGTAGATGTTACCTGATAGCTACCGGTAACTTTATATATTTGAAAATATATGTAATGCGTTGTCATTCTTGATTGTCATTGCTGCCATTCATACTTTACCAACAATATTGTACTTGCATAGTAATAATGGTGTATTGTTCAAAATTACAATACCTTTTATAACAATGCCTACTAAAAACTAAAGAAAGCAATTGAAGTAACTTCGCTGTTGAGTATTGAGTTAATATTGTTACTGTAATGTTGTGTCAAATATAACACGTCAACATTGATTTTTAAAAATGAAAATAAAACTACAGTGATTTTTCATATACTTTTTTTCTATTACTATTGTTTACGTATATACATTTTTGTATGTCTACATTTTGACAAACTTGATGTCATCGAAATTGTGATAGGAGCCTAGTGACCTGTGACATCGGTTCATCCACTACACGCACCAGGCTTCTAGAACTGATTTTTGTCCACCAGTGTTTTATTGTTTTATTAAAATTTATCATATTTTGTTTATAATTAACCTTTGACAGAAAAAAATTATAAAAATAGATTGATTATGAAAAATTTTTACTTAATCTTACCTTTTTAAGTCTTTTATAAATGATTATATAAAATACTAGACTATTGGCCAGTTCTACAAACGGGCAAGATCTAGTAAGGTTTCAGATCTTCGCCAACGGTAGTTGTATTTTTAATTAAACACAGAAAAAATCCAAAATATGTTATTGTTACCACATTGTATTTACTAAAGTAACATTTTTATAAAAATGTATATAATGTATTAACCATTCCTGTTTGGATCTGGATCCTGCTGTAGCAATAGGAGCGTGCCCATATAATCAGACAACTGTAGAAAAGTCTTATAGTATAGATAGGTAAAATCTTAACAAACTGTCCGGTTTTTATAAGCAATTATAAATTGTAGTTGTGAAAAGATAACCATCTGTATTCTATGCAGACAAAGTCACCGGCATAGCTCGTTTTATATTATAATTACAAACAGAGTCATTTAAAGTCAGTCAAAAAGTACAACTAAACCGATTCGAATATTCAATTCATAATAAAAATATTTCTTTTTAATTTGACACAAAAACCTTGATTACTTTAAAGCTACAAATGTCGTAAACCAAAAGCCAGACATTAGTCTTCCTGACATTCCCGAGAGTATCACGAGACACTCAGGTACCTGTAGTATCAAGTGACAAATAATACACCTAATATGCTTTTAATATAATTGACTTTATATTATATTATGACGTAATCAATCAACAAATTTCAAGGAAGGTTTAGTCAATTTAGTGTGGAATACAGCTATTTTCAAATTACTGAGTTTAAAATTCCAGTTTTTAAATAATTATTATGCTAAAAATGTTATGTATGAATTTTGTAATTTCTATTATACTTACACAATAATAGCTGGCATTATTACCTTTCCCAAAGACGAAATTAATTGATTACAATATTTACATTATATATTTATTATAATAATATTAAGCTATTGGAAGTATTATTAAGGTAATGTGTAATATAAATAACGTATTCGATAGACGATCTTTGTGAAATACGAAAAGACCGCAGATGGCAGCGAGTTATCTGGAATGAAATAATATTACAGCTCCGTGAGAGTATGAGCCGGCATAATGCGGATATTTTTAGATAAACAGAGTTATTTTATAAAGAACTAAAATAACCACTTTCATAAAAAATTACACATTTTCTTTAAAAATGGTACACTTACAAGTCCTGACACTGATAGCCTTAATATAATTTTCATATAATAATTATACATATTATTTATATTTCTTAACATAATATTGTACTTTTATTCTATATTGGTCTCAAGTTATTTTTATATGCATTACTATATTGTTGTAAACTTAATAGCTCTTGCATCAATTAATTTCATTACAAAATTGAACTATTATTAAAACAGGCTGCGGTCAAGTCTTTTAATATTTTAGAAGTGATCAATTTAAAGGCATGTCTGTCGGATGTTAGATTTATTCACCTGGAATATAAATTTTCATGGGTCATTACGCACGAAGATTACACACAATTTTCATGAATCTTTGGTAAAATTCGGTATTAAATACAACATTATGGTTATTGTCAAGCAAAGAGCCTCTTTTGTCCCAATATCTGGCCTATTATACCATTTTTTATTATTTTTTCATCAACATTTTTCAACATCAATTACAAAACAAGAAGATACCTGATAAAAACAGCCCACACAGTGTCCTTTGAGGTTTTTTATATAGAAATCTTTACATAACGGTACAATTTCACTTTCACAACTATATAAATACTTAAATAAATTCTAGCATAGCACTAAATACAAATTAAGTTTAGACATATGTATATATTATCATTTATATCCATAATAATAAATATTTTAAACAAATATTCAATGTAAAAATAAATCAACATGTACATTACCGAACTCGGGAGGTTAATCTATTGAGCTTATTATCCTTAGCGTTTATAATCGTTATTATAAGGATATAAGCGCACAGATTTTAAAACTGTTTTAGAATATCCCAACGTATGTTTTCAAGTTTATACTAAAATGTAACATTGAAAAGTCGCCAAAACTAAAATTAAAGTTGAAAATACGTTATTCACGTTATAAATATTCAAATTTAGAATAAATATAAGATACCTAAATTATTTTCCTTAAGCCTTAATAAACAATAATATTTATATAAACAGCTGATCGAATAATAAAGCCAACATCCAAGTTACAATTTAGACAGGATTAACAAAATTAAACAACTTGAATCGAAAGACTATTTGTATAATTCTAAGAATTATTTATTGATAGGGTTTATTTGTACTCATATCGAGTCTTTGACCTATAGATGGGTCTTGTTTGACGAGATGTTTGACACAATTTTCTTTATCATTCGAATCCTCTCCTAGTAAAAGAATCATCGATAAGGGCTGTCAAATACTGAAGTTCTAATGAGTAACAATACATAAATATACATATATATTAAATTATTTAAACTTATTTGTTAAAACACAAGTATATATACGTAGGTAGCATAAAACCCTCAGCTATGAGGTCATTCTTCAATAAGTTTTATCGCTTCGTCTTCACAAGTGGGATAGCTTTTATTTGGCTCAAAGAATTAGCATAGCTATTTAAAAGGAAATGAGGCCAGCATTCCTATCTCTATAACATGTGCATTCATTTATACGACATTCTCGGTTCAATTCTTTTTTACTTTTAATATTGTAAGTTCTTATTGACTTGACTATTACATGAGATTTATAAAATATTTTACTTTACAGATCTGGCACTTGAAATGTTAAAAAATAAATATTTCGAAGATAAATTCAGACGTTTCCAATGCTATCCAATCTATTGAGTTTTTAAGACTCCTTTTAATCTGTCCTAAGTTTAAAGTTATTTGTTCTCTGGGAGCAATAATAGTGAAGCTCGTAACCACGTCGTTATGGTTGGCAGAGTGTCTCCACTTAAAAAGGATTGTCATTGACATTTTTAGTATTGGCAATATACTCTGTATATCTACTTTATAACTACTGCCGATAAAGTATTACATGACGAACGTTTTATTAGCAATCTTATCATATTTTTAGATAACATTTTGAATAATGCTTAAAATTCACAAATTATATTTAAAAACTAAAGCATATATATTTCCATTATAAATCCTATATTATTTTTCTTCCAAGTAGAGAAATAGTAATTGCAAGAACTCTTTAAGAATCTTGAAAATTGCAGTGAAAGAAGAAATACCAATTCAAAAACTATTCAAGAAACTAATGAGACTTGCATTGAAATTATACAAATTCGAAGTCAGAAGCATCTACACAACTTGAAAGAACGTTCGAAAAGGCGACGTTGCAAAAGCCCACTTCGTGAATATCCCATTATACCTACCCACAAGTTACGACTTAACTTCAGATGGTTTGTCACCAAACAAACATTGGTAGAAAATTGGCAATTTACAGCGTCAAAGATCAATATAATCAAAGGAATCACAACTTTTTTTATACCAGCGATACTGTTTCAGGATATAGATATAAAAGGAATGTATTATTCTTATTGGTTAAATTTATCACCCAAGAAATAAACGTCTTGATTTCTTCCTTATTATTAGGAATGAACTTCATAGATTACGTGTATAAAATTGTTAGGCAGATTCCGATTTAGTGGAATAATACTTGATATAATTTGTTCCATAATATTAATACTATGAAATATGTCTTCAATAGCAAATACAAAATTTTTGTTGATTAAATACAGTAAAGTTTAAAATGCCAATAATGTTTACATTACCAAAATAGCCTATAAATATAGACTATGGCTTTGATAATAACCAATTTGAGTATTGAGAGACGAACCTTTATAATGTTTCCCTCTGGACGAATTTGGCTGATTTCAATACAAATGCCTTTACGACTTTCAGGAACATATGTTTTCATAATTGCATCTTAAATTAAACCTTTAATATTATATGTACTTAGAAACTACATATGTTTTACCATATGCGTAAATTTTAGTGAAGTGTAAGGTGCACCATTACCCAAGAACGACTACCCGCCTTTATATTCTTTATTCACATATGATACAGAAATTTTAAGAAAAAATACTTTAGTTTTGCGAATTAACAACATTCATATCAATAACAATAAAAGACAATATTACATAATAAATTTAAATAATTTATAATTTACTAATTTGGCAACTTTTCTTATCAGAATATCGAAGTTCGAACTTGGCAAATATAGATTTGATCGCTGTCTGTTCTCTATCTATTATCCGAGCAAAGTTTTGAATAAAATAATTATAGAAAATTATAATTGTAATTGTAATTCTATGAGGCCTGGACTTTAGTACTCAATATTTGATTTGTTGTGATTAGAAGACAATTTATATATATATATATATATATATATATATATATATATATATATATATTTATATGTTTTCGACTTTCTACTTATACCAGTGATCACTTGTGTACGTCAAATGGAAGTGACCGGAGGATTTATTTTGATATAATATGTATCAAAACAAGCCCTTCTCTCCAACTTAAAATAAGGCTACGAGGGTTCCAAACGCGCCCTTGTCTGGGAAGAACCACACAACAAACTTAGCCGGGTTTTTTTAAATTTTAATACTAAACCCTAAAAAGAAAACATTTTTTTTAATAAGTCACATAGAGAAGTCGCTCTTGTTAAATCTTCAATATATACAATAAATACGATGAAATGTAAAATCATTTCCACCCCAAGTATCACCTGACTAAGCTAATTGATATTTTCAATTTGTATAAACTATAACCTGGTAACATCAGTTTAATAGAATTACCTTACCCTGGGCACGTGTGTCGAGTCGAGTTGATTTAATACATTTTTAATTGTAATAAAATATGTAACTTAACTAATAAATGGTTAGTATTTCTTTTAACTACTTTCTTTAACATATATCAAATGGAGTCTGACTTTCAAAAAGTGGAATAAATACATGCAATTTTTAAAAGTCAGATAAAACCAAAATAATAGATACATGAAATAAAAACGGAGACTTCGAAAATAATTTATGAAGAAAGCATTTGATGAAAATAATTCCAAAATCTGTATACCCTTCAAAAATAATCTGCATTTGTGAATTGATTTGAGGTTTGGAATGATTTTTCACAAACCCTTGGAACTTTGTTTTAATCTTCTGACGAAGACATTATATATGTATTAGTTAGTTTAAGACAATATAATTTTCTTCTTTCAATAAAGAAAACGTTCCAATTGCTATGTGATGACAATTTATTAATGTTCTAATAACTACTATATAGTTTGACAAATTACCCAAATCATATATTAGAAATATGTTTTTGAGAAATAATATGATTGGTATTGATTAATAATAATAAATCTAATCATCTTAATAAGTTTCTATAATGACATACTTAATATAATATGAGAAATCTAGTAGAAGTAAACTTATGAAAAAATAAAATTAACTAGGCAGGTTGGCCAATGGGTAGATGTTACCTGATAGCTACCGGTAACTTCATATATTTGGAAATATATGTAATGCGTTGTCATTCTTGACAAATCACTACGAGAAAGGACAGTGCTTGGGCTACTCTTTCACTCACCGGACGAAAATAAATTATAATAGCTACTTAATCCTATTTTCTATGAGAGGCTGCTACTACATCGGTCTACCCAGACCTAACTAACTGCAGTCAATACACTTTTTAATTAGAATGCACATCGCATTGAAGGACTGTGATCGCGGTTGGGTGCCGATTTTACCGGATCCCTATTCTCTCGTAACAAATTATCAAAACAAAGATACTTGTTGCAAGCTATTTGTTCGTCTTTAAGTAAATATTTCATGGAGACAAGACTCAAGGGAAAACCTTGTTTATTGAGATAGAAAATGCCTGTTTATTTATTCTAAACAGTAAATCTTTACAAAACATTCAGCAATAAATGTTTTTTAATTAAATTTTTCAAGATATATTGAAATAAATAAATAAATGTATATATTTTGACACCTTTTGAATAGGTATCATGCTGAAACTATATAAACGATTTTGACGTAATGAGTATAACAACGAACTTTATTCAGTATAATAAATATTAAAATAAAGATAACAATAATTATCATGAATAACTTTTAAATAATCGTGGATATAGTATCATTTTCCTTACAAAAATTTACAAATATTATTATGTGAAAATAATGTTTTGATATCAAATATATCTTTGCAATCTAAAGTGACCAGTACACACAGAAGTATTCCTTTCAATAGTTCTGTTACTTTCAATTCTTTTGGTGTTGTAGGGGAGACCGGGGATGGTTGACTATAGGGGCAGGTAGACTAATTGTCAAAAACGCGAGCTAGGCAAACATTTTGCATCGATCGACTAGATGAGCGTATCCATTATTCCCCTGCGTACAATCATCAGAAAAACCGCGGAGCAGACGCACACCGTTTGTCATCTAGAGCCTATTGTTCAAAAACAAGACACTTAAGTAACTATTTTTTTCCTAATTCTATTTGTTATAACTCTTTTCATTTTGTTTTGATTGCTTGTCAAACTGTTTAATACGAATGTTTGATTTCCGAACTTTGTATGCTTTCTTATTATTTTTAATTACGACACCATTTTAAGGTTTAGCAGGTGGACCGATAGGTTATTAACGATGTTTAATGTTGTTGAAGATGTTCTTAAAAATGATGATTGCATTTACTTTAGTATTTTAATCTTGTTCCTTCGTAGTCTTGATACTCATTACTTCTTAGGTCAACTTACCCCTAGTGACAAGTCAACCTGCCCCAGGCACGGGGTAGGTTGACTCGTTTTTCCCGTTCTATAAAATCGAGTCTATATACTATGTTTTGATTGATATCGAGCTTATTGTAATTTCTTTCTAGAGCTGAATAGTGTCACTATCAATGGAATTGCTTTTCACAAAAATTATCATTAACTTTTAAACTGAAAATTGGCCAACCATCCCCGGTCTCCCCTAAATCTTGCGAACGTGAAATGTATTCACTTTTCTGGAAAAAAGGTACAGAAAACCTACCCTATAAAGAATTTTCTTATAAAGCCTTTTTTTCTTCGTTTTTGTTGCGACCAACTAGAAACTTTTATAGGACACCACCCATAACAGAAAAATTAATACGTATACGTTGAAAAGCCAGAAAATCGTACACCAATGCAAGTAGTCTTATCTATATCGACTTAACTTTATTTCGGAATACAAAAAGTGATATACTTTACTTAGTATGGGATGCCATTTAAGTATAATTTTGCACTAAAAAGGAATTTCGATCACAAATTTTATTCTAATATTGGTTTTCGGATAAACAAAATAATTAATTTTAAATCGCTGATACTTTTAACACTTGAAGCTAAAGATAGAATGACAATTGGTGGTATTGATATTATTCGTGGCAATCCAATAAACTTTTTTATAAATTTATATATTTTATTAGTTTACTCTTGTAAAATCTTTATTTTGATTGCACACATTACAATAGCCAATACTAATATTAATGCTTCTAACGTTTGAATTCCACTAATCGACATATTTTACTGCCCACCCACACTTTACCAACAAAATTGTACCTGCATAGTAATAATGGTGTATTGTTCAAAATTACAATACCTTTTATAACAATGCCTACTAAAAACTAAAGAAAGCAATTGAAGTAACTTCGCTGTTGAGTATTGAGTTAATATTGTTACTGTAATGTTGTGTCAAATATAACACGTCAACATTGATTTTTAAAAATGAAAATAAAACTATAGTGATTTTTCATATACTTTTTTCTATTACTATTGTTTACGTATATACATTTTTGTATGTCTACATTTTGACAAACTTGCTGTCATCGAAATTTTGATAGGAGCCTATTGACCTATGACATCGGTTTATCCACTACACGCACCAGGCTTCTAGAACTGATTTTTGTCCACCAGTGTTTTATTAAAATTTATCATATCTTGTTTATAATTAACCTTTGACAGAAAAAAATAATAAAAATAGATTGTTTATGAAAAATTTTTATTTAATCTTACCTTTTCAAGTCTTTTATAAATGATTATATAAAATACTAGACTATTGGCCCGTTCTACAAACGGGCAATATCTAGTAACGTTTCAGACCTTCGCCAACGGTAGCTGTATTTTTAATTAAACACAGAAAAAATTCAAAAGGTGTTATTGTTACTACATTGTATTTACTAAAGTCATATTTGTATAAAAATGTATATAATGTATTAACCATTCCTGTTTGGATCTGGATCCTGCTGTAGCGATAGGAGCGTGCCCATATAACCAAACAACTGTAGAGAAGTATTATAGTATAGATAGGTAAACTCTTAACAAACTGTCCTTTTATAAGCAATTTTAAATTGTAGTTGCGAAAAGATAACCATCTGTATTCTATGCAGACAAACTCGCCGGCAATTGCTAGTTTTATATTATAATTACAAACAGAGTCATTGAAAGTCAGTCAAAAAGTACAAATAAACCGATTCGGATATTCAATTCATATTATAGAAGAATATTTCTTGTTAACTTGACACAAAAACCTTGATTACTTTAAAGCTACAAATGTCGTGAAACAAAAGCCAGACATTAGTCATCCTGACATTCCCGAGAGTATCACGAGACACTCAGGTACCTGTAGTGTCAAGTGACAAATAATACACCTAATATGCTTTTAATATAATTGACTTTACATTATATTATGACGTAATCAATCAACAAATTTTAAGGAAGGTTTAGTCAATTTAGTGTGGAATACAGTTATTTTCAAATTACTGAGTTAAAATTCCAGTTCTTAAATAATTGTATCATCCTAAAACTGTTATGAATGATTTTTGTAATTTCTATTATACTTACACAATAATAGCTGGCATTATTACCTTTCCCAAAGACGAAATTAAGTGATTACAATATTTACATTATATATTTATTATAATAATAGTAAGTTATTGGAAGTATTATTAAGGTAATGTGTAATATAAATAACGTATTCGATAGACAATCTTTGATGTGAAATACGAAAAGACCGCAGATGGCAGCGAGAAATAATATTACAGCTCCGTGAGAGTATGAGCCGGCATAATGCGGATATTTTTAGATAAACAGAGTTATTTTATAAAGAACTAAAATAACCACTTTCATAAAAAATTACACATCTTTGAAAATGATACACTTACAAGTTCTGACACTGATAGTCTTAATATAATTTTCATATAATAATTATACATATTATTTATATTTCATAACATAATATTGTAATTTATCCTATATTGGTCTCAAGTTATTTTTATATGTATTACTATATTGTTGTAAACTTATTGACATGTTATGCTAATCAATCATCGCCCAAGCTTTTGCATCAATTCATTTCATTACAAAATTGAACTATTATTAAAACAGGCCGCGGTCAAGTCTTTTCATATTTTAGAAGTGATCAATTTAAAGGCATGTCTGTCGGATGTTAGATTTATTCACCTGGAATATATATTTTCATGGGTCATTACGCACGAGCATCATACAATTTCATGAATCTTTGGTAAAATTCTGTATTAAATAAAACATTATGGTTAATGTCAAGCAAAATAGCCTCTTTTGTTCCAATATTATACTATTTTTTATCATTTTCTCATCAACATGTTTATAATAAAAAAAACAAGAAGATACCTGATCAAAACAGCCCACACTGTGTCCTTTGAGGATTTTTTTATATAAACCTGTGTATATAACGTTTTAATTTTAGTTTCACAACTATATGAATACTTAAATAAATACTAGCTTAGTACTAAATACAAATTAAGTTTAGACACAGGAGGAGTATTCGGTTTAGGATTAGAAATAGAATTATATGTAAGATACAGACATAATTATATTTAGGATTAGGATAAGAAATAGGATTATGGTTCAGGTTCAGTTCAAAGGAATGGAATATGGATTAGTGAATTATAGCTATATTATTAGATATCAATCTTTTGATTCCCTTTTTCATATCAAGACGCAATTATCCAAGAATTAATATAACATAACTTAAGTATAATGTTAAAATATTGTCATTTGAATACCTTCATCGGATTTAAGATGACATTCACATTTATATATATTCAAATATTCAATATAAAAATAAATTAACATGGACATTACCGAACCCGAGAGCTTAATCTATTGAGCTTATTATCCTTAGCGTTTATAATCGTTATTATAAGGATATAAGCGCACACATTTTATACATTTTATAATTATGTTTTAGAATATACCAACGTATGTTTTCAAGTTTATACTAAAATGTAACATTAAAAAGTCGCCAAAACAAAAATTAAAGTTGAAAATTGTATATAAACACGTCAGTCGCTTTATAAATATTCAAATTTAAAATAAATATGAGATATATAAATTATTTTCCTTAAACCTCATCCAACTATAAACAATAACATTTATATAAACGGCTAATCGCATAATTAAACCAACATCCAAGTTACAATTTAGACAGGATTAACATAATTAAACAACTTCAATCGAAACACTTTTTGTATAATATTAAGAATTATTTATTGATACGGTTTTTTATTGTAGTCATATCGAGTTCTTGACCTCGAGATGGGTCTTCGATATCGATAAGATCCCTAAAATACTGAAGTTCTAATGAGTTACAATACATAAATATATATATATAATAATTTATTAAAACTTATTTCTTAAAACACAAGTATATATACGGAGGTAGCATAAAACCCTCAGCTATGAGGTCATTCTTCAATAAGTTTTATCGCTTCGTCTTCACAAGTGGGATAGCTTTTATTTGGCTCAAAGAATTAGCATAGCTATTCAAAGAGGAAATGAGGCAAGCATTCCTATCTCTATAATATGTGCATTCATTAATACGACATTCTCGATTCAATTCTTCTTTACTTTTAATATTGTAACTTCTTATTGACTTGACTATTACATGACTATTACATATAAAATATTTTACTTTACAAATCTGGCACTTGAAATGTTAAAAAATAAATATTTCGGAGATAAATTCAGTTTCGAAATTCTTTTAACGAAACCCAACGCTACTATCTATTGCGTTTTTTAAGTCTCCTTTTAATCTGTCCTAAGTTTAAAGTTATTTGTTCTCTGGGAGCAATATTGGTGAAGCTCGTAACCACGTCTTTAGGGTTGGCAGAGTGTCTCCACTTAAAAAGGATTGTCATTGACATTTTTATTATTGGCAATATACTCTGTATATCTACTTTAGAACTACTGCCGATAAAGGATTACATGACGAACGTTTTATTAGTAATCATAACTTTAGATAATAATTTGAATCATTCTTAAAATTTAAACTTATTTTTTAAAACACAAATATAAAATCAATAAAGTCTAAAGCATTTATATACTATTTCAATTATAAAACCTATATTATTTTTCATACAGGTAGTAATTGCATAAGAACTCTTTAGGAATCTTGAGAATTGCAGTGAAAGAAGAAATACCCATTCAAAAACTATTCAAAAAACTAATGAGACTTGCATTGAAATTATACAAATTCGAAGTCAGAAGCATCTAGACAACTTGAAAGAACGTTCGAAAAGGCGACGTTGCAAAAACCCAGTTCGTGAATATTCCACTATACCTACCCACAAGTTACGACTTAACTTCAGATGGATTGGCATCAAACAAACATTGGAAGAAAATTGGCAATTTACAGCGTCAAAGATCAATATAATCAAAGGAACCACAACTTTTTCATACTAGCGATATTGTTTTAGGATATAGATATAAAAGGAATGTATTATTCTTATTGGTTAAATTTATCACCCAAGAAGTAAATGTCTTGATTTCTTCCTTATTATTAGGAATGAACTTTATAGATTACGTGTATAAAATTGTTAGGCAGATTCCGATTTAGTGGAATAATACTTGATATAATTTGTTCCATAATATTAATACTATGAAATATGTCTTCAATAGCAAATACAAAATTTTTGTTGATTAAATACAGTAAAGTTTAAAATGCCAATAATGTTTAAATTACCAAAATAGTCTAGCCTACAAATATAGACTATGGCTTTGATAAATAACCAATTTGAGTATTAAGAGACGAACCTTTATAATGTTTCCCTCTGGACGAATTTGGCTGATTTCAATACAAATGCCTTTACGACTTTCAGGAACATATGTTTTCATAATTGCATCTTAAATTAAACCTTTAATATTATATGTACTTATAAACTACATATGTTTTACCATATGCGTGAATTTTAGTGAAGTGTAAGGTGCACCATTACCCAAGAACGACTACCCGCCTTTATATTCTTTATTTACATATGATACAGAAATTTTAAGAAAAATTACTTTAGTTTTGCAAATTAAAACCATTCATATCAATAAGAATAAAACACAATACCCATTATAAATTTAAATAATTTATAATTTACGAATTTGGCAACTTTTCTTATCAGAATCTCGTAGTTCGAACTCGGCAAAGGTAGATTTTATCGCTGTCTGTACTCTATCTATTATCCGAGTGAAATTTTGAATAAAATAATTATATAAAATTGTAATTGTAAATATTACTATGAGGCCTGGACTTAAGTACTCAATATTTGATTTTTGTGCCTACAATACCATTTATATATTTATTATTTATATATTTATTTATTATTTATTATTTGTTTTCCACTTTCAATCCATACCAGTGATCACTTATGTACGTCAAATGGAAGTGACAGGAAGACCTATTTTGATATAATATGTATCAAAATAAGCCCTTCTCACCAACTTAAAACAAGGCTACTAGGGTTCCAAACGCGCCCTTTTCTGAGAAGACCCACACAACAAACTCAGCCGGTTTTTTTTTTATTTTAATACTAAACCCTAAAAAGAAAACATTTTTTTTAAACGGCAATAAATCAAATAGAGAAATCGCTTTTGTTAAATCTTTAAAATATACAATAAATACGATGAAATATCATTTCCACCAAAGATATCACCTGACTAAGCTAGTTCATATTAAGTAATGTCCCCGTAAAATTATCTTGTTATAAAGTTATAGCACTGAATCAATTTGTGTAAACTACAACCTGGTAACTTCAGGTTAATAGAATTACCTTACCCTGGGCACGTGTGTTGAGTCGAGTTGATTTAATATATTTTTAATTGTAATAAAATATGTAACTTAATTAATAAATGGTTCGTATTTTTTTTTAACTAGTTTCTTTAACACATATCAAATGGAGTCTGACTTTCAAAAAGCGGTATAAATACATGCAATTTTTAAAAGTCAGATAAGACCAAAATAATAGATACATGAAATAAAAACGGAGACTTCGAAAATAATTTATGAAGAAAGCATTTGAACAAAATAATTCCAAAATCAGTATACTCGTACCCTCCAAAAATAATCTGCATTTGTGAGTTGATTGAGGGTTGGAATGATTTTTCACAAACCCTTGGAACTTTGTTTTAATCTTCTGACGAAGACATTATATATGTATTAGTTAGCTTAAGACAATATAATATTTTCTTCTTTCAATAAAGAAAACGTTCCAATTACTATGTGATAATAATTTGTTAATGCTCTATTTAATAACTACTATATAGTTTGACAAATTACCCAAATCATATATTAGAGACATGTTTTTCGATAGAAATAATATGATTGGTATTGATTAATGATAATAAATCTAATCATCTTAATAAGTTTCTATAATGACATACTTAATATAATATGAGAAATCTAGTAGAAGTAAAATTATGAAAAAATAAAATTAACTAGGCAGGTTGGCCAATGGGTAGACGTTACCTGATAGCTACCGGTAACTTCATATATTTGGAAATATATGTAATGCGTTGTCATTCTTGACAAATCGCTACGAGAAAGGACAGTGCTTGGGCTACTCTTTCACTCACCGGATGAAAATTAATTATAATAGCTACTTAATCCTATTTTCTATGCAAGGCTGCTACTACATCGGTCTACCCAGACCTAACTAACTGCAGTCAATACACTTTTTAATTAGAATGCACATCGCATTGAAGGACAGTGATCAGGGATCGCGATTGGGTGCCAATTTTACCGGATCCCTATTCTCTCGTAACAAATTATCAAAACAAAGATACTTGTTGCAAGTTATTTATCCGTCTTTAAGTAAATATTTCATGGAGACAAGACTCAAGGGAAAACCTTGTTTAGTGAGATAGAAAATGTAACTGCCTGTTTATTTATTATAAACAGTAAATCTTTACAAAACAAACATCAATAAATGTTTTTTAATTGTATTTTTTAAGATATTTTGAAATTAATAAAAAAAATGTATATATTGACACCTTTTGAACAGGTATCATGCTGAAACTATATAAACGATTTTGATGTATATGATGAGTATACATTGAACTTTATTTAGTATAATAAATATTAAAATAAAGATAACAATAATTATCATGAATTACTTTTAACCAATCGTGGATATGGTATCTTTTTCCTTACAAAAATTTACAAATATTATATCTATCTAATATCTAGCTAATATGTGATAATAATATTTTAATATTTAATATATCTTTGCAATCTAAAGTATCCAGTACATGCAGAAGTATTCCTTTCAATAGTTTTGTTACTTTCAACTCCTTTGGTGTTGTAAAACCGACGAACGTGCAATGTCGAATACATACTTTTCTAGAAAAAGGCAATAGAAAATCTACCCTATCTATATAATCTAAAGTAATATCCTGTACTATATGTACTATATGGGATGCCATTTAAGTATAATTTTGCACTAAAAACGAATTTGGATCACTAATTTTATTCTAATATTCGTTTTTGGATAAACAAAATAATCGCTACTACTTCTAACACTTGAAGCTAAAGATAAAATGACGTTTGGTGGTATTGATGTTATTTGTGGCAATTCAATAAACTTTTTTTGAAATTTATTTTTATATATATTTTGTTAGTTTACTCTTGTAAAATCTAATTTTGATTGCACAGATAACCTTGGCCTACACTAATATTAGCGCTTCTAATATTCGAATCCCACTTATTGACATATTTTACTGCTCACCCACACTTTCACAACACAACTGTACCTGCCTAGTAATAATAGTGTATTGTTCAAAATTACAATACCTTCTACAAGTATAACAATAACTACTAAAATATAAAAAAAGCAGCTGAAGCAACTTCGCTGTTGAGTATTGAGTTAATATTGTTACTGTAATGTTGTGTCAAATATAACACGTCAATATTGATTTTTAAAAACGATAATAAAATAATATTTAATATGATTCCTCTATATCTGAGATTTCTCATATATTTTTTCTATTACTATTGTTTACGTATATAAATTTTTGTATGTCTACATTTTGACAAACTTGCTGTCATCGAAATTGTGATAGAAGCCTAGTGACCTGTGACATCGGTTTATCCAATACACGCACCAGGCTTCTAAAACTGATTTTTATCCACCAGTGTTTTATTGTGTTATTAAAATTTATCATATCTTGTTTATAATTAACTTTTGACAGTAAAAAATAATATTGATTATGACAAATTTTTACTTAATCTTACCTTTTTAAGTCTTTTATAAATGATTATATAAAATACTAGACTATTGGCCAGTTTTACAAACGGGCAAGATCTAGTAACGTTTCAGACCTTCGCCAACGGTAGTTGTATTTTTAATTAAACACAAAAAAATCCAAAAGATGTTATTGTTACTTCATTGTATTTACTAAAGTAATGTTTGTATAAAAATGTATATAATATATTAACCATTCCTGTTTGGATCTGGATCCTGCTGTAGCAATAGGAGCGTGCCCATATAACCAAACAACTGTAGAGAAGTATTATAGTATAGATAGGTAAAATCTTAACAAACTGTCCTTTTATAAGCAATTTTAAATTGTAGTTGCGAAAAGATAACCATCTGTATTCTATGCAGACAAACTCGCCGGCAATTGCTAGTTTTATATTATAATTACAAACAGAGTCATTGAAAGTCAGTCAAAAAGCACAAATAAACCGATTCGGATATTCAATTCATATTATAGAAGAATATTTCTTGTTAACTTGACACAAAAACCTTGATTACTTTAAAGCTACAAATGTCGTGAAACAAAAGCCAGACATTAGTCTTCCTGACATTCCCGAGAGTATCACGAGACACTCAGGTACCTGTAGTGTCAAGTGACAAATATTACATCTAATATGCTTTTAATATAATTGACTTTACATTACATTATGACGTAATCAATCAACAAATTTCAAGGAAGGTTTAGTCAATTTAGTGTGGAATACAGTTATTTTCAAATTACTGAGTTAAAATTCCAGTTTTTAAATAATTCTATTATGCTAAAACTGTTATGAATGAATTCTGTAATTTCTATTATACTTACACAATAATAGCTGGCATTATTACTTTTCCCAAAGACGAAATTAATTGATTACAATATTTACATTATATATTTATTATAATAATAGTAAGCTATTGGAAGTATTGTTAAGGTAATGTGTAATATAAATAACGTATTCGATAGATCTTTGATGTGAAATACGAAAAGACCGCAGATGGCAGCGAGTTATCTGGAATGAAATAATATTACAACTCCGTGAGAGTATGAGCCGGCATAATGCGGATATTTTTAGATAAACAGAGTTATTTTATAAAGAACTAAAATAACCACTTTCATAAAAAATTAAACATTTTCTTTAAAAATGGTACACTTACAAGTCCTGACACTGATAGCCTTAATATAATTTTCATATAATAATTATACATATTATTTATATTTCATAACATAATATTGTACTTTTATCCTATATTGGTCTCAAGTTATTTTTATATGTATTACTATATTGTTGTAAACTTATTGACATGTTATGCTAATCAATCATCGCCCAAGCTCTCGCATCAATTCATTTCATTACAAAATTGAACTATTATTAAAACAGGCCGCGGTCAAGTCTTTTCATATTTTAGAAATGATCAATTTAAAAGCATGTCTGTCGGATGTTAGATTTATTCACCTGGAATATATATTTCCATGGGTCATTACGCACGAAGATTACACACAATTTTCATGAATCTTTGGTAAAAATCTGTATTAAATACAACATTATGGTTATTGTCAAACAAAAGAGCCACTTTTGTTCTATAATTTGGTCTATTATATCATTTTTTAGTTTCTTTCTCATATATATTTATAAACATATTTATAATAACTAAATGACAGAAGCCGGATAGAAAAAGATCACAAAGTGTCCTTTGCGGTAAATTTTTTAAATATAAATCTAGTTTCACGAAAATACTTAAACAAAGACGAGCATAGTACTTAATTCAAATTAAGTTTAGAGTTAGGGCGAGTATTAGGATTAGAAATAGAAATAGCGTTGTGTAGGATACGGATATTGTTACGATTAAGATTAGGATATAATTAAGAATATCATGTGGATTAGTTAATGCTATCTACTTTATTAGATATTAGTATATCTGATTTCCTTTTTATATCAAGAAGAGTCAATTGTCAATAAATCAATACAAAATTATTTAAATAGAATGGTAAAATGTTAATGTTTTCAAAGTCTAACAAGATATTTTATCATATAACTTTATATTTTTGATTATATTTTACATTGACAGTGATATTTCTTAGTTTTTTTAAAACGACATTAAAATTTATCAAAAACCTTTGCGATTACAAATAACAAAATATAATAAAAACACATTAATTTTAACATTTTTATCCTTATATAATTCAAATATTTGATATAGACATACATACAACGCAAAAATTAATTAACATGAGCGTTACCGAACCCGGGAGCTTAATTTATTGAGCTATCATGTCCTTATCATAAGGATATTGTAATTATAAGGATATAAGCGCACCGATTTGATCACTATGCTTTAGAATATCCCAACCTGTTTCCAAGTTTATAGTAAAAAATTAAATTGACAAAAAGCCAAAACTAAAATTAAACTTGGAATTGTTTATACGTTAGTCATGTTATAAATATTCAAATTAAAAATAAATATGAGATACCTAAATTAATTTCCTTAAGCCTCATCCAACTATAAACAATAACATTTATATAAACGGCTAAACGCATAATTAAACCAACATCCAAGTTACAATTTAGACAGGATTAACATAATTAAACAACTTCAATTGAAACACTATTTGTATAATTCTAAGAATTATTTATTGACAGGGTTTTTTATATTCATACTCATAACGACCTTGACACAATTTGCTTTATAATTCAAATTCTCTCCTAGTTTAAGTTATCCATAAGATCTTTAAAACACCATACTTATGATTAACATTACATATATAAAATTTTCAGCTATGAGGTCATTCTTCAATAAGTTTTATTGCTTCGTCTTCACAAGGGGGATAGCTTTTATTTGGCTCAAAGAATTAGCATAGCTATTCAAAGAGGAAATGAGGCCAGCATTCCTATCTCTATAACATGTGCATTCAAGTATACTACATTCTCGGTTCAGTTCTTTTTTTACTTTTAATATTGTAAGTTCTTATTAACTTGACTATTATAAAAAAATATTTTATAAATCTTAAATTTAAAATGTTTAAAAAATTAATATATTTAAAATAAATTTGGAAGTTTTACAGTGGTTGGAATTCTATTTAACAAGACTCTATGATATTATCTATTGCATTTTCAAGTATCATTTTGATTTTATCCTAAGTTCATAGTTATTTGTTCTTTAGGAGCAATATTGGTGAAGCTCGTAACCACGGCGTTATGGTTTGCAGAGTGTTTCCACTTAAAAAGGATTGTCATTGACATTTTTAATATTGGGAATTTATATATACGTATTATATGCATTTTCACAGAAGGAACAGAGTTGGGAACAGTACGCACCCTTAAAAATAAAACTAACTTTTTAAAACACAAATATCTAATTTTATTTAAGGTCCAAAGTGAAATCATGTAAATTTTATTTAAATTATAAAACCTACACTATTTTTCATACAGGTAGACAAAATATTAATTGCATAAGAACTCTGTGAAGAAACTTGAAAATTGCAATGGATGAAGAAATACAAATTCAAAAACCATTCAAGAAAGTAATGAAACTTGCATTGAAATTATACATACAAATTCAAAGTCAACAGCTTCTAGACAACTTGAAAGATCGTTCGAAAAGCCGACGTTGCAAAACCCATCTTTCATGAATAGGAAACTATACCTAACCTCAATTTACTACTTAACTTCAGATAGATTGGCATCTAACAAACATTGGTAGAAAATTTACAATTTATAGCGACAAAAATCCATATAATCAAAGGAATCAGAACTCTTATCCTACTAGCATTATTGTGTTTATAGTATAGATGTAAATGAATTGTATTATTCTTATTGGTGAAGTTTATTATACAGAAAATAAAGGGTTTGATTTCTTACTTAAGAATGAACCTCTTATGAGGTATATAGTTGTTATTAGTTCATTTATACATTTATTAGTCGGATTCTTTTTTAGTGGAATATTATTTATATAATTTGTTAGATAATAAGTATATTGTAATAATATGTTAAATAAATAACTTTATAATTTTAATAGTATGACTTTTAAATTAAGATGGTCAGCGAAAAAAAGAACTGCATTGCAAAAGAAAAACTGCATTTGTAAGTTTAAAATTCCAATAGATTACCAAAAACAGTCTAGCCTTTAAATATAAGACAGACTATGGATTGGATAATAACCAATTTGAGTATTGAGAGACGAACCTTTATAATGTTTCCCTCTGGACGAATTTGGCTGATTTCCATACAAATGTCGTTACGACTTTCAGAAACATTTGTTTTCGTAATTGCGTCTTCCTTCTCGAAAATGTGATTTTATATTGGAACCATCTTTTTATAATTAGTACAAACCAGTTTTTGCTTTCTTTTAATCCTAAACATTTAATTCTAAAATTAGTTTAGTTTTTATTTGAACCTAAAAAAAATTACTAAACCACAATGCTAGTATATATAATGAATTATAAAATATACTTCCCAAATATATAATTCATATTCTATATAAAAATAATTTTAACAATTGTAAGAGAATATCGTTCCCAAATGATAATAATAAACTTTGAAAGCGCTATCAAATCAAGTTAATTATTGTAGGTTGAAACATCGGAAACTAGTTAGGACGCTAAATGGATAACAAAATTGAATTCTATTACCAATTCATTACGATGAAAATCGAAAATCAGGGCTCTTTCTATGTAAATTGCTAAGGTAATAGGATCAGGATCGAGTACCTCCGATGTTTGAACTGTATTTTACTTGTGTAAAGGCGATTTTTCCTTGATCAAAAAAAGCATTCGAGCGATAAGGTCTGAAATGCTTGTCCATTTCACAGTTTTTTTTCTAAAGTAAAGCGAAAGAGGAACATCTGGTTTGAGAAAATGTTCTCATCGTCATATCCTTCGAGATGGATTTGACAAAGTACGGACGTCTTGATCATAAATCTTGACTTTAATAAATTTCTATCATATTCGATTTTATGATGTTTTTAGAGCGTGCTTATATTTAGTATATTCAATCTACTATGTTGATATTGTACACGTATGTGTTATGATGATTAAATGGGCTTAATAATTATTGTATCAGTTTCAAAAATACTTTTACCTGTCAAAACTACATTATGAGAGAATTAAAGATTTCCCCGAACCTATGATCGATGTCTAAGCGAGTGAAACCATAAAAAGCAAGATAGTCTCATCACATATAAAAATATTCGATGCGCAACTTAGTAACGACAGATCAGATATGGATTATATATTAGAGATTAAATAAAAGAGATTAAACATACTTGTGTATCTCTGTGTATGCTGTAAGTAGACCAGCAGCAAGGCTCCACCTGGTTGGAGTCCAGCCCCCAGAACTCCAACTCCTCTTCAAACAAGGGTCCGCACACATTTGTGGGATAATGGAGTTTCCCTGTTCTGTAACAAAAAAAATGTTATTACTTTTAAAAATGTCATAGTTTACTTTTAATGCTAACTAAAATAGATATATAGAATTTCAACTTGTCAATTAAGCAGTGCCTGACCTAGTACAGATACTATAAACTATATTTTGCTCGCTGATGCGCCCGTGGGAAAATAGATATTATTAGCATATTAACCTTATATTTGGGGTTTAAAATTTGTGATTGTTTTTTTAGTAAGCAATACACGTCGATAACATGACACAGTTTTATCAAATAAGATTTACAAAAAGAGAATCCAGACTAAAACTTTTTTGTTATAAAAACGTTTTATTAATCAATTTCAGAGTATATCGATTAAAAACAAATAAATCCTTCTTATTTAATAGCAATATAATAAACATGACCAACCAGCAAATAAAAGTAATTCATTTATTTTTAATATTACTAAAATTTATTTTACTGTCTGCAAACCTGCTCGTGGAAAGTGAAGATTAATTTATTTCCCTGTACGATGTTCATTCCGTATAATAACTGCAGAGGAATTTCACCGTAATGACATTACATTACAAGTGACAATAAGCTGTTCTTATAAGTAAGATTGATGTGATGTTTCGTGCATGCTTTCAAGAATGGTGAAAATATATTAGTCATTAATTTGCAGAGTTTCTCGTATATAGCAATTACGTCCATTGGGCTCCTCCATATTCGTTATTATTGGGATTCTATTTTATTCTGGTAACTAGATTTAATGGCTGAGCTCTGAGAGGAATATTTTTTTTTGCAAATAGTCTTTGATGTTGTTTCCCAATTGCGAAGGTTAAAACTATTTCAAGTTTTTAGTGTTTAAATAAAAACATTTACTTTCAATACAATAATTATTTTCAGCTTAATTGTAACCTTTCATCTAGTTAAATCAAAAATAATTTATTACCAAAATTATTTTTTACAGATACCACAATAGATTCAGACTGATAATGAATGGTCCACATGTCCACATAAATAAATATTTTTAATGGTTTTTCATTATTGTACTCAACAAAGCGCTTGACAAATGGAAAAATATATTTAGCCAGCAGATTTATATTATTTCTAAAACTTTGACTTAAATGTTGTGTAAAAATGTTAAGAAAAATAAAATCCCGAAATTTTAATATATAAATATATTTACTGTTATTTACAGTTTCAATTATTTAAATATTTATTTTCTACAGGTTTTTAATATACCTTCGAAATATCTAAAAATGTTCTTTTATATTTTTCTCCATCAACTTTCGTCTTTATTAGTTTATTACAAATAAGTAAATTTTCCTACCTCATAACTTAATAACTTTGATACAACTTTAATAATAACCTTTATCACAAAATATATACAAATATTATCCTTCGATCTATTTGTTTATCACTTAATTCCTTATAAACTGTTGAATTCTAGAATGGTATAGATTTACAACCAGAGCAGGAAGATGGCGGAGAAAGCTGGTTATATTTGAATACCTTTTAATACAATCCACTTTTTAGTCAATTACAACCAGATCGCTTTACAATAAATTATTGTTTGTCCAGTCAAATATAAGTTTGACGCTATCTATTTTACAGTCAAGGTATATTTGTTCTTAGAAAATATATGCCGAGTTCTGGTAGACCAATTTAAAAAACTTTTTGTGTGCTTGAACGAGTCCCTCAATAGCTTAGAAAAACAAATAAACTGGGTAGATTGCGTAGTGATCAGATTTCAGAATATTTTATCTTTGGGCAGGATAAGGTCCGCTGAGTCCACTCGTTAAACATATTTTATTACTCAAATCTGACATGGGTTCAATATTATGATTATAAAAAGTTTTCTAGAGCACTATAGTACAAATTTAAAGTATTATTAAAATAAAAGTAAAGATATTATTAGACACAGACTTTTTAAATTCTATTTAAGTTCAATCAAAGCTACAAGATTAACTTTATTTTTGGATTTCTTTTTCGAGAAACTTTTAACCCCCTTATTTAATTTACAAATCTCTGTCTTACAATTAAGGAGTTGCGTTACTTTTGTTAATGAACTAATGAATATAGCGTATTGAAGTAATAGAATCAATTTTAAACTTACAATTACCTATACCTAAAGAGGATGTCTGAATAAAAATTAACAGTCAATAATAAACTGACCAGGCAAGAGCGTACATCGGTTGACGATTATAACAATGCTGGAGGTTGTATACTGTTAATCGAATACCCATTCACTGACCCGATTGATTTGGTAATATTATTCATTTATCAATTCTTCAACTAAAAAATTACTCACTCAACGTTGTCTTCATTTACAATTTTATCTAATCTGTAACTTTTTAATTAACCAGAATGCACGTTGGACCGTCTTATTAAATATTTACTAAGCTTAACCCCTTAAATTATTGTCCGAAGATCAATAGGTCAACTTTTCTTGCACAATACAAATTAAAAATTATATGTATATGTAATCAATTAATTAAACATGACCTCCAAAAAGCATCACGAAGACTTGAGAAGAAATCAACATTGGTCTACGTTTTCATTTTCTCTTAAATAAAAAATGGAAAACAAAATTAAAATTAGTTTCCTTATCAAATCAAAAATATATTGACCTTATTTCAAAGAAAAAAGTTATTTAAAAAAGTATATAATTTTTGAAGTAAAAGTTTAACCACGACCATTTATTATAATAAAAATATAACAAATTTATAAATTATATATATAGATATAAATATTATATATATATAATTCTTATCTGTATATTATTATTTTGTGGCCGTATTTTTATTTAATAATTATAAACTTTTGTTTTAGAATTATTGCTGGATTTACTTTTATTTGACTCTATTGTTATTGCTGTTATTCTTTTGTTATTGCTGCAATATTATTAATTATTAGTGCAACATTTAATTTTCATGACGAATTTTATTTTATGTTTTAATTATTTACAAATTATTCAGTTATTATTCAGAAAAAAAAATATTAAAACACAAATCAAAATATATAACATTAACTTTGTTGGCTTTTTTGTTGACCATCCGCCTTTGTCGGCTTTGCAGTGGTGCAAATAAATATCATTAAGTAAATAGTAAAATATGTATAATGTTTTCTGATACTTTAGAAGGTAACGAGAATAATAACACACATATTAACACACTTTACATAATAACTAAAACTGCAATACATTTGCTTAGGACATATTTTGTTACCGTTCACTTTCAATTACAGGAACGTGTCTCTTTGGAGTGTTTTGTGTGTTTTGCATAACTTGTGCCATAACATGGATAATTTATCTCTAACTGTTTAGTTTAATCTGTCATATGAATTTTTATGTAACATAACATACCCTACAAATATAGTAATTGGATTGTAAATTCTATGACGTTCTTTGTCGATCTAAGTCTGATGTGCTTTGTATGTTATGGATGTTTGTAAAACTCCATGCAACACAGGGATTACGTCTCAGTGTGGAATGTATAAAAAATATATTTTAAAGTATCTAGAGCACAGCATAAACTAACATACAATATATAGTGATAAGTTCACTACTTTATTGTCTTTCGATTATCCGATGGACACATCCAATTTACTTCTCTCTTACAACTCGTGTAAAAGTGTTGAAAAGTATTGTCATAAAGTTTTGGCGTGCACAAGTGCAACTTGTAATAAGCTTCTCTTTGTTATAAGTTCTTTGTTAGTATTTTTACTCAAAAGTTCGATTTCGATTCCGATACTTCGTCGCAAATGTATATAATATTTATATTTTTTAACCAAAACCAATCTTTGTATTTTTATATTGGTGTTGTCATATGTTTGATAGAACATTCGCTATGAATTTCATAATAATTAAATGGTTTACCATTTATGGTTGGTTAAATGGTTTACCATTCATTTGAACTTTACCAGGCTTTATCAGAAGGTTGTCTGGAAGAGATCGGTATGTAGCAATGAGATCCTCTGATTGCATACCTATGTATATTGTTGTTTTGTTCCTTTTATTACTTTACATAAAAAAAATATATTGGCTAAGGTTCTTGAAAGAAACTTGATATCTGAAAAAACCCGTAACTCGAAATCGTAGATTTAATTTCTTACCGTTTATTATCAGTAACGATATTTTTTTTCATTGTATCTTTTTTAAGAAATATAAATGTAATAAAATTTGTGTGTTTATACCAATTTATTCTTAAATATTTTAACTGTAAGTATTACTTCATTATGAAGATGAACGTGAACTTCATAATATTTTAATATCGCTCTTGATATGCATTCTGAAAATTTGCATAAAACCAATATCGAGTTACTCGACAATATTATAATTTAAGGTACAGCAATTTCCTTATTAATCTTGTCACATAAATAGCCTTTGTTTAAAAATATTATAATAAACTACAAAATACGACATACATAATTGCGGGCAAAAAATATATAAGTTCTAATTAATATATTATATTAATTGCTTTTTAAATGATATTTAAATCTAAGGCCACAATAAGATGTTACAAATAAGAAATTTTAATTTCACAAAAGAAGATATTAACGGAAAATTAAGAAATTAATACGGGCATTTATTAAGCACAAATAAATAACAATGCTTATAATTAACAAAAGGAAATATTATGTAAATAGATTTATTAACTAATAGAATCAACTAATATTATTCAATATTTTTCAAGGATATTATAAAAAGTTTCGGATGCCAAGGACAGTGTTCGCTCTTTAGTGATAAGCTTCTCGACAAAATATTTACTTATTAATTGAATGAGGTCTTCATTCAATTAATTCATGTATTGACATATCAAAAGAAAATAAATATAATTTTATATTGTTAATATAAGGGTTGTTATTTTTATACAATACTTCACAATACCAGAGTGTCACTGAACAAAACAAGGAGTGGAGTGCGTGAAAAAGTATGAAGTAAATAAAATCTCTGCTTTTGCTTCCTTGAGATGACGCATGATAGAAGAGTGTGAAAGGAATTGGTATATTGCGCCGCCAAATAATTTAGATAATCGCTAGTGGATGATTAATAATACAATACCATAAAACCAAACAATACATAAAATCAAACAATACATAAAATATTCTTTCATATCAGCAATGTTATTGCGTCATTTTTGTTTTAGTAACCAAAAGCTTTATGCCAACAAAGGTAGAGTGAACTATTTATAATCTGTATTGATTGGCGTAGTCTCCACAACTTTGGTTATTGGCATCAGTTATCGTGAAAATTTTAAAACTATTAACTACTTACATATAGTTTTACTCTTTCTTGTATTTATTTTTCTTTATATAATGAGTTATTATAATCTTTTATCGTGTGTAATTATTTTATAAATAATGTATTGATAATGTTTCTTCAAAAGATATCTTAATTTTTATATACTCGTAGTTGTAAAATATTAATATTAATGTTAAAATAAATATAATTGATCGTTTTCGATCGACAGTATTGCCAATTTTATTAAATGTATTAGTATTACGAGTATTAACTTATTTATAAAACATTAATTTAAAAATAAATCTATTTTCTAATTATTAATACTATTTGAAATACATCATTTTTTAGATATAGATGTATAAAATAAATAGAAAGAGAAAAATTAAGCAAACTTAATTCATCATTCAGTATTTATTCAAATATTCTGAATGCCTTATTTAATTTATTTAACACTTTTATAGTATTTAATGAATATTCTAATGGGATCAGAGAGGAATCTTTTAACAATTTAAGCTTTGCCTAACCAAGCGAAAACCATTGAGTAAACAGTTTAATTAGGACTGCTTATTTATTATGTAGCAAAATTGAAAATTTTAAGTCCCGAATTTGTATGGATTACATACTAACATATATTTTGCTAAAATGTCCATATATTATGCAAAAGAGGATTTCAAAAAAGGAAAGATATGTGAGAAAATTTATGTTAAAAATAATAAAAATGTTCGCCTCTAATTTTAATACTAAATCTGGAATTGTCCACATCACTATTAACTACTTTGAATAATTGCTTTATAACTCTACTTCTTATGACCAATTTATTGTTATCAGAGTTTTATTTACCTACTTATTAAAAAGCATTTCCTTAAGGCTATTTTCTACGTAACGTATGGCATGAACCTGTTAGTACTTATTGATAAATTTATTAAGCATTATTCAAATTCTCAAATGATAAACCTGTACCTTTAAGATCTATAAGCATTAGGAAAAAAATATGACTAAATAAGTGTATTCAGGAGTTCATAGTTTAGCTATACTTTTTTTAGTTCAGATTGATATACATCATTAAAAATTAGTTCATTTAATGTACTCTTTAATTTTATAGCATGTTTTGTTAACCATTTTCATCAACATTCTAGAGGTGAAATTTTGGAACGCATAAATCCCTCCACAACGTCCTTGGGCTAGAAAGCTTCTCTTAAACTATTTTTCGAGCAACTTAATATTTTATTTAGAGGCACACAAACACCACCTCTGTACACAATAATTATATCATATAAAATATTTGTATATTTATATATTTGGAATAATTTATTATAATACATATTCTTAATTTACTGGTATTTATTCATATTCTTTTTATAATTAAATCATTTAAGCCATTATAAAGAGTCATATATACGGAACCCTCGGTGCATGAGTAGGACACGAACTGTTCTGATATCATTAGGAAGCACAACACTTTTACAGCAATGAAATCATATCTGTAACAAAAAGTTAAACGAAACAAAACATTTAACTTCCAGTGAACTACAGTTTTGTTTTGCTAGACTTTACTAAGATATGAATAAATTTTTGGGTTTGAAGATAAAATATTTTTCTCATTTTTAATGTTAGATAAATTTTATATAAAATATATTCTGTTCTACAAATTAAATGTCAGTTGGAGATAAATCAGTTTTACACATTTACCTATTCACTAAGACAGCATTGAACGAGAATTATTTTAACCGATTATATATTTAAGACGAACTGAAAAGATTTGTAAAAATCGATAATGGTACAGATATTATAAAAATATATTATTTTGTATATATTATACAAGGCTTTATGTTTATGTCTATTATAAAAAGCATGAAAAAAATGTGTTGTACAATATACATAAAGTATTTAATGTATTGCGTAACAATTTTACCATATAACGTTTATTAACTCGAAAAAAGTACTAAAAGTTTTCTACAGTTATTGCAAGTTAAAAACTGGAAGTTAGTCGAATAAACTGTGTTCATATTCAAATAACAGTTTTTAACACGTCACACAGATGCGTATAAACATGTTCTTACAACATTTGGTATTGAATTAAATAATATTATTTGAATACACATTTTTTTCTAAGCAGCCATGTTTGACAATTAATTTTGGTTGTGGAATCTTTAGCAAAACGACTAGACGATTTTCTAGTTGTATCAGTCTTGTTCATGTCAATATTTTTTTTATTCTATTCTAATTTAACATCTATATAATTTATATGGCTAAACATTTCTATAGACAATATCAAAACCTTAAGTTTCTTAGTATCGCTAGTATAATGATGTATTGTGATTTGACAATTAAATGATTTTACCATTTCTTTCATATTTTTGGTCAGAAACTAATTTCGTTTAATTCAAATGCAAATCCAAAATGTCATAAATATGAAATATTTTAGTAATTTTAAATATTACAATAGAAAATCCTTAAAATGTCTTTAATTTTAAGTTTTGTGGTAAATAAGGATAGCCTAATATAAATGAAAAAAAATCGCCAACAGTCCCTTAAAGCCAGTATTGATCGAATCTCGATTCTCTCGACCACAAGTGGTTTAATTGAATAAAGAGAGATAATTACTTAATTCCGTAAATTCTTACTTTTTGCAGTAAGTATATATTTAAAAATAGCATATTCGATTAAAGATGTTTAATGGCATGTTAACAAATATAATTATAAATAAATCCGAGTATTTTATACAACTATCGAGAACGAGCTGTATGCTCCGCCCGGTCAAAAAGCTGGTGATCTACTTGCATAAAGTCTCGGGAAGCATATAGGAAGGCAGTTTTTAAAGAAGCCTCTGGTGCTATACACGATCGAAGGCTGTTGCCATATCCAGACTAGCTAAGACCCTCTCTCTTACTTTCAAATCGCTGCCTAACGGTACGTAAGATGTAATAGTAGATCACCAGCCGATCGACAATGATGAAATCTATATTATCTTTGATCAACTGATACTCCTCGATATATGTTATGAGCTGCAGGTTCATAACACTCTCCATTATTTTGGAAAGAAGAGAGATAACGGCGATAGGTTTGTAGTTAGCTGGGTTCAAGCTGTCACATTTACATATATTTCGGTAAAAATTTGCCTATTTTTCGAGGAAGACTAACAAGCTTACGGGTCACTTGACGATAAAAGCTTCCGCCGTCTACATTCAATACACTACAGGTATTGACAACCTTTTTGAACGAACATTCACCTGTTTAAAATGCCATGCACACACATATATATTTCAAATCGTGCTGGTTCGTGGAAAGAACTATTGTAATTGCACTGCGATTGAAACCCATGTTGTATATATAATGCTTCACTATTATAGAAGCCCGTAGCAGAAATCAGTGTCAAGCATAATTTATAAAATATACGAATGTTCTAAACGCAGAGTCTGAGTAGAACCACACAACAAACTTAGCCAGGTATTTCTTTATTGTGATTACTGCTTAACAGCCGTCAATATGTAGTGAGCAATTTAGAAACAACTGGGTCCATTGAATAGAAACAATAAAAAAATTAAATCGTAGTTAAGAAGACGACCAGTTCCATATCGCAAGCATACCCGTTCATTAGTACAACGCAAGGGTCAACCATCACCCCTTCGCCATATTTGAGGGAGGAGAGCAAGCCGGACGCCAATGCTTCCACAAATAATGACATCTAATGCCTGTAGATCTAACAAGAGAAAGAGCGTCAGAAAAAAATGCGTGGTACTAGTTAATCGTCAATAAAAGTTACTAGTTAATAAAATACAAGTCGTTCCCAGGCCATATCGTCGTTAATGTAATCCTTTACACTATAATTATATACAGTTTATATATGATATCTACGAGTATATATCTATATTTAGTTTGTATTGTTTTTTTTTTTTTTGCACTCCGCCTTCGTACGTATTTTCTTGCACGTTTTGGGTTTGCTGGTAGAAAATGCTTTAGCGTTAGACCAACCTTTGTGCCTTGTTGTGCAATAAAGAATTTAAATAAATACATCAATTATTTAATTAAACACTAAAATTTTGAAATGCGTAAATGTCTTCACAACGCCCTTGGGCTAGAAAGCGTATCTTTACTGGGATTTAATTAAACAACTTAATATTTTATTTTGAGGCTCAATGACTCAAGATCTATACTGATTTATCTCCTGCTATTGCATTTTGATAAATAATTTATAACAAAACAAATAAAATAAAATTATTATCATTTCACATTTAGACTACAACTGTGGTTTTTTTTAACATTTAAGTAAAGAATTTTAACCAAATTATTAGCAGAATTAATATAAGTGAAAATAAAAGTTGATTATAAATTCGAAATTAAACTTTAAAAAACCAGTTGCTCTTGCCATCCTTATATAAATGAAATCGACACAGAAGACGTTGCGGCAGAATTTCCAGTATTTACAATTAAAGATTACTTTCGTATGTAGGTAAAAAAGTCAGCAACGCATAAAAAAGCTTTTTTAAGTACTATATATCTTAAATAATCAGTTAAAAGTATAAAATAGACATTGCAATTTTGAGAAGGTACTGAGATTTACATGTAGAAATTTTTTATGTTCCGTATCTCAAAGTAAACAATATAACCACGTTTAGGAATGTTGTATTGAATATTGACTATAAATAGCGACACTATCTTCCGATTGTATATTCAAAAGACCTCCGAATATCGGAAGTTAATACCTTCCTATAGTACCGAGAGGAATAGCTTTGGGATGTCACCTTCGTAGACATATAAAATAATTATATAACACAAAAATACTTTTTGTATTGTATATATGTTTCAATACATCTTTACTTCTTTGTTGTTTTGTTTTTTTAAACTTACTGTGATTCATTATTATAATATGTTACGTACTGTTTGTACTGGTATTCTCCAAATAATCATATTTTTCTTCGTCTCTTTATACATAATCAATGCTTTTGAGACTTATAAAGATTTCTTTATACCGAACGCATAGTGCATGTTCCCTCTAACAAGTTAACCAAAATTAAATATTTAATTATCAGTTAACTACAGAATTATTATGTGTTTATTTAATAGGAAATTTATTTTATTTTTGTGTAACATATGAAGATAGTTATAGGTTGTAAGATAAAATATCTTTCTTCTTTTCTCTTCTTTATTTTAAGATAAATATTAGGTAGAATTTATTCTGTGAGACACTTTAAAGAAAAGTTGGAAATAAATCGGTTTTACATATTTCTCTTTTTCTGATATACTTGAATTGATAACTTGAATTATTTTAATCGATTAGAGATTTAAGACAAGCTGACAAGGTTTTGCATTAGTAGATAACGGTACATATAATAAGCTAATTTCTATTATATATGATATAATAAAATATGTACTTGATTATACAATATTTATAAAGTATCTAGTTTAATTTTAACATATAACTCGAAAAACTGTATTAAAAGTTTTCTACAGTTATTGCAAGTTTACCACGAACTGGAAGTTACTCGAATATACTATATTCATGTTCAAATAACAGTTTTGAACACGTCACAATTACGCGTTTAAACTACATGTTCACTTTACAACTTGTAATATTGAATTTGATAATGTTTTTGGATACACATTATTTTCTGAGATACGAGCACCCACGTTCACCCATTAATTTTGGTTGTGGAATCTTTGTCAAAACACTAGACAATTCCTCTCTCTCAGACTCAAGTCCTGTCAGTGTCTATGAATTATTTATTCAATATTTATCTGAAACTTAAATGACCTTTACATGGGTAAGTTTAATTCAGATATTTGTTAATTAGTTCTTAGTATGCAGCAAAATTATTTATTGTGATTTGACAATTAAATGGTTTCATCGTTTCAGTATATTAGTTTTGGACAATAGCTACAAATAAGACAGCCTGCATCTGGCAGGAAATCCGTATAGTAACTAATCTCACTAATTGCCTTCAGCGGACATCTTGTGGACGGGAATCCTTTTGTCTTTTCCTCCATCCTCAGATAGTAATTTGTTCAAAGTTCTCTTGTCATGAGTATTGTTGTTCATTTATTATTATTAGAATCTTAAGGAAGCTGTAATTAATTTTGTTATTTTTATATTCTGTTTAGTGTCTGTCTGCTAGTCTTTGCTCAAACACCAATTCCGTGCAGTCTAAATATAAATCAAAAAAGTCATAATTATGAGATACATAAATTTTAATAAGTAATTAATTTTCCAATACAAAATATACAGATCTTTTTATCGTTTTTTAATTTTATTAGTAGTTAAATAATTTATTTTATAATAAGAAAATATGTTTAATATAAATGGAATAAAATCCACCAATATTTCATTAAACATAACATTGATTGAATCTCGACTCTCTCCATCACAAGTAGGCTTACAGAATCACTTGAACAGACTGTTAGAGATTGAAAATCATGAGAGATGATTACTTCATTTTTACATTTTGTTTTATGTACATATTTAGAAATAGCTTCTTACATTCAAATGTTTAAAGCCAAGTTTACAAATATAATTATAAAAATATACGAATAAATAAAATATATCATGCTAAGTCAGATATTTATGTTTATAAATTATTAAAAAATAAGACCAAATTTGATTAGGAAAAAATATTAAATGTATTTTTGCGATAACAATATAAAATACGTACATCACTAAAAAAAATCTATTTTTTTAAAGGAAGGCTAACAAGCTTACATGTCACATGATGATTAATAATCCCGCCATCTACATGAGGACCACAGGTGTTGACAGCATTTTTTGGATAGACTGACACTTTGGAAAGTGCCTATGTCATATCGAAGTGAAATCATCACCCACGGACATATGTTCGAAATCCACATGAGTCGTAGAAAAAATAATATAAATGCACTGCGATTGAAACCCAGAAACCCACACATTCTGTATTAATGCTTTACGGTTACAGTAGTCGGCAACAGAGATCAATGTCAAACATAATTTATAAAATATACCAAGATTCGAAAAATATATTCATATATTTTTTCGATATACCAAAAAAATATATATTATATAAAAAAATATATAATAACCTGATTTGCGGCAGTTATAATCAAGAAAACTTTTTACAAATACTGAGTATGAAATAGCTAAGCGAGACAAATATATAATTACAAAGTAGGTTTCGATTCTTGTAATATTAGCTACCGTGTACTCATCTTGCATTTTAATATATTGTACAGTTATTAATAAAAAAACTCAATTAAACTATAACGATATAAGTAATTACGTAAGATCAACCAACCTCGCTGTGAGATATTCAGCTTAGGATTCTTACAAACGACAGTTTTATTTTATATTCATTTGGTTAATAATTGCAATATATCTATTATTTGTATTCAAACTTCTTAAATTTTTTAAGAAACGACAACTTATTTAATTGTATTTTTATTTGAAATAACGTAAAATAGTTTTAAAGTGTTCTCAACACAAAAGGAATTTAAAAGGGTACGAGACCGAGACGAGGTTGTTCATTGCAACATTACACCGAAGAGGGTCGCACTTCTCTAACTAGTCCGCATATTAGCCAAACCAATATCTATAGCTACGTTTTACTATGTTTGTCCCTATCAACGGCATCAAATTACACTGCAAATATTTTATAGTTTTCTGTGACGTTATGTCCTTCGGAGATATAAAAGAAAAAGCAAACTACTTTTTATTCCACAAAATAACTACGTTTTATCTAGAATAAATCCATTTGTTCTACTTTTTCTTCCCAGAGAATCCAAAATTTTTGCTATTGGATTGATTGGTTATACCAATTCTGTAACATTATAACGCATAAAGTTACCTAAAAAGTAAATTATGAATTACGCTACCTTAAACAATTTTCTTCTTAGTCATATTCAGCAATAAGTTGTAAAGAAATACTTTTTATCAGTGGCTATTAAAAACCCACTGAAACAATAAAAGCTGCTAATCTCTGAGATATGACCGCAAATAGTACATAAAAAACGCGATTAAACAAAACATAAAAATCATTTTATATCGTACACACGATCTGAATCAACACATTAAATGGTTGTAACTGATTATACCGATCTACGTAGAACGAATTTTAATTCGAATACAAAAATATTTTGGTAATCAGTAGCAATTTAATGAGCAAATTTTATTAACAGTAAAAATATATGCAATTTAGCAGAGTTTAGCATTCTGACATTGACATTTGACATTTTACGATACAATTAATTGCATATCATAATAGATTTTCGAATACTCAATAAAAAGTTAGATAACTTTTTAACTGTAATAAAATTCTCTCATTAAAGAGTCGAAAGTATTATAGGGTGAGTTTTAAGCAATATTTAGACCTGAGAAAGTTATCAACTTGTCATATAGATTACGAAACTTTGGCTCAAGTGCTTGAGAATGAACGTCGAGGAGTTATTAATTAAATTAGATAAAGTTACCGGATCCTAAAGTTTTTGACTGGAAAGTCAGCAAAATATGTATGAATAAAATAAAAAATAATGAAGATATAACTTTCTTTGTTTGTAAAATATCCTAAAAATATCCAGACATCTTAAAAAAACATACATTAATTAACCAACTCTTTAAAGTCTCCTGAAAGTAATAACATTTATAACTTCGATATATGTCTCCAATTTAATACTTCTGCGTCTTTGACAACATATAAAAGATGAGTGAACTATCTTGTTACGGTAACAAAGTAACCGTATATCTAAAGTATTACGTACCATTATAGTTACATAGAGCTTTTCTCCTTTAGAAGATATATTTTGAACATTTTAAAAACACTTCAGTGTTTATAGCCAGACACTTAATAGCGGTAGGAAATATTTAATATTGCTATTTGAAAAAAAAAGATTTACACAAAAGTTTACTTTTTTTTGTATTCAAATCGAATACTATTTATGTAGTGATGCACTGTAAGTATAAAAGGATTCAAGATTTAATATGAAGCTGATGTTAAAATTAACAATGAAAAAAATATTTTTTTTTTTATTTACAACAACAAAAATTTTTGTTTCTTTTTTAGCTTGTGCATTGATGAAGATCTATCTAAAAGACATGTGCAATCAATGCTTTAAGTATAAAATAAGCATACTCTTATACTAATGTATATCAAAAAGATACTCCATTTACTTTACGACTTGAATTTTACAGCACTTTTATTTAGGCATTAGCACCATTACTCGCGATTGAACGTTGAAATTTTGGAACGCATAAAACTCTCCACAATGCCCCTGGGCGAGAACGCAGAGCTCTACTGACTTTTTATTATACAACTTAATATTTCACTCTGACGCGTGACTTCATTAAATAACCTTTTGTCATGATGGGACCTTTTAATTTACAAGCCTACTCGTATATCATACTAAAGTTTCCAAACTCTTATTTTTTTATCAACGTATATATTTATATAAAGTTAATATATTTGAGCAATTGTTATTCGATAATTTACTGAATAAATTTTGTAATAAATACAGAATAAAAAATTCATCGACACGTACAGGACTCAAATCAGCGACCCCTGGAAAAAAAATATTTCGTCACTCTCACAATAAACTATCGAGTGACTATCGGCTTCTATGGGTCTAGCATTCTATGTATAAACTACTTTATCTGGGTGGTGGCATTATCTATTTTGACAATTACAACCAAAGTTTCTTTTTAGTAAAATAACATTGAAGAAATGCCACAGCCGTAATGTCTTATTTAATGCTGTTGTTCTAAATATAGCTGTTACAATTATAGGGGTATAAAATGAAAGAATAATGTTTTAGGATTATATAATGATGAATATTCCTACAATATGTGATGGTCTAGTTATAAATAACAGATTTTATGATCTTAAAAAGAGAACGTATTGTAAAGTCACCCTCCCCCAATAAATTATTCAGTATACAGTTACAAAATATATTGTGATTGGCTTGTACCAAAAATTAAGCACTTAAATGATTTCAATGAACAGAAAATATTAAATTTCTTCTCAAGTAATCTTTATTTTTGAATAAAGTTTTTGTAAGACAAATTCAGTTAGATGCAAACCAATTCAAAAGGACACTCGGAAATAAATCGGATTTCAACTCGAAGCTATTCTGGATACATTGAACTTGGATTATTTCAATTGACTATGACATTTTACTTTAAATTGTGTATGATTGATTATATTTAAATAATTTGAATTATTATTGTCTATAAGAAAATAATATTTGTTTATTATTAAAAAAGAAAAATATTGTATAACATTTAGCGTAATAAACAAAATAACGAAGAAGATTAAAAGATAAGAACCAGTCAAAATTTATTTTAAGTAATTTAATGTATCATCATAATTCGTGAATTTTCATTGCCTTTAGAAGTCTTTAGAAAACTAAAGTCATAAGAAGTAATAATTATTATAATTTATATAAATTACCTAAGTTATGTCATAAAATTGCTTTATATTATACTATTATATAAAATAAGTTTTTTCTAAAATTTACAATTACATAATATAACAATTTAAGTAAAGTCGACCTTAGCCATTCATTTGGTCGGCAAAGATAAGAATAGATTATAAAATATCCAAGTACCTTTAGATGCTTCTAGGTATTTTAATTATATATTTATAAAAACATCTGTGTATTCTGTTAATATGGTTTGTGTGTATATATTTAAGACGGATAAACGCCTCCATTGTACCATTTTCATAAGCCTAAGATAACCCTACTTCTGTAGATAAATCTTTAGTTATGAATTATTATTAGAATATAGTAGTAGATAATATCGAGTAGATAAACACTACTATTATCTAATAAAAACGATTTTTCTAAGCACGTAACCAAATTCATTAAAATTGATAAAACTACCAGAATAATAAGACCCCACTAATCTTATTAAGATTTTGTGTTAACGTGACTTAGGATTGCTTAATATATACAGAACCAATTCCGCTTTCTTTTCATTACAACATGGATCAAAGATAAATTTATAGTCCAAGTCGAAAGTGCTTAAGTAAGAAAATAAAAATAAACTTATTTACCAATAAGCTGTAGTACTCAACACAAGTAATCCATACTGATATTACTAAGTGGTATGTTTGTGAGTGGGGATGAAACTGTGTCACTCACAAATATTACCTCTTTAAAACTAATCATTCGATTTAAAATACATTCACCTATATTTAGAAAGTACTGAAAAGAACAGTTTGATGTAGGCTGTATATTATCCTGCTATATATATATATATATATATATATATATATATATATATATATATATATATATATATATATACACACACACACACATATTCGTATATATATCGTTTTTCCCACTTTAAATAAAATACTCTTACAATTTATAAAATACATAGTAAAGCCATCGTAATAAAAAATTAATATTCTGTAAATCCGTTTACCTTTAAGCCTGCAAGTTAAATATAAAGAAATTGAGCAAAATGTATATAAATTAAACTATAACCCGATGAATAATTAACGTAATTAAGATCAACCGACCTCTCGCTGTGAGGTATTCAGTTGAGAATTCTTGTACATACTAGTTCAATTAAATTTTCCTTTTGATCAAAACCGTTTACTTTTTTTATTAATAATTACGAACATTAAAATGATTATATAGATTATTCTTACCTTACAATTAGAATAAAATATTTCAACGCAATATTGCTTTAAAACTTTTTGAGTAACATTTAAGTAAGAACTTTATAGGTAAATGTAATTCAATGTCAATATCATCAAGAACTAAGACAATAACATGGATCTACAGCGCTAGTGATGGAGTTGTAATTAAATAGATATTTAACATTATAATATATAATTTAGACAATTAAATCTTTCGTGTATTGTATTTAGCTATGATTAAAAAGACATTCTATGTAACGACTGTCTGAAACAGTAAAAGCCGTCAATCACTGAGATATGACCACAAATAGTGCATAAAAAAGCGATGAAACGAATCATAAAATGGTTATTTTTACTATAGTATTTACAAACACTGTCTGTATAATAACACTATACAATAATTGTTATTGGTAATACCGACTAGTTTTCAATTCAAATCCGAATACATTTTGTAGAAAACTGAAGCAATATGTTCAATATAATTTTTTTAATAGGTAATTATAATTAATTTGCTACAAGTGTTGACTTTTTTTTATCAGAATGAAGCAGGTGTATTATTTCCTTTCTTTAGTAGTGAGAGGAGTTAGATATTTTTCTACCAGGCATGTCATAGAGTCGTGCTCGATAATGAGACAGCCTCAGTGTTTAAGTTAAGCACCAATATACCCTCTGGGAAACTTGGGAACTTTGGGAATCATTGCATACCCACACAACTCTCGTTTTAGGCTGGTCGACCTGGATAGCCGGTTCGTTGTTCGGTAAAATGTTTTAAATTCATTGCAATTGTTATAGGAAATACATACATTTCTATGTAATATTGTATCAGATTAAAACGTAAAAATAAATATATTATAGAAAAAAAATTGTTATAACTTAACTAATATAATGTAGTTTTAAAGGAAGCAATAAGTTTATAATTAACATATATAGGGATGTGAGTTCTCAAATAATCACTAAATTTTACTTAAATGTGAGATGTAAATACTTCAAGTGATTTAAAGTTTATAATAACATTGAAAGTACTTTCAACTACGGAAGTGGAAAGTTTATAAAACGTTCACCCAACTTAACTTAGCAGTTGGGTAGCTTTGTCCGGTGCCAACTGTGTGTGAGATTCTCATTTATAGCATGCAAGATTTATTCTTTAATCAACTTAGTAGTGTTCTTCGTTATATTCTGTTCCGTCTCTAGTATTTAGTAGTTAGGATTGGTTTGATAACTTTTATCATTCTTCATCGTAATTATATTGCACTTAATTTAAATTAATAATGTATAGTTAATTACAAGATAGACCTCGTAGTTCTGTCTACAGCTGATAGCTTTATTTAGATTGGCAAAAGCCATTTTACATTTCAACTTTTCCTATAGGTATCCGAAATGTTGGCCAAGTTCCAAACTTAATGGCGGATAAAAGCAAACCACAAATTTCAAACAAAATAAAGCCTAAACCCAGTTACCCAAAAGGGCCGCATCGACGTACGAGGAAATTAATTCCATTTCATGGAACATACATTTGTTAATATTATTATAAAAGAAAGTATCCCAAATGATATGTGTATGTATATTATATACGTATTTTTTTATTATTTTTCAGAGCGATTTACAAAACAACACTATAAAATTGTTGGTACTTAACTGATGAATCTAAACTATTATATAACCATTGAAAGTGATAAATACTTTAATATCTGAAATACGACCGTCAATAATCCATAAAAACAATAAAATAAACCAAAAACAACATATGAAATACTATTTCGATTAAACAATGTTAAACGTTTTCGTCAGTATGTCGGTATGAATACACAAGTACAAAAAACGCTATTAATCTAACTATTTAAAGCCTAAGTAATAATAATCACTTTTATGGTGCCACGTTGTTCCACAGTTACAGTTTAAGATACTAATAATAAATAAGAAATAAATTCATGCGAAGAATAGGACAGATAAATGTGTAAAGCCTAGTTCTATTTTTACTACAGCTTTTTGGCTCTCGATCGATATAGCATCAACCCCTGAAAGTTAAATATTTTGCAGGTCGGTGTAAAGTAACTATTACTGCTTTATTTCATAACGTGATTAAAAACCGTTCAAAAACTTCACTTTCCTTCCTTCCAAGCTGCTTACATTTCTCAATAGTAGTAATGCAATACCATCTATATTTACAAGTTTCATTATCACATTATACCATAATATAGAAATAGCATCAGGTGGATCGTCTGATCGTGTATCATTTTATTGCATTAAAAAAATACCTATCAGTGTTTTATATCAGCTATGTTATTTGTAAAGTTATTTCTGTTCACTTTTATATCAAATATATATTTCGTATTCTTTAACTGTTGAGATTATTATTAATAAATTAGGGGTCACTGTTCCCAAACAATTTAATTAAATTAAGTATTACAGTATATAATTATTTTGAACAATTATATACTGTAATTCTTTTGTTTTTCTTATATTTAAAACATTTTGTTATAAAAAATTGTATTCACTTACGGGTTTAATATGACGTTATGTTTGATAAGCAAAAGAAGACATTAAGTCCTGTAGAACTCTTTATTACACTAAAATAAAAACATACAATCTGGTGCAGCACCATCTATTGGATCTCATTGTGAGTATAAACTATAAAGGGATCACTAATACATACATAAAAAATATTTCAAATTACGCGTTTAGTAAGAGATCAAATCTGCAAGTACAGAAGAATTATATATTTAAACATAACAAAGGATATACAGTTATTATTTTTTTAATCTCATTCAATATGACTGAAATTAGGGTCACTTCATCGATAGATATATCAAAAAATAAATATTTTAATTTTAAGACAAAGATATTCAACAATTTTTAATTAGATTCACTTATTAATATTAAACTCGCCAAAGTTTACGAAGTAATTAATATGTAACCAATTTAAATATGTTACATGAAAATTTATCAGCACAAGATTAATTATATTGCCTCCTCTTACGTCGCTCAACAGAATAGTAGTACTATAGCTATTATATACTGCAAGAGAGAGGGGAAAGGCTTAAACTGCCAAATCTTTCTTTTTCCCTCCTTATATGCCACTCCCTTACATTCCTCCGTCCTGTTGTTATTGTGTTCAATAAATTTTTCTCTCTCTTCGCGAGAAACGGCATTTTTAAACATTTTACTGATTTTCAAGAATATTTAAATAAACTTTCTGTGCATTAATTTATTGCATTTTTCCACAAATGTTGTTACTTCTTAAAAGGAACTTTATATCTATTTGTGCCAATGCTTTTGATTGTGACAGCAGCTTCTTTACTATTATTGTGTCGTTTCAAGATATTGTTTCTCCAATTTTAAATCATGTTGTAAATTTACATTTTAATGAGTACAAATTAAAGAACTTAATCGAAAGCATTCTTGGTATTTTTGATTTCTGGTCTTTTTTCCTAAATTATATTATTAGGGAAGTCACTTTTGTGACTTTTTTTTTTCACTTTTTCTTCCTTTTTGATTCATTTTACGACTATGCCGATTTATGTCTATCTTCATTTAACAAGGGATAATCTAAATAAGTTTGAGCAACTCCCTTACCTTGCTGGTTAGTAATAGAATTTTAAAATGTATGAATAAATTTATTTTGCATGTCCCTTCATTTTTATTATCAACGAATTACAAATCAAAAGTTATTGTCAATGACTATTATAATATTACCAAAATGACAATTATAAGATATGACAGTTAATAGTACCTCATGTAATATAAAACACGATGAAACACGGTCTGTATCAACACATTAGCATGATTGTTACTGTTAATGCTGGGTTAAGTAGAATGAATTTTGATTCTGATACGAAAACATTTTCCTGTAATCAGAAACGATTCTATTTATTACATTACCTTTTTTGGTAGAAAAATAGAGATTGTGTGCTATTTAGAACGAATACTGTCATATATATATATATATATATATATATATATATATATATATATAATAAGACATAGTGTTAGAAAATGTATAAAAAGAGCTGCACTGCTGTCATCGGTGACATTATTATTTTGCTATTCGTCGCAATAGGTAGTGCGGTGACATTATTATTTTGCTATTCGTCGCGATAGGTAGTGCGGTGTCATTATTGTTTCGCTATTCGTTGCGAAAGGTAGTGCGGTGTTTCATTGAACGGCTAATAATTTATTCCTACCTTCAAATTATGTGATTTGTTATAAATTTAAAGTGATCTGTCCATTTAAGTGTTATTGATTGTGAAACTAATAATAAATAATTGTTATTACGTAGGGTAAATTTATTTTGTTTATTTTTTTAGTTATTTTTCAATTTTGACTATTAATATATATATATATATATATATATATATATATATATATATATATATATATATATATATATATATATATATATTATTACTTAAAATAATATAATAGTACTCATTTGTATGGTATTGTCAAGTTTGTACTTTTTGTCTATGTCTTTGTCCATGGGTACAAGTATCGTGCTAAAATTACTAAATTGATTTGACTTAACTGATTGAAGATTGCAATTAAAATCAATTTATTTTATAGAATAATATTAATGATTTTCAATTAAAACTTATAAATAATTAGTACTAAAGAAGGTGATTCCAGGTCAGTGATTGACCCAAGAATGCCTGTAGTACCAATAGCTTCCAGCTCGTTTCTCAACGATCGCGACAACGCGGGCGATGTCGTCTTCGTTTAACGTGAGACGCTGCGTATTTAAAATTCTGCATTTTTATCGTAGGAATTGACTTGGTTTTTAATATATGGATTGGCACTGGCTATAATATATATATAATAACAAATGAATATGTAGTGTATTTTCAAATATGTTCACAAAAAGGTTTTAAAATTTGCCACTGATATGTAACTGAATTCTGAAAGTTATTTAAAGTTTATATCGTACATTGTGCAGTACATACTCGCAAATACGGAAATATGAAGTTGTTATGTTCACGCAACTTAACTTCCTACTTGACTGGCTTTCTGGAGTGCCACGTATGAGTATATGAGTTAGATAAGCTTATTTAAGCCTGAAGTAATATAATAGCCTGAAATTTATTATTAGATCTTCTCTGGTTGATAGTTTTTATTTCTTAAAATCTATGTATTGTTTTATACTGAGAATGGCTCATTACAAATTCGAAAAAGTTTTCATCATCCCTCAAAAAAACTAAAAAACTGCCTAAAAATGTTTCTAATTTGAAATGACCAGAGTCAATCCTCTCCAACAGCTCTTGTAGCTATATTTAGATCGCAAAAGGTATTTTACGTTTTAAGTTTCGATATATCCGAAAAGTTGGCCAAGTTCCAAGCGAAATGGCGAATAAAAGAAAACCACCAATTTCAAACAGAATAAAGCATAAACCATTTACCAAAAAGGTCTACAGCGACGTATGAGTAGCTTAATTCCAGATTACATTATTTAATTATATTACTAAAATACACTTGTAAAAATTTGGATTAGAAAATAATTTCTAACTTTGTGTTGAGAACCCTTATCCTGAGGCTTATCAACTTGTTTTTTTATAAGACGAAAATTTCTAAGCACATTCATATTTCAGAATTTTTTTAATACAAGTAGTGATAGCACCAAGAAGTTCTGAAGTATAATGAAATATAATTTGTATCCTCAAATTATGAGACATCTTGCAACATTTATATGACCCAGGGTGTCAGAAGAATATAATAATCTTTTGGAAGTCGCGAATGTATATTACGATTATATACGTATCAAAAAATGTGAAATTTAAACTAGAACTACAAATATATAACGAGATCATCTTTTGGACAACTACAATTTTGTTTTAATATTTTGTTATTTAGAATATTTAGATCTAGTATAGTTTAATTTATAAAAATAATATTTCAAGTCTAAATCTTATGTCGAAGGTAAACATGAGGAAATAAGAACAAATTTTATCCAAATTTTATCAAAAACATAATAATTATATAAGAACCTACTCGTAAATTACCAGCTTTGTTTATGCAGTGAATATATAATTTGGTTACTCGTGTCTAAGTCACATTATGAGAGATGATAAAAATAAATTATTTTCTAAAAAACTATTATAGAACTTATAATATGTTTATTTTTGTTTATTTTAATTCTTATATCAATATGTAGTTAAATATTATATAATCTTCCTTTTTTGTAGCAATCTATACAATCAATCAACTGTGACTCTAAAGTTAACTTGCTGGTTCTTATAAATTTACATACCCTTCGGAACCAACTTGAGTCTGACAATTTATTTACCAGAATTTGTGATATTTGAATAATCTCTTTAGATACTTGACTTTATTTTTTTTGCTTTCTCCACTTAGAAACAGCTCTTTCTGATCTACCTCAATAAAAAGTCAGTACTGAAAAAAAGAACTTGGCATAATCACTTAATCCAAAACGGACAGTACTTGTCTCTTGCATGGGAAAAATGATTTGTAATCAAAGATAATATATTATTTTAAAAATGAAATTTCATGCCCATAATTTAGTGAAAATGTTTTCTTATGGTTACGGAGGATTTGTTATCGTCTGGGGATCCCGCAGTGCTTCATATTATTTGTGAGTGAACATTTCAGTGAATTCAAGACAAAATGTATAATACGTAAGTAAGGTTAAGAAAATTAAAACAACGATTTTATTATAAGACTAGCTTTTGCCCGCGACTTCGTCCGCGTTTCCGTCGTTTTTCGAAAAAAAATTAGCAGATGTCCTCCCTCATAGTTTTGACGTAACAGGCAGATTCACTTTCGTATTTTAGAAGGGCAATAGTAATATAATATGCCAATCCACAAAACTGTTGAAAAATATAAGTAACCGCAGAATATTATAATATACCCACGCTATACCCACGACTCGGTCAGCGTGTAACTCCTTGTTTTTTATTAAGATAATATATTGCTAATATTTTTAGATCAAATTAAAATGTTTCAGCGCAAAGCTTCTGGGTAGACTATGTTAAGAGTCGACCCGTCCGGCACGTGAACGTAAAGATTCCTAGAATTGCTAACCTGGGAAAGAGCGACGTATAATTGACCATGCGAGAAACAGCTAACACCGAGATCTACTCCAGCAACACGAAAAGTCTGCCCTTGAGCTTTATTGATAGTCATGGCATAGCACACCGATACTGGGAATTGCGTTCTTTTAAATTGGAATGGAAAATTATTTGGTATTATGGGAATTCTGGGAATAAAGACAGTTTCTCCTGCACCGCAACCTGTTAAAATTTGAGCCTCGATTACATTTTGTTGCAACTGGGTTACTTTTAGCCGAGTTCCATTGCAAAGTTGAGGTGGTCTTAAATTTCGGAGCAGAATTATCGGTATGCCAATTTTTAAACAAATTATATGAGAAGGTAGTCCAGGCATACTTAAAGAATTTAAAAATTCTATCGGGTAATTAGTGGCTTCTTGTTCATCAACCATTCTATTTATTGAACTATAAACTTTGCTTTCTCCCTGTATATTAGACAGTATTTTATTATTAATTTCAGATGCCTGGTCATTGCGAGGAGTCAAAATGGACCTTTCGCAAAGCCAAGAATTGTCCCTATTTAATATAATTGTTATGTCACCGTAAACCGAAGATATAAGATGTTGTTGGGATTGCACTATACAACATAACTCAGGTGTCAGAATAAGTTTTCCTTGGTGTAGTTGTGGATAGGTACCTTCACCAATCTTCAATAATGTATCAGAAAATTCACGATTATCTGCGTTGTCTCCAGTTCTCACTCGCATATTTATAGTCAAATGCACCGATTGTATATCACGCCACAAATAAGAGCTTTTCAGGCAAGCCCTAATCTCATCAGCTCGGGTTCCCCGTGGTATTACCGGTAAGGTTTGTCGGAAATCACCACAAAATAAAACCGTAATACCGCCCATTGGTCGATCATTTTGTCTTATGTCCCTTAGAGTTCTGTCTACTGCTTCTACTCCTTTTCGATGGGCCATCGTACATTCATCCCATACGATTAAATTACACTCACGCAATACCTTAGCTTTGTCGCTATTTCTTGAAATACTACAGGTTGGACTTTCCGTGCGATCTAAATTAATTGGTATTTTAAACATAGTGTGAGCAGTCTTACCTCCTGGTAGCAATGTTGCAGCTATACCTGATGAAGCCACGTCAAGAGCGATTTTACGCTGATTTCGAACATAAGCTAATATTAATTTAGTCAAAAAAGTTTTCCCAGTTCCTCCAGGTGCATCTAAAAACCATATTGTTCCTAAATTATTCTGCACACTCTCGCACACGCGATCATAGACTAAGCGTTGTTCTGCAGTCATCATTGGGACACCGTTTTCTAATGTTACCAGCAGTTCCATTGGGTTGTAACCAATCTCTGCGGAATATTCCCTATTGGTAACCTCTCCGACTGAGGTTGGCGTTGGCAAACCATATTCACAAAGTGATTTACCGCCTACTGCTGTTAAGTCTTCCTGAAGAGCTAATAAGCACTGATTTATAGCCAGATCTCGAAAATTATCATTAGTTGCGCCTTCATTATTGTGAGATAAATTCCGAAGAAAGTCTTCTGCAAATTTTTCTTTATATTTTTCCCATAATTGGACAGGATCAGATAAATTACAAAATGTGAGTAATGTTACAAATAAATGGCGTAACCGTCGTGGATTATCACTAACACAGGATTCTGCTAAAGCGTCATCCCAATGTTGATCATTTTCAAGCAAATGACGCGCTTGGCAAGCTGCATGATAAGTTGGATAAACAACATCGTCTACTTTTCTCAAATCTATAAATGATGTTGGTCCTCGCACTGTATGTAATAATAATCTCAAATAAAAACACTCTGCGTTGTTAGGATGAACAGTATACACTCTACCAAGAACATGTTCTTTGAAAATACCTGTCTCGCCATCTACAGGCCTGCCTCGGCGTCTACGGTTAAAGACACCTCGTTGTTTATCGTAGGTATAATACGATGGAACTTCTTCATACAAAAGAGACTTTGCGAAATTATCAGTTTGGCAAAGTCGAAAGAATGCCAATAAAGTTGTTTGTCTAGGGTTCTCTAATCGTTCTGTAACATTTTCGGCGTTAAAATATATACGTTGACCGCCTTCCAGATGAACATCCAGATGGGTCACAGGTGGATATCTTTCGTGAATATTAAAACTTAAGATCCGCCACACAGCTTCTGAAGAGCTGATATATCTGCCTGACTGAAATCTAGTAACTTCATCATGTTCATTTCTTAACGCAAACGTAGCTTGGTCACTGCCCTTGTTAATGTACTTACAAATATATTTAATTGACTCTACACTATTACACATTTCTACATTTATGTGAGCTTGAAATGCTCTGGACAATACAGGCGAATACGGAACGACCCACCTATTATCTAAAGTAACCTGTTGTCCAGACATTCGCTTTTCAACAGTAAAACCACCATTGTCTCTTGAACGGCGACGATATAATGGGTATCCATCATGTCCTGTTACAGTTTCATCCACTAATGCTTTTGGATACCTTTTAGTGCAACGACCGTCTTGCATGCAAGGAGCATTTGCGTTAAATGCACCACATGGACCATGTATCATATGAGTTTTAACAATGTCGTATAACAGGGGATCTGCAGTCGGATCTGGAATTTCAGCACTGATTAATCTGTCTACATCATTAGGTCGAACCTTATCTTTTAACCAAAGCAAGATATGTGCGTGAGGTAAGCCGCGTTTTTGCCACTCAACACTATACATATAACACAATACTTCTCCAAAAATGTTATCTTTGGTAAGAAGATCTATCATTGATTGTAATTTTAAATGAAACACTCTTGCAATAATATCATGGCGGTCATGCGGTGCCTGACCCTCAAGAAGCTCCCGAGTGATTTCATCCCACTTGGGATTGGTAGTTACAGTAACAAATAAGTCGGGACGTCCATATTTTCTTACGTAACAAAAAGCGTCTTGAGTACGTTCATGCATGTAGCGTGGACCACCAGTAAAAGAAGAGGGTAAAATAACTAAACGACCCATATTCACAGTATCGTTATCTTGCTGCATGGCATCGCGAAGGTGCACGTATTCTTCAGCGCGCAGCTGCCTTTGATTAGATCGTATATAAACTAATCTTTCGGTTTCAATTTTTGCGTACATGTCAACAATAAACTGATTAAATAAGCCACGAAAACGTTGAAAGTATACCAATCTATTCCGTCTCACTTGCAGGTGGTAACAATAAAATTGAAGGCATGACACCTTTTTATTATAATTAGGTGCGCCTGTGCGCGGATCGGTTTGGTATACAGCGAAATTATAACCATCTTCCCCTCGACAGTATATCATAGGATATTGCAAACTGTCGTAAGCCCTGTGGGTTTCGAAAATACGTTGCAAACGATTGTCTCTGGAACGTATAACGATATCACGCCTATCACATTCCTGGTCGACCAGTACTACAGCAACTTCATTCGTGGATGGAACGTTATGACGCCCAGGGTGTTCCTGAGTTGGACGCTTATCGGCATTTATAACAATTTTATAATTGTTATTACCATCTTGAGAAAGGGCTTCTAATGCCGATTTAAAACTGCATACGTACGAATTAACCTGATGTAACATGTTCTGAAGTTGTGAAATGAGTTCAGTATTTAAATTCGGAAAATATTGATTTCTTATATTCGACTGTTCGTTGTAATCGGATACAAAATATATTTGAAGAAATTTAGGTTGTTCTTCAGGCAAAAGGGACCCTATCAAATGGTAAACCTGACCTTGTACCTTAAAAGTAGGCATGAAAGGGCCTTCTGAGATTTGTTTAGCACCAAAGGATGTCATTTGGAATGCACTATTATAAGTGCGAATATTATCTAAAAACTGTTTGGATTGCAAATGTTCCCCTAAAAGTAGTGATTTTAAAGGTTCCGGTGGGTCTTCGAACGAAGGCAAATTTATTTTACCTCCAGAACAACAGAAACCAGCAGACTCCTTCCTCCACTTCGAAGCATTACAAAAGGAACATACTACGTTCATATCGCCTATTTCAGAAGATGATCTGTAATCAATTGTGAGGTTATAAGCAAACCCACTTTTATATTTATCGGACCACGCCACCGAATTTGTAGATTGATCTACCACGTGTATATCTAAGTCATTAAGACCATGTCGAAATCTATCTGCAGTAAGACGGGCCTCTCGCTGTTCTTCTGTTTCAAGCGACCGAATATTTTCAATTCTTAATCTTTCATTAGATAAAGTAATCAATTGTTCTTGTCTCAAAGAATTGTAATAATCGCGTCCCGACTCTAGTCGTTGTTCATGCTCATGTTCATCTTCAAGAGATCGAATCATGTTATGGTGCGCCCTATCATTTGTCAAACGGTCTTGATATTGAGTAAAAGTTTCAGATTCTCGAGACAAAATATGACGTTCGCGATCAGCTGTAAGCCGTAATTCCCTCTCAGTGAAGGTTTCGGACTCGCGAGATAAAATATGACGTTCGCGGTCAGCTGTAAGCCGTAATTCCCTCTCAGTGAAGGTTTCGGACTCGCGAGATAAAATATGACGTTCGCGGTCAGCTGTAAGCCGTAATTCCCTCTCAGTGAAGGTTTCAGACTCGCGAGATAATGTATGCCGTTCGCGGTCAGCTGTGAGTCGCAATTCTCGTTGTAAAGCAGTTTCAGCTTCTCGGGATAACGCATGTTGTTCCCGGTCAATGGAACGCCTTAGCTCTCGTTGAGAAGAGCTTTGAGAAGCCCGTGTTGTAGCTCGTCTCGCTCTTTCAGCTGCTAATCGCATCTCTCTTTCTGGAGAGCTTTCATTAGCTCGAGATGTTGAGGCACTAACTCTCATAGAGTTTAACCGATGTGCTCTTTCCTCTTCCGATTCTTGAGAACGCGTCATTCTCATTCTCCTAGCTTGACTCGAAGTTCGAGATAAAGATGGTCGTTTTTTAGGTGGCATCGTTTATTTTATTTTTAATCGACGGTAACTTAAATTCTATTTAGTTACCCAACAAAAAACTTACGTCAGAGGTCCTAACTATAGCTAAGTATATAATAAATAGAATATAAATCTAAGTGCCTATTAAAACTAAAATAATATTCTAATCGAATTATAAATATGTACGTAGGTACCTACAAATTACAAAAGAATAAAAAATGAAAATAAAGCTATACTTAATGCGTGTGCAATACTATCTACACTTACCTACTTCACTTAAAAATGAATAATAAGAAATACCTACAACTACTGTAATTAATCAAAGTACCTATGCTAATACAAAAAAAACCTTAGATGTTCTAAGTACAGCTGCTATATAATAAAAAAATATAAATCTAAGTGCCTATTTAAACTTAAATACCTAATATTCTAATAGAATTAAACTAAGAAATATGTACCTACCTACCTACAACTTAGGTACAAAAAAAAAGAAATGAAAATAAAGCTAAAACACGTGTGCAGTATAGGTAGATAGTAGGCAATATCTACCTATACCTACTTCACTTAAAAATAAATAAAAAATACCTATGAATACTATAATTAATAAAAGTACCTACCTACGCTTTTATCTACTCAATACAAAAAAAACTAAACATAAAATGCCCAAAACTAACCTATCAGTAACTAAAAATCTAACAATAATCTAATCTATCTATCTATTATCTAATCTAAAAATCGAATCTAAATCTACTTAAAAAGAAATAAAATAGGAACTATTAATAGTTAAGAATTTAAACAAAACTAAAACTAATTTAGAAAATAACAACAAAAGAAATTAAAATAAACTATTTAAAGACAAAAAGTCGCGCTGATAAGCACGGTTTATAAAATAACAATTATTGTCTGTCAATAAAGTTCAACACTCTGAACGCATCAACAGCCAAATATTGAATGACGCTTGCGCTCGCCTCCCGCCCCTTTTATACTCTGCCGCCGCGAGCCCCGTCGAGCGCGGCAACCGTTACGCAAAAATAATCCTTATAGCTTGATTCACTATTCACGCGCGATGTCTTGTTGGCGTATTTCATGTAAGTAAGTATAAGTTTGGTGTTTCTATACCGATTTCAATGATTCTTTTTTTATTGAATTGGTGCTAATGTTTATTTATTTTTTAATTAGGAATGATGGTGAGCATTATTGGTTTTATAAACGTAAAAGTAAACAAATATAATAAGAAATCTCCGAACTGCTAAGCTATCGAGAGTTATGCGTGTTATTGTGAGTTAACTATAAAAGGTAGATATATGCTGTCTTGGAATATTTTTCGTTTATTTTTATGTAGAATATTTCCGTTATACATAGTTTCTATGTAGCTCTAACCATTAAGGCTGCACACGCGACGGAAGCTTAAAAAATCAAGCAACTTCTCCCATTTTCTCAACATTTCCTTTCACTGCTCTGCTCCTATTCATTGTAGTGTGATGAAAAGTATACTATTACCTGCCCAGGAGTATAAAGAATAATTGTACTAAGTTTCGTTAAAATCCGTCGAGTAGTTTTTTTTTCTATAAATAACATACAAACAGACAGACAGACAGACAAAAATTTTTTTAACTGCATTTTTGGCATCAGTATCGAACACTAATCACCCCCTGCTACTTATTTTGTAAATATATTTCATGTACAGAATTGACCTCTCTACAGATTTATTATAAGTATAGAAGATATATTATATTATTACTTTTGTAATTATTTTCACGTGAACCTTTGTCTGAACAAAGAGAAATAAAAAAACTATTATTTATAATAAGCATTAAGTATTATTATTATCAATTATTTACTGTTTTGCAAAAACTTTGTAATCCCAACTTACTCGTATAAGAATAAAAAAAAATGGGATTTGTGCTCAAACCGTTCTAGACTACATCTGTATTTGGATTAAAAGTTCAATATGAAATGCCGAATGAATCAAAACTTTTTGTACTAGTGATATTATGTATAGCGTTTACGAATTTGGCAAAACAGAGCAACTAATTTATAAAGTTTGAAATACACAACTCTGTATGAGGTTGATATGTTTTCATAACATAACTTTCAACTTGGCTGGCTCTGTGAAACGGACCAGCGTGTTTACGACTTTCATCATATGTTTTATGCCTACAATTTTATTGATTACGATTTAAGTCGGTTTTATAATTGTCTAAGGGACCATTTATTACATCTCCTAAAGGGATTTAATCGTAGGATTCATTAGATATTTATAATTAATTTGTACCCTTTTAGTTATCTAGGTAGTTAGCTAGTAAAAAATAATTTTAACCCATTTTATTTATCTGAAGATTGCAATTGTTCGTAAAATCATAAGTTAGTCAAAACAAAATACTTTTTTGAATTTAACTATTCACTACCAAACGTATATTTTTTTAGCCTAAACTGTACTTATATAAGGTTTTCCGAAAATTTGAGTTTTGAATAAATAAAAGCAAGCCACATATTTCAATCAATTTAATAGTAAAACTCAATAACTGGAAAGGTCAATATTAATGCTTCAGTTAACTTCTAACAAATTGTTTTTTCACTATTCCTACTGCCGAAAAACAAAGGAGGCATCAAATTTGTTTTACATAGACGCATAAACTATTGTAAAAGTATTATAAAATAATCCCTAAAAACGCATTTTTTTTAACATAAGAAGAGGTTAAAGGAGCGTCCGCGGGTCACTACCGCCCACGAACTAATGCAACATCCGAGAAATCGCAGAAGCGTTGTTGAATGTAGAGGTGTGAGTTTACGCCTTTTTTGAAGGCAACCATGTCGTATTGCAGGCAATTCGGCGGCAGACATCATATTAAATTAGAGTTATCTATGAACATGCAAAAAATAATGAGAAAAAGATAGGATTCATTTTAATATTAAGATAATTAATGTAATTTTTTTTAATTAGATTTAATTATTAAGATAAAGCTAAGAAAAATTTAAGATAATAATTCAACTAATTAATAGGTAAAAAATTAAAACATATTACATAAGAATTAATCAGGCTAATATTAATAATATTAACTCCTCTTACATCTATCGAAATCAAGATAGTATATAGCTGTATTTTAAATCGCGTGAAGGAATATAAAACCTCTGTTTTCTCCTCCCTATGTGCCACTTCTTTCATCTCTCCATCTTGTTGTTGTTTTTTTCAATACAAAAAAAAATTTCTCTCTCTCCACAGCAAGTAACATATCTGCATTTTCCTCCATTTGGCTTATTTTCAATAATCCTAAAATAAATAGGTCATTCTTTTTTTTAACTTTACACACCTAATAAAAAAGTTATATTGCATTTTTTCCGTGATTGTGTTATTACTTTATAACAAGACCATAATATCTATTTGTAGGAATGCTTTTGATTTTGACAGCATCTTTCATTCTATCATGGTGTCTTTTCAAATATTATATCTCCTATTTGAAATCATGCTATGAACTAATATTTTCATGAGTTCTAATTAAACTGCAATTATTTTCTTCTGAAGTTGTATTAGAACCTCAACTTTTTCCTTAATTTTTCGTTTAAACCGAATGATGTCTATGTAAATTTAACAGGAGATAATCTAAATAAGTAAAATTATTATTTTAATTTTTAAAAAAGACAATCACAGTGCTGTGATCGTTAATCGTACCTAATATACTATAATACGTGATTGAACAAACACGGTGTGTATAAATACATTACATTTTAGTTAATGTTAATACCAACTTACCTAGAATGATTTTAATTTTGATCCAAAAATAATCCTGTAATAAAAAACGACTATATTTATTTCATTACCTTTTTTGGAAAACATAATAGACATTCTGTGTTGCTTAAAATATTAATATTAAATACAATACAGATATTGGACAAGTTTTCTTTTTGTTTTTCATCGTTTCTCAACAATAATTAAAAAATTAGATATTGCATAAAAATGTTTCTAATTTAAAATGACCAGAAACAACACTCTGAAATAGCTTTCGTAGCTTTATTTATATAGCAAAAGGTATTTTAGGTTTTAAGTTTCAATATTTTCTAAAAGTTGGCCAACTTCCAAGCGAAGCCGCGGATAAAAGTAAACCACCAATTTCAAACAAAATTTATCATAAAGCCATTACCAATAAGACCTACCAAGACGTATGAGGAACTAAATTCCATATTGTAATTGTTTTTATTTCTCAAATATTTTTGTAAAATGTTGTATCTAAAATTTGTATTACAAAGTAATTTCTAACTTTTTGTTGAGAACCCTTATAATCCAGAAACATAAACTTTTTTAAGACGAACATTACAAAATACACTCACATTTCAGAAGACTTTTAATACAATTAGTGGTAGCACTAAGAAGTTCTGAAGTATAATGAAATATAATTTGTATCCTCAAAGTTTTATGAATTTTTAAAATGTTATTAATAAATTATGGAACATCTTGAAACATTGCCTCTTATACATTATATTGGGATTTATATGATCCAGGGTGTTACTGGAATATATATGAATATTTCAGCAGCCGTGATTGTTAACTACACTTATATGGATATCGTTAAATGTAGAATTTTAACTTCAACTATATAACGAGGCCAAGAATTTTTAGATACATTTTGTGATTGATAAGAATATTTATATTTTTAGATCATGTATAGTTTAATTTATACATATAACGAGTCTAGTGTAAAACATACAGAATAAAATATGATTAAATTTTCATTTTATCCCACGCAACAAGCTGTAATAATAATCATATTACAACCAAAGTTGCAGGCTCTGTTTCTAGAGTGTATACATAACTAGGTTACACATGTCTATGTTATATCATTACAGTTGACCAAAATAATATATTTGAATTAAGTCCTGAAAAAGACTGGAATATGTAACATATTTCAAAAGGTTAATGAAACTTAAAAATCTGATAATTGTCATGTTATGTATTTTCCTAACTTATATAATACAATATTATAAATTATTAAAAAAATCATTGATATGACATTATAATCTTCGTTTTTTGTACCAATTTTTAGTAGAGTACTAATTCGGTCCGATATTTCACTTATAACTGTGACCCTAAAGTTAATAATGTAAACAACTGGAAATTAATAATTAAGTGTAATGAAGTTGCTTGCTGGTTCTTATATATGAACGCACCATTAGGAATATAAACTATTTAAATTATATTTTGCCATACTTTATTTTAGCTTTTTCGACTTATAGGAAATATCCCTTACCTACCTCAATGATAAATCGCTATTGAAGAAAAGAGTCTTAGCAAATCACTGAATCCAAAACGGACAGTATTTGTCTCTTCCTGGGGGAAATGAACTCGTCTACAAAGATAATATATTATTTTATAAACGAAATTTTATGCCCGAAATGTAGTGAAAATGTTTTCTTATGGTTACGGAGGATTTGTTTTCGTCTGGGGATCCTGCAGTGCTTTATATTATTTGTAAGAGAATATTTCAGAGAATTCAAGACAATATTTACTGTACGTAAGGTTTAGAAAATTTAAACAGAGATTTTAATATCTTATATAATATTATTATTATAGTTGTTATCTGAACACAAAGAGAGAAATGAAAACTACATTATTTATTCAAAACTATTATTTATAACAAGCATTAAAAATTAACAAAACATTGTAATAGTTATAGGTACAATTAAAAATACAAAAATTTAGAGATTTGTATTCAAACCGTTCTAGACTAAATCCGTAATTGGATTAAAAGTTCAATATGAAATTCGGAATGAATCAAAACTTTTTGTACTAGTGATATATTATGTATGGCATTTACGAATATGGCAAAACAGAGCAACTAATTTATAAAGTTTGAAACACACAATTCTGTATGAGGTTGATATGTTCTCGTAACATAACTTTCAACTTGGCTGGCTCTGTGAAACGGACCAGCGTGTTTACGACTTTCATCATATGTTTTATGCCTACAATTTTAATCATTTCATGATTAAAACGGCTTAACAATTTTCTAAGGGACGATTCATTTTAGCCCTTAACAGGATTTAATTAAAGGATTAATTAGATTTTTCTGATTGAAAAAAATAATTTGTTATTTGAGAATTAAAATCGTTTATACAAATATAATTATATTACAAAATTAATTGAGTTTGTTAAATCATCTTTTTTTTAATTTTGTTATCCAACATCATACTGGTATTTTTAACCTAAACTTTCCATATCCGAGAAGTTGGTCAAGTTAATACTTGAATTAAGTAATAATTAAATATATGTACAAAAAAAAACATATTACTATTATATTAATTGTTACTATTAAATTTATAATTAATTATAGAAATTGCGTTTATACTACAAATATAAAATGAAGTCAAGATAATATTGATAGTTATTAATATTAATAATATTAATAACTCATTTTATTTCGCACCCGCCTCCAACTTTTCACCCTCAAAATCCAGTTGGTCGTCACTATTACATGCTCCACGATCTCCTCAACCGTCGTGGAGTGATGTAATCTGAAGACGTACTGCTGCTGCTGCTGTAGCTGCGTTGTGGATTCCGCTGGACGCTGCAGCATGTGTCGACCTGCCAGCGTGATCTCGCACTGGTTCCAATTAGGCGATTTCTTCACTTTGATGAATCCATTCTATGTCTGCTATTTCAGAATGCTGTCAACAGCTTCACAGCAGCTCTGCTAATACCCTTTCCTCTTGCGAGCTGCGAAAATAGCAGAGTTGGTACACTAAGGGGACCTGGTATCTATACGCGTCACCACTACCTCGACCTCGACCGGTGTCGATTCAACGACGGTGGAATGTAGCATGTGTAGCATTGCTTGCTACGTCAGTAGCAGATGACGCAGTTGAACTGAATGATGGAAGCACTTCTTCACTCCGCGACATGTTATGTTCACGTTGGAGGCAACTGGTGGCCTACATTCGGAAATAACATTGTGCAACAACTCTACTACTCTCTTTGTAGGTCTCCAAAGGTTTTATTCGACATCTCCAGCTTAGACAGTACCTCGGTCAGGCTCGCCTTCAGATTAATGATGTTAATGGTGATGATGTCCTGCATACGGCGGGACTGCATCTGCTGGACTTTGTCGATTGGAACAACGAGAATATAATCTCCGCTCCGAGCAGTGCTAACACATCCGTACTTGACCCGCATCGCACCCTATTATTATAGTTTAACTTTTATCAATGATATTACTAGTACATCGAGCAGATATTATAATGTAACCACGTCTATTAGAATTCTTAGTTTCAAAATAAGACAATACAAAAATATTTTTTATTATACAATCATTTTTATTGTTTAACATTATAATCCCTTCTAAATATAAACGTTATTCTGGTCATCTTTTAGTACCAATCACGCTTTGTATGTAACACAACCGACTGTAACTTAATCTTATAAAATAATGTAAATTGATAATAAATTTCAACAGTACACAATGAAGTTTTTACCGGTTTTTCTGCATAAACCTAGCCTTTGGAACCATGCAACTATTGTCTAACATTTCATAAGGATATATTTATATTTACATAAATCTTTGCTATAAAAATAAATGAGTTGAAAGTGACGCTTTGTCCAGAATTCTAAAGAATCGTAATGGCACATTAACGGCAACGCGTTAGTAAAATAATTACATTCATATAAAGTTATCCTAAGTATGTATACTATGTAATCAAATAAAAAGAGGTCTATGAAAACTGCATTTTTATGTAATTTTTTGTTGCTTGTCAAAATCGTAATTTAATAGTAGCCAATTTTCTCGTAATAATAATGAAAATCAATTAAAAAATACATAAACTGCATAAATATGCGATTTAGTTTTAAGGAATTGCTCAGTGTTGCATTAAACATTCACATTTTAAAGATAAATTATTTGATGTCATTTTAAATTATTAACACTCCGGTAAAACTGATATGTTAAATATCTGGTAAACATATGCAAATAGTACATTAATATGACAATCAAAACTACAGTTGATGCAATTATTCTGTTAATGATTGAGTTAAATTGACTGTGAAGTGATTTAACTTTTCCCAAAATATACTCGTATAGTGTCAAACATTATAGACCTTGTGCTCCAGTTACTTATTTTTCAGACTCTTCTGGCCGTTGCTATGCTATATTATATTTCACTTTGTAGTAACCGACATTATAACGGACAACTAAACATACATCTTGCTTAACTAAATAAACACTTCCAGGAAATCATACGAGTGTAATTTAATTCCCGGTGGCAGGCCCTGTCACAGTCATTATATCAAATTAATATAACCGGGTTTGCCTAACCAGATTTGTTTCATAAGGCCACTTTTAATGTAATTTGTTAAACCCTTCTGTCCCTTTGGGTGCGCGGCTTTATGTCGAAATATAAAAACATTTTATAAAATATTTTTCATTTTATGGTCATACTAGTTGATGCTAGTGACTTTGTCTGCCCAATTCCAAGTTATAATTTATTTACATACAATATGTGACAAATAGAGAATACATAATCTTATTTCTATGTTAATCTAAATAAACTTCTTTAATTTCTATGCCAGATTTCATAAAAACCCACCCCATAGTACTTAATTAAATAGGTAAGTAATAAGATATTTAACTACATACATACAGGATATATATATATATATATATATATATATATATATATACATATACTTTGTTTATTATAACTACACGTCAAGGCAAGTCTGATCATAAATAAAATAAATTTTAAAATAATATAATCTAAGTAATTTTTTATAAAAGTAATTAATATATCCCTTGAATTAAAATACGGTACTTTTAGAAAGTTCTTGGCATTTAAATATTCATTCATTTAACGAAAAGTATTACGAAATTTCTAGATCCCAAAAACTTTTTCAAACAATAATATAATATTGCTACTTAATTATGCGTAACCGTTATAAACTTACTTTTACCTTACTTTACTGAACTGAAAATTTACTTTTTTAATTAACTGAAAATTTATATTTTTACCCGTCTATGATTTTTAAAGTAGTATCTATAACTTATGATGTATGAAGTTATTTTAACTGATCAAAATTTAATTACGGTGTATTAAATATGTGGAATATTATGCTAATAAAATGATAGCAATTGTATTTTTATAACTGATACTTTTAAATACAACAAATATGTTAAGTATTCATCGAACTAAACATATTTTAATACTCCAATACAATAATATTTATTTATTTTACCATTGTTGTTATGAAATCTTTCAGTACTAAAACTTTCAGTAATAGTAGTGGTTTCTCTAGTCTATTTATCAAAAGTTATGTTTCACCTTACGGAGAAATTTTCTCTATGCCAAACATTGGTCTGATTCCAAGTCTAACAGCAAATAAAATTAAAGTTTTTAATTAATCCTCATCAAGGAAGGATTTAATTGGCAAACGTGCAACAAGTTTCTATCGGTTTGTTTTATGATTAAATAATTTAAAATTGAGATTAGTTTATTCGATTCTCATTCTGAATAAACTAATTTATAATATAAAACTTTATTAACCGAGATTATGAGAAGCTTTATCACCAGGACATTACTTATTTTTATTTTATTTTATATAACTTCGATAAGATTTTCTTGCAGATTTCATAGAATCTTAATTTATATATTTAATTAAGTTTAGTATGTTTGATATTTTACAAAACACAAATACACTTGCAGTCTCGTTATATCACTGTAGTAAATACTTCTCTCTCAACAAAATCCAATTACCAAAGACATGAACGATTTATTGGCACGGAAATAAAATCGATAAATGATATGCCAACATCTGTTGTTGATTGAGCAGTTAGCACTATTCCATTAGCATTTATACCGAATACATGTTTATTTATTTATCCTTTAACCGCACTATTGAATGCAAAAACAAGAATGAACCCATTAAAGATTCATAAAATGGAGGATTGAGACACAATGAAAACAAAATGACGGCGTCAAATAGATGTAATTATAGCTACGTAATATTTAGTTACGTTTCGTTTGCTTAGTATGAAAACTTGGAGACCAAGTTCTGTCTAGTTTTACCATAGTTCATACACTTCAGATATCATGACACTTTATCATATAAAATGCAATATTTAACTGTTCAAATTACCAAAGTTTTATACGTCAGATAAACAAGACGAATAGAAAAATCTTCTCGAAATTCACATAACTTTTCATAACAATTCAAACAGATTTTGCAAGCTCAAAAGTACATAAAAATAATATCTCTGGAATTTATTTCTAAGTCCCAAGCGGCCGGCTAGACGGAGACAATGAAAGTTATCAGGTGCCACAAAAGTTATTCGGTTTATCGACGCCAATATAATTATTGTCTATAAATCGTCACCAAGAATAACAAAGACTTTGTGTCTACGGCTCTAACGATTATTAGAGATAAGAAAATTAAATTCAATCCCACAAATTCAATAGCTTTCAATTTATCATTCGTATATAAATTATTAAAGGTCTCAATTATATTAATAACGCCTATATAAAAAAGGAAAAGACGCATGAGCGAATTAAATACTTTTCTTAATATGTTTATTACACAGACGTATTATATTTATGCTACAAGAGTATTGGACCGATGTTACTGAGGTACTAACCTGTAATAATTGAGAACCTGTGCAAACACGCCGGGATGTCTGTCGAAGAAGTACTCATTGAGGACGGGGTCGTAGTTGGCGAGGGCCTCCGTGAGTCGGGACAACCGCGTCGCGGGGATCTTCTTTAAGGTTGCTTTGTAGGTCTCGTATCTGAAAACGATATTTTATTTTAAGCACGGTTTTAACATTACTGTATGAAAACATAAATCCCTTCAATAATTTTTAATTAACATCACATTGGTTAAAAGCAATTACTATAAAAATAATTCTTACATTTCTTCATTTATATACAAATCTTTAAATGTACTTAAGTAAAAGTAATTCCTTTGGGATACACCACAAGCGTCCCTAAGGGCTACGTACTTTCGTCCGGAATCAATCGACTGTAACGTATAGTTTATTTATTTGATTAGATTTCTCTTTGATTAGACTCCGGTGTTCTCAGTTATATAATTTCCCTGGAGTGCACCGCTCGCAGCAACTTCAAATTCATTAAAACTGCAGTCGAAATCAAAATTATATTGAAATAAAAGTTGGAATATATGAAATATTGTTATCCGATATAATATTTTGAAATTATATTAATAAGAACGAGACATATTTAACGTCAAAAATAAATAGAGGCTGAATAAAAAATATATATATTTAATTTAAGTTACCTCCGTAATTATAAAGTACAAAATTATATTTTTAACATGCATTTTATTTTTCTTCCTCCAAAATTACAAAACAAAACGGAAAGGTGTCCTCAAAATTACTATCATTCATTACTTTCCTACATGGAAAGGATAAAAGCCAGGGGATCAAATCAGCTCTCTACTCCATTATAGGCTAACGAAGTTACGCACCAAAAAATTGCATCAAGATATGAAAGGTATTGTCATCTGAATATCCAACGGAAAATCAAAAAAATGTTCTATCATGGAAATATAGACTAAAAATACAAAAAAAAATTAAACAATATTTGAAAATAAGTCTATATTTTTATATTCATATTATATATGAAATTAATTTGATAACTAAAAAATATTTTTTCATATTTATTGCGTTTTATTAAATAATAAAAAAGTTTTATTAAATAATAAAATTTAGTTTGATACTGATTTGCAATAACAGAGTGTTTAATTATATGTTCTCCGTTTTATGAGTCACCCTATATTTAAAACTCGTTTATTTAAAAACTTTAAAATAACTTTTGATAATAAAATATAAAACATTTATTTAATTCTTTAATTTACTTATATTAAACTAATTTAATAAACTTAATATAAGTAATATAGGTAAGTTTTGAAATGTTTTTTATAAACATGTTAAATATTACTAGGTACTAATAACTAACAGACTTTTTGTAATTTTTCGAAAGTTATGTTACTATTTTTTTTTATTAAAAACTTAAAATTTTTGGGATGGGCTGTTGTCGTCGCTCTAACAACTGTGACAGCGGTCCAGTAATACTAATATACTTGATGATAAGAAAGAAATAGCTGGCGGAATTTGTTTTGGGGTTCTTCTTAGACCAGAATGCGTTTAGAGGCCTTAATTTTAGATGGAAAGTGTCACTACAGAAGGGCTTATTTAAATAAGTATAATATCAAAATAGGACCCCTGACACTTCCATCTGACGTATATAAGTGATCAGTGGTAGCGATTCAAAGTAGTGATATAAATAAATTAATTAATTAATACAAAAACTAAATATATCATAATATAAAAAAGTTCGCAAACGCTCAAATTTTATTCTCTGGGTACGTGAGTACATGTGTACGTACAAACTCCAATCAGGCCTTACATATTAAAAGGTTTCTTTAATCACGATAAGATGAGACCCAATAACTATGGAACGACGCCATTCACGTACTTTATTAAAAAGACTTTTATACTCTTGAGTAGGACTTTCATTATTATCAGAAAAAGAATTCAATTCTTATTGAAGATTCTTGTAATACCATAAAAATTAAAGTGATATTTAAAATTTAAATACTGGGTCTCCGAATAACAATACTGGATACTTTTATTATTTTATTTAGCAGAGGAATAAAAGATATATAACGTTTTATTGCAATGGGAGTTATAGCCAGTAGAGCAACGTCAGCACAAGGTTTTTGCGATTTATATACTGGGTGACGACAAAAAAACATTTAATAAAAAAACCACATAAAATGTATTTTCTTTGATATTTATATTGTAAAAAATATAATATATTAAACTTGAAACAAAATTAAATAGCACAATTTTATCTAATGACTTCGTCCTCGACTTTTATGTATATTTATAAGACACTATAACCGTAAAAACTTTTACATTTTCTTATTAGGTACATTTTGCTATATACTTTTTAAATCTTTTTCCTGATAATTTAACAACATTAAACCTGTCTTAGTCTTATCCAATCGGGCGATAGTACATACTTACTTTTTGGCTTGCCAATATGTCCCTGGACCGCCATTAAGGGAAGTAATAAAAAGCAAGATTAAATCTGTGATCTAATTAAGCACCGTGATTAATTGTGAGCGTTAACCAATAGATGCTAGGATTATAGAAAGATTACCCATATATCATAATATCGTAATTAAGAAATATAAATAGTAAATGTATAAGTTACAAATGATATATGAAAACTTTTTTATATACACCAAATCATAATTTTGATAAAATATTCTACCATATTCAGATATATTTGTATCGTAGAATATTTTCATTATACTGATTAATACAGCTTCGATTAAATGGCGACACGCACAGAAATAATTTGCAACTCCCACCTTTCCTTACAGTCTGTAACAGTAACACGGTCTGCCATGTTGTATGGGTTCCTATCCATATTCAACATTCCTATGCTGGATACAAAAGGATTAAATAAAAGGCATGCAAGGGAAATATGAATATTAAGATGGATGTGGTGTTAAGAAAATAGTTGAAGTAAGAAATTATTATGTAAGGGCAGTTTATTAGTAAATTAGCAATGCTGGTAGAGAAGATAAAAAATAACGCTTTATCGTGGTATGATCATGTAAAGCGGAGAGATGGAATGTATGTTGTAATGCAAGAGATTTCAGTTTAATGTCGATTGTATGATTGACATGGCATAAAATATGAGATCATGAAGGAATTGACATATTGTGCCGATTCTAAATAATTTTAATAAGGGCAGATAGATGATGTGGTATGACTTCATTTTTAATTACACCTAATTTGAACATACCAAATCTAAATTAGTAGAATTTCATCCAAAATCACAATATATAAATTGTGACTGTAATTCCAAATAATTTCTAGGAATGCAAAGAAAAGTAACAAATGAAGTCACATCCGTTTATCATATTACTCAACTTATGTTCAAGTTTCAAAGTAACCTTGACACGACTAATTGTGTGTTCGTCCCACTTAGAGTTATTAAACATGCGATTTTATTACGTTTACTTGTGTTTTTATTACGTACATTAGTGTTAGATACTTTCTGGGTTATTTCTCTCAGTTTATATGGAGTATCAACTTATTATTGATATGTAGCCCAGCAATCCGCAGTAAACTAGCGCGGTAGATTAATTTCCGCACCCTTTTTATTATTGCAATAACGTCTGTCCCCGGCACTGGAAAATTTATAGTCTGATAGTTATACTTATGGGTCCAAAAGATCGTTGAAAATGAATCACGAAACTAAACGAAACGAAGCGAAAATGCTCCAGTTTGTGGCCAATATATCGTCCTTAGCTGTCGTTATTTATGCTCCGACGAAAAAACTATGTAAATTTTAAACTACAAAGCTGAGTGCAGAAAAACCCTAGAAATTTTGCGCATTTCACATTATAAAAGATTTTTTGTAAAAAGTTATTTTCGGATACGTTTTAATTTTGAAATATAATTTATTAAAATATGAAAATTAATTTAAATTCATAAGTAAATGACAATTTATTGCATACATGTAAACAAACAGATATTTAATATATTTTCTAATTCCATCCTTTGATTTGCAATTTAAAGGATAGTTTTACTATCTATTAAGTTTTATATCCTGATATCTGACGACGTCGTTAGAGGTTGTCGTTAAACTTTAACTTATACTTACAAAAATACAGATTTTGAAATGAGAAAAGTAACGTTACAAAACTAATACATTCAAAATAATATTAATCATTCTTACGTGCTCAGTGCATGATATTCACCTTGAAAATATGGTTTAATTTTCTACTATTTATCTGGTAGTTTACGCAAAATCTACCGGACAGATATTGATCATGGTTGGTATTGATATAGGTACTTTTCGATGTAACCTACTTTTAACCGTATAGGAAAACTTTTATTTTAGAAAATGTTTTTAATAGCACTAAAAATACAATAACTGTTTTCTGCCAACATTAGAGTGCATCTTATTGTGTTTGTTTTATTACATTAGATTACTGTTTAAATCATCAACTAGAAGTATTTTTATTTCAGAACACTGTATAATTTTCATGGAAAAACACAATTGTAACAATTTTAAGGTATGATTACAATACAATAAAAACATTAGACGAATTATAATTCATATAAAGTCGCTGAAAATAGTTAGTATATAATAATATATTAGATTTTCGATACGAATCATAATCCAAAAGAAAATTAAACACCACCGATTAATTGGTTAGTGGATAAATATTTGATCGACAAAATCATTCTATTAGATGATTGAACTGTTCTTATGATTGTTTTGATTCTGCCTTAGTGAGGTTGTTGTATTGTTTATATAAGTTATATTATTGTCATATCAGAGAGACTGTCTCAAACTTCGACCCAATTCGCAATTATTATCTCCAACTGAGCTAAACCAAGGGTTTTATTACTAAAGGTTCCTTTACTGTATATTATTGTAACTAATCTTATAATAAGATTTCGAGGCTTTCTATAATATGCTCTTGTTATACAGATGAAATGATAAGCACAATACATATGAACAAAGGCGCATATACCAACTAGTTCTATACAGTCAATTATAATCCAGTAATCTCATTAGTCTAAATATGTCATTTAACAGATGCTGGCAGCGGGTGAAGTAGAATAGAATTATCAGAGTTACTTGGCATCCCTCGCCTCACAGACAATTATGTGAACTGAGTCCCCGCAACTAAACAACAATATTAGTACATAGAACTAGAACTTTTAAATGGTCACCCACCAATCGTTTCTTTCTTTTATTTATAAGCTAATAGTTTATCAGACTATTGTATAAAAAATTGTTTAACAAAGTGACACTCAAACCATTCAACAGTAAATATTTTTGTAAATACCAGTTTTGCAAACATTCTAATTACATTATTTTGTTATAATATAAGTAAACGTTATATTTTTGTGATCCTGTTGATGATAACAAAATTTGTCTTAAATTATATTAAAATATTATTTATTTAAAATGAGGAGCTTTTCTTGAACAATATCTTTACTCATCAGTCATTTGCATCTTGTAATCCAATGAAAGAAATTATGTGTATAACTGCATATCAAAATCATGAACAGGATAAATTTAATGTTTATTAAGATTTTTCTATGAAATATGTTTCAAAATTAGAAGTTGGATATTAATATATCTTAATAATTTGATTTTATCAACGAATTAGTAGTAAAAAGCCGCAGCCGCTTCCAACTTTGGGTCATCGTTAATTTTTAACAAGGTTGCGTGGTAATGGTGCAAATCATAAGTTACCATTTTTAATCATAAATCTAATTTTGTTACTTAAATATTATTAATACTTTACTGTAACTTTATTTGAATAAGGTTTAAAAATATGTATACTACACTTTAAATATCTTAAAAAATACCACAAAAAAGTACTTAGTAATATGATAATCGCTAAGGCTTGTGGTTTAAATGCAAGATTAATAAAAGATACGGAAAGAGTGAAAGTTAATGCAGCGATAACCCCTTGACGTTCTGAGCTCCTCGAGACCACCGCGTTTATCTTTTATATGACTTGTTAACTAACACTTTGAAGACATTTATTATTTTTCACTAACTGGATATAACTTGCAAGTACTCGCCTTTTGAGTAATGAAAATATGTTTTATTATATTTTTTGTAATAAATTTATTTTAGTACATTTGGAACTTTTTGACTTAGATCAAGATTTAACAGAACGTTGTAGAATTTTATATAACGTTTTACTTTTGAATGGATACGGAAGTTTAAAATAATGTAAGGAAATATTGTTGACAAAACAGAAAAGATTTATTATTTTACTTATTCAAAATATAATAGACACGAGAAAACAGTCCTAAAATTTAATAAATGCATAATAACGAAACTTAAACTTTTACGAGACACTATAAAATCGGCTATGAAATATCAAATAACTATTACATATTTAAACTCATACTTTTTATAAATTGCATTTTACAATCACAGCTGCGGTGTGAAAATTTTATAAATATTAAGCGAGGAAATATATATATATATATATATATATATTTCCTCGCTATATATATATTTATACTAAATATTTATTTAGTAAGAGTTCAAAGTGAAAACTTTAATTATAATATAATACCATTATTTTATTTATTTATCTTCAGGCCATATCCCTTGTGGGGTAGCTAGAGACGACGGGGCGCCAAACGCTACGGTCCGTGCATACCTCTTTCGCCTCGGCCACAGACATCAACCTCTTCATACATGCCCTCCGGGGGGTCCTCATGCTTTTTATGTGACCTTCCTCCAGTATCATAGATACTGTGTTTTCGAAGGTCACTCGAGGCCTCCCCCTGTCTCTCTTACGGCTCACTTTTCCTATATAAATCTTTTTTACCATTCTTTCATCACTCATTCGTTCGACGAACCCGAGCCACCTGAGCACGTTCTTTTTCATTCTCACCGTGACATCTTCGCTAGCACCTGCCATTGTGTGGATCTCTTCATTGCGGATTCGATTAGCTAGACTGACTCCGCATATTCTGCGACGATCGCATCTCCACAGCATTCCTCTTTCTTACATTCTTCTTCTGTGTTACACACGTTTGGCTGCCGTATAACAGCAAATATATTTTTATAAATATTATATTATTTAATATAATATTTATAAAAATGAAGTCGTACAATAGAAAACATTTTTATACAAACCTTTTATAGCAGTAATAAATCACAAAATTGTAGTTATAGACTCTAGTCTATAACTACAATTTTGTAAAATAACTACAATTAGAACTAAATAACCAACAACCACGATTCTGTGGGAATGTAGTCAATTCCTACTACTTTATTATAATTTTCGACTCGTGGTTAGTTTGCGTTGCACGAGTGAGTTAAGCCACCCCGTAGTTTATTAAAATTCATTTTTTTCTGTTTTCTGTTCTATTGTAATTATATAATCTTAGTTAATCCCTAACTTGGAATAATTGCAAAATGTAACGTTGTAATTTCTTTAGTCAAATTACTCCCTGCATCCTTTTTAGCAATATTGATTTATATAAATTCATATAAATTTAAATTAATAACATAAATAATTATTCTGTCTTATTTATAGTATTTACGAGATAAACTTTTGTATATACAAAATTATCGTATTATATTTATAAATATAATAAAATAGGAAAATACAAAATTGTACATAATATTTTTTACACTTATACGTTGATGTAAAGACTTTGACACTTATACGTTGATCGTTACAGGATACCCATATAAGTTGTTATCAGTGTATTACACAGAAAGAAAGATAACCATTATACATCTATTCGTCCCCACAAATTTTGCCATTTATAACAGTATTAGGATTTATGTTGGCTATTAACAAAAGAGACTCTCACAAACCTAGACTCGATAGGTGGTATTGTGGTTAATTAATTAACGTTAATGAATCGTCGTCAGTAATTAATTTATTTGTCAGTTGTTATGTAGTTTCAGATTTATAATATCATGACAAAAGTACTGTTAAATTATCATGACTATTTAAATAACGTATTTTGAGGTAAGAATGTATAATTAAGTTTGAAAACAATTAAAGTAATATTTATTACTAAACTAAAAATAATTTAACCGCGTATTTTTTTAATCTAATAGAATAAAAATATGATAAATACTCATCATTTTCATTAAATCTTTTTTCCTGAAATTCAACTCTCATGACACTCACTTGAAATTCGCTATCTGTAATTCGTGGAGTATTGTGCTCCAAAAATTTAAAGGGAACATCTAATTTCCACGGGAAGTGTTAATATTTTCTTTAAGCATAAAAAGGATCTAGATTCATCACTTATAAGTTACACTTAAAGAAAAATGATTAGTAAATATATATATTCAACGAATTTATTTATTATTAGCAACGAATTTAATAAGTAATTTTTTAACGTGACTTAAATAACGTTATTCAGATTCAAACATTTTTTTTAATTTAATATAAGCTTAAAAGGCAACTGCAAGACTCATTTTAAACATATATATATATATACATATATATATATATATACATATATATATAAATGTATAGTATGATGTGATAAAAAATCAGAGCGCAATATTGCCTGGGTGCTCTGTTCGTGTAACATTGAGTCGTTAAAACATAAGGAGAGCTGCGACAGATGCAAGCTCTAAAACTAAATTTGTTTTTCAAATGTTACGTAATAAAATAAAAGTACAAATGTTAAAATGTTTGCGTCCAGTTACCTCGTTCGTCGAAGTGATTATTAAAAGTAACGAATGCTTTATTCTTTCTTTGTAAATATTATAATTTAACTTGTTTTGATTACAACAAACTAGACCAGACCAGTTATATTGGAAAACGAATTGTATCTTCTCTCAAAATGTCAACCAACATAATGTTTTATATTCAGCATGACAGACAGACAGTGTTATGTAGTCATATGAATACAAAAACTCTTATTATGCATACGTAATGTGATCGTATTGAAGAAGTATATTTAATTATCTTTTATAATAAAAAAATGTGTATTTGCTATTTTACATGCATGTTCAAGTTTAACGTAGTATAATAATTACTAGTCTTACGCGGCTCCATCCGCAATCCGCAGGCAAATAATTAGACATACTGCCAACCTAATAGTTTTTATTGAAAGAATTATAAAAGATAAATCTTTCACTTTTGTGTGTTAATTAATTACTATTTCACAAACACTTATAAGTCATTTCACAGACGAAATTCTTTTGCGACGAAACACCAAATAGCAATTGAGTATTTCTATTTAATATTATAAATATATTTATTTTGTTACAGATATATGAAAGATTATACAGCAAAGTAAAGGAAAAACAAAGAGAACGTATCACTAAAGTATTTTATCCCCATGTAATAAAATTAATAAACGGAGAATTGCAATAATAAATTAAACCATTACTCTTCATATATACATATATATGTATCGAACTTGTATACATTTTTACTTTCTAAATCCCAAATAAATTTTATTATATATATAGAACTATATAGATTTTTATAGTATATTTGTGTTTCTTAAAACTTAAAAATAAAATGACAGTTTTTTGGTTAATCATCTCAAACTAACTAAAATGTTTTAACATCTTTTGTTCTAAAGAATAGTTTTTACATATATAACAGCTTATAATTAAATATCTATTGTATAAAACTACTGAAAACATATACATATATTACATAAATATATATAATAATTATCTAGAAGCCGCGTGCAATGTTGTTACAATGTAGAACACATAAATTGTAACCAACACCACCATCCTTCGCTTTATTTGAACGTCTGATTGTCTTTGTGTTACATTATAATAAATATTTGCTATTAATTACATTTGAGTGTTTATTTAAATCTTATTAGCAATGGAACATGAGCTCGTGAAATTAACTTAATTTACATGGTAAAAACTCTTCACTTAATATTGTGGAAATATTTAACATTAAAGAGAAAGATAAATGTACAGCTTACATAAAAGCTATGAATGTATTTTTACAATTTTACTAAAAGCGGTCTACATATCTATTTGTCTATTTTTGTATCAAGAGAAAACGACTGTTTTTATTTCGATGAAATTTGTTGTGATTATAGTTCAATGTTCGACACAAAATTCAGGATACCTTTTACGCTAAAGCTAAAGAAATAATTTTAATAATGTTATTGAGATGTACGATTTGTTTAAATCATTAGTAATGATACATACATTAGAGCGAATGAATAAAGTCTTTTTCATCGTGCGATATATAATAAAATATACCAAGTTATAAATTTAGTTAACAGTAGTACTAATTTAAAAATAAGATTATTGCAAAATTTAAGAGCATTACTTTAGAAATAGCAACATGATTAATAACCGCATAAACACTTGCCTAATGTATAATGTAACATATTAATAAATATTCAACCTAACAATTCCCTACAGAAGACGTGGATATAATCACTCTGTTCAATTTGTAGTTTGTTTAGGTCTCCATCAACCACATTCACACAATCGTTCATTGAATCAAAGCAGTTCTAACCACACTCAAATATTGATATTATATTGCACAGACACAAAGTTCGGTTCTATTGTAAGATTTATCTGGAGAGCGTTTGGAACATTACGATTTAGAATAGTATTCTAATAGAATAATTGTTGAATAATTGTAGAATAATTATTGGCTACGTTCATAGATTTCATAATTCGTTCATAAAGCACATAATATACGTTCATAAATTCACCTCCTCATTCTATAAATTATTCTAATTTTATAAATTGGATAATTTAGATTTTAGTAGTGGTGTGTTCAGTTATTCCAGTGTTCTTTTGATTTCACGCTTCACTTAAATTCTAATTTGATATCACACATCTGCTATATTCCATAAGTCAAAAATGTATACCCATTTTAAATAAAAACCTACAACTTCACTTTGAGATGTAAGGAGTCATCTTCAAAATTATAAAAACCACCACATAACCAAAACCACACCAAAACATATTTTAACAGAAATTAGATGGAACCTTGGAAAAAAATAATTATAGAGTATTTTTTATAAAAATAATTTTATTCTGTCACTGAATCCTGAGGAATATCATGAAGATGAGTTCTTTTAAAACGACATGAAATAGTAAAAAGCCGGAGACACTTTAAAGTTTGGGTGATCGTAAATTTTTAACAAGATTCCGAGGTCGCGTAAATAAGAAGATATTAATAACTCTTTCCTGTTACTTTATTTATTTCAGTAAAAATAATTACAATTCTAATAAATGTTTTTTTTAAATCATTACTTACTTTATATTTTATATATTTTTATTATTATTATATAATGTGAAGTGCCATTATATTATTTATCAATATTGAAAACAAAACATACCACATATATCTCGACTTCAAACATCTAGGATTAATACCACAAAATAAGTACTTTAATAATCGTTAAACCTTGTGACCTAAATGCAACAATAATAAAAGATGCAGAAAGAGTAAAAGTTAATGCAGCGATAACCCCTTGACGTTCTGAGCTCCTCGAGACCACCGCGTTTATCTTTTATATGACTTGTTAACCGACACTTTGAAGACATTTATTATTTTTCACTAACTGGATATAACTTAGAAGTAACCGTCTTTTAAGTAATTAAAATTTTATTTCACATTTTCTATTTAGGTTAATTTGACACTTTTAGGTAAGAGGAAGGTTTAAATCAATACATCAGAAGTTTTTAATATAACGTGTTACTTTTGAATGGACATAGAGGTTTAAAAAAAAGAATATAAGAAAACATTGTTGACAAACCAGAAAAAGCTCCTTTTCATTTTTCATTCCGTATTTATAAAAACTGAATAGATACGAGAAACGGTACCAAAATTAAGTAAATGTACAATCAACGAAGAAAACAATTCAATATATCACGAAATTGAAATTTCTACGAAGCAAGATATAAAATCGACTATGAATTATCAAATAACTGTTTCAGATTTGAATTTATTATTTTTATGAATTGTATTTTCAATTATATTCACAGCTGCGGCGTGAAACATTTTATAAACAATAAGTGAGGAAATATAATAACTTGTAAGAGTTCAAAATCATAACATAGCAGCAATAAACTCACAAAATTGTGGTTATAGACTTGGACTTATGACATCTAACTGACTAACTGTTCAGTCGGAATGCAGTCACATGCAACTTCTTTTTTATAGTTTTCGGCTCGTGGTTGCGTTGCGTTGCACGACTCAGTTAAACTGTCTAGTAGTTTGTTAAAACTTCTCGAAGACGATACTTATTCTATTCCGATCTAGTTATACAATATTAGTTAATTTAGAACTATCGCAAAATGTTACATTATAATTTGTTGTCATATCGTTCGTCGCGTTTTAGCAACATTTTAACAAATGCTAAACAATGATTTGTATAAATATTTTATATTTAAATATGACAACATAAATAATTTCTGTGTGGTAAATGGCTTAATTTCTGAAGTCAACTCTTGTATTTTTATTTATAGTAGGTATTTAATAAGATAAACTTCTGCATATACAAAATTGTAATTGTAATAATTATATTTTTTACAGGTAATAAAATAAGAAAGACACATTACTTTACTTTTTAATCTTCTTTATTATACCAATTTCGAACATGACGAAACATTAATCGTGTATCGTATCGATCGTATCGATCGTGTATCGGCAAATATAGATAAATTTAAAAGGAAGTTATTGTCTGTGTATTATAATATAATGATCTTTTATCTTTAAGTAGTTTTGCATTAAAAATAACCATTATAAATCTATTCATCCTCACAAACTTTGCCATTTATAACAGTAATAGAATTTGTGTTGTTTGTTAATAACAAAAGAGACAATCACAAACGTAGACTACAATAGTCTACGTTAAATTAATTAATACTAATGAATTGTCGTCCAAAATTTAATATAATGACAAAAGCACTGTTAAACTGTTATAACTAACAAATAATTATGGTAATATTTTACTCTAAAATAATAAATAAGAAAACAAGAGTAGTCTACCGAAAAATGTTGAAGTTAATTTCCACGGATAGTGTTGATGTAATTAAATTTATCGTTACGTATAAATTTGACAGAACAGAATACATTTGTTTCAAAACAATTAAATAACAGAACTCATACTTACATCAAAGTGACATAAACTTAAAAACATTACTATAAAACACAATTTAATAAGTATGATATACTAAATCGGACCGCAATATTGACTGGGTGCTCCGTTTGTGTAACGTGGAGTCGTTAAAACACAACGACTGTAGCGACAAACGCAAGCTCTAAAAACTAAATGTGTTTTCAAATGTTACATAATAAAAAGAAATAATTTTTTATAAATTCTTACATCCCTTTGCCTTGTTGAAGAATCAACAAAAAATAAACTTTATTCTTTGGTTTAATGATGAATAAATTTATTTTTATTAAAAAAAATTAACAACTTAAATTATTCTGTTAATAAAACGAAAATTGTATGGACTTTCATAAAGGCAACAAGCATAATGCTTAATGTTCAGTATGACGGAGACACATATGAATACAAAATCTTTTATTATGCATATATTATATAATGTGAGTATATAATAATTCCGATAAAGATAAAGATTACATTTTTACCTTAATAAAAATGTATACATTGGCTGTTCTAAACTCATGTTCAAAATCATCAAATCACAGAATTTAATGCATTCAGTACATATAAAAATATATTATGAAGCTTTACTCGCGGCTCCGTCCGCACACAGCGTGCAAAAAATTGATCTCATTATCAAATTATTATAAAACTTTCCATAGCTTCCCACACGTTGCTATTTAAACAACATTAAATCTTGTTAACGTTTTTTCGCAGATAACTAGAACGTATCTGAGATGCTAATAGTTTTTATTGAATGATTTATGAAAAATAGATCGTATTCTATTACTTATAAGACACTACATATTTACTCAGCAATAAAATATTTTTATATTTAAGGATATTTAGATGGTGAACTTATATTTTATTACGTTTCCAAAATCATTTCTCCATTCAATGTATATTTATTTGTATATAATGAGGTTCGTTCGTAATGGTTCGTACGTTTTTGCCCCAAGAGTAAGTTTCATATGTTTGGTCCGTATATACTACGAAAACAAGCACCTGTAAGTATTCCATGCGGACTAAGTCACGGGAAGCAGCTAGTATTATACAACTAACTAAAATATTTTAACAATTTTTGTTTTAAGAATGTGGAACTGTTTTACGTGAATGACGCCATAGAAGTAGATATTTATTGTTCAAATTTACTTAAAATACAAATCGTGTGCAAGGTTGTTACATTGTTTAACACATAAATTGTAACGAACACCACCATCCTCTGCTTTATTTGAACGCCTGCTTGTCTTTGGGTTATATTATATGAAACATTTGTCATTAAGTAAGTTCTATGTAATTCTTACTACCAATGGAACATAAACACTTTAAATTAACTTCATTTACATAACAAAAACTCTTTACTATTATAGTGATGCACGATATTTATATTGAAGACAAAAATCAAAATGCAGGGTTTAAATTACAGCAATGAACTTTCAGAGATTTTTAAAATATCTGTTTTACTGTCTATCTGTTGTTGTATCACGAGAAAACTATTATTTTTATTTCGATGCAAAGTGACATGAGTATAGTTCATTTTCCGATACAACATGTAGGATACTTTTCACGATAAATCTAAAAAAAAATAACAATATATAAAATAATAATATTAATAAAAGTATCAATAATTATAGGTGGTTTATTAGCGTAGAGTATACGGTACAATGCAATAAAATTATATAAAGTTATAAAAGATAATTATTACAAGTAATAATTATAATTTTAAGAAACTTGGTTAAGGACCTGTAGCATTATCGATAGGCGCATAGAACCTTGCCAAATGTTTAATGTAACATAAATATTTAACTCAGGTTCAATACACAGAAAACGTGGATACAATCACTCTGTTCAATTTGTAGTTTGTTTAGGTCTCCATCAACCACATTCACACAGTCGTTCATTGAATCAAAGAGGAGTTCTAACCACACTCAAATATTGGCATAATATTGCACAAACGCAAAAGTTTGTTCTGGTATAAGGTTTCTTTGGTCGGTGTTTAAACTATTAAGTTGTAGAACAGCATTTTCTGGATCTTAGAAGAAATTCTCTATATAGTACTCAATACGTCCATAAATTTATCTACATTAAATCTATACTTATATAATAGGAAAGAAGAGTTATACTAGTCTTCTTTTGATTCTATATTTGGATTCTAGTTTATTCTCACATATCAATTGTAACTGTTACTCAATAGGTAATACTACAAAAAAATTAAATTTATAAATAAATAAAAAAGTATCCAAAGTCAATTCAATTGTCAATTCTTGTACAAGGACCCCTTTGGAATCAAGAAGGTGGAATTTGATGTCTCATAAATGTATACCCATTTATAAACTTTTTATATTCACCCTGTATGTATAATCTTTGAAACTGCAAAAAAAGATACTTAACTATATTTTGTCGGATATTATATATATAGAATGAATAAAGCTTTAATTTAGACTATATATTATTCTGTCAAAATATTTTTTATTTTTTTAATTTTAATTAAAACTGAATATTTATAAATATTCAGTTTGGTCACTGCTATATAAATAAGCTGACCAATAGATATGAACCTAGCCACATATATAAATATACCCTATTCACCCAATTTTAATCTCATTAGACTAAATACATTATTTAACAGATGTTGGCAGCGCATGAAGTAGAATAGAATTATCAGAGTTACCTGGCATCCCTCGCCTAACAGTCAATTATGTGAACTGAGTCCACGCAACTAAACTGAACGACATACTGGATAACTCTCGAAATAAAGTAACTAGAACTTTTAAATGATCTTTTAAGAGCAACCGTTTCTTTCTTTATCAATTTATTGAATTAAAAAAATTTACAAAATAACGCTCAAATTAATGAACAATTTAATTAATCACATTTTCATAAACATTTTAATTACTTTCCTTTCATCTAATAATGTAAACTTAATATTTTACAGGCCAAGTTAACAAACTTCGTCCAAAATTATAAAACATTATTAATTTAAAATCAGACGATATTCTTAAACAAACTGTCGACTCCCTCTGGGACTGAAAGAAATTCTCTGTCTACAAAAAGCTAAATGATTAATATGATCATCATTTTAAATATATTTAATATGTTTAAAAACGAAATGTTGAATATTAAAATATATTAATAATTTTGTTCTATCAACGAGTACTAAGCACTATCGTCAAGATGGTTCTTTTTAAAACAGCGTGAAAATAGTAAAGCTCCGCAGCCACTTCCAAGTTTGGGTTATCGTTAATTTTTAACGCAACCCTGGCGTGTATATGGTGTAAATCATAAGATACTGTTTTTTCAATCGTAAAAATCTTTTTCAGAACTTACTACTTTTGAATAATTTTGAATTGCTATAAATCCTTAATACTTTGCTGTAACATTACTTTTATCTCCATAAATATTTTAAAAACATAGATACATCCTTATTCGGCGTTATAAACTGATTGAATATTAAGGTTGAAAATAAAATTGCTCGACTTTAAATATCTGGAATAGATAACATATAAAAAGTGCTTAGTAATATTATAATCGCTAGCGCTTATGATTTAAATTTTAATAAAAGATGCGGAAAGTGAAAGTTAATGCAGCGATAACCCCTTCACGTTCTGAGCTCCTCGAAACCACCGCGTTTATTATTTATATGACTTGTTAACCGACACTTTGAAGACAATAATTATTTTTTACTAGCTGGGTATAACTTTCAAGTATTCGTTTTATTAGTAATTAAAAAATGCTTTATTATAATCTTATAATATATATAAGTTTATTTCGGTAAATTTGGAACCTTTTAGATTAAGTCAAGGTTTAAAACAATATCTTTGAAGTTTATATATATTTTTTACTTTTGAATGGACACGGAAGTTTAAAGAAATAATGTAAGAAAATATTATTGACATTTTAAATTCCATATTTATTTAAAAGCTTTGTTTGCATTTTTCATTCCATATTTATTTAAAACAGAATAGAGACGAGAAAACGGTACTAAAGTTTAATAAATGTATAACCAATGAAACACACAATTCAATGATTCACGAAGCTTAAATTTTTACGAGGCAAGATAAAACCGGCTATGAAATATCAAATGTTTCATATTTAAATTCACACTTTTATAAATTGTATTTTTAGTTAAAATCACAGCTGCTGCGTGAAAATCATATAAATATAAAGCAAGGGAATATAGAAAAATATAAAAGTTCAAAGTTAAAACTTTACTTAGATAATGCACTTAATTTAGGTAATAAAATATAAATAAAGGTAAGTACAGGAGGTTGGGAAACACAAAATTATTGTTAAAGATTTGGACCAGCGACAATTAACTAATTAAGAATCATGGTTATGTTCTGAGTTAGTTAAACCATCCCGTTGTTTATTGAAATACATCATACCTATTAATTTTGTTTGATGCAGTGTTATTAATCTTAATAAATCTTAAGTAAGCAATAACTTAAAACCATATTAAAATGTTACGTTGTCATTTGTTATGTCAAAACTATGCGTCCTTTTCAGATTTCCTGCAAATATTTTTTCGCCAATAGTATAATAGACACATATCTGCCAGCCTGATAGTATTTATTGAATGGTTTATGATTAATCATTCACTCCAATGTGTTAATTAAATATTATTTCATTTGTCTGTTTATTTAAACCTTACTAGATATGAAATTTATCAAGAAATTAAATTCTTTTTTAACTAATATAGTAATAAATCAGAGAAGACATTTTGTAAATCACAAATTATCAAATTATCCATTTGTATGTATGACAAGAAACTACTATTTTTATTTTGATAAAGAGTGGCCACAAAATGAAGAAAACTTTTTAAGACAATAATAATGACAATGATATTGTACAATTTTATATGAAATGTTCTATTTGTTAAAATTAAAATAATAAGGCCTAGTTTATACTTCACAAAATTTTTATTCATTTATTTTATACTTATATAATAAAAAGTAAGAGTATGTATATTTCGATATTTGTAGTGTGTTCAGTTATTAAGTTACTTTTAAGTCCATCTTTATTTATTTATTTTTCTCACGTATTAATTATATCTGTCACGTGATAAGTAATCGTAATAAAACGAACATTAAAAATTTATAAATAAGTGAAAAGATTACCCACTATCTTAAATTATAATAACAATAATTAAGTTTTAGCGTCAGACGATTTTCTTGAACTACATTTTGCTTTCTTCAGCCACATACATCTTTAACATGCTTAGCGTACGACGCCTTGGACTGAATATCAAAAATCATAAACAAGAGGTTGAGGAAGATAAAATTACCAATAGATTAATGGAATAAACTTAATGATTAATAGGATTTTAATTTCAAATATTTAAATACTAAAGCTTGATATAAATTAACTAGAACCCGATTTTATCAAAGAAACACAAATCTGAATCATTAAGTTACGTATAAATAAAAATTAAGTATAAATTTTTTATTCATAAATAATAATTAACATTGATTCTGAAAGTTTAGTTAGAATACGTCCGAGCAGCAATAATGTTAACACTTTACTGTAATATTATTTGTCTCAATAAATAATTTTGATTAAAATAAATGTGTATTTTTAATCATCGTTTTTACTTTGCATTAGATAATTCTTTATGTATTGTTTATATAGGTTAAAAATATCATATAGTAAATATAGCTTAACTACAAACATTTAGATTTAATAATACAATCAGGTACATAATAACACAATAATCGATAACGCTTATGACTTAAATGCAAAATTGACAAAAGATGCGGAAAAAGTAAAAATTAATGCATCGGTAAAACATGGAAATTTAAATATACAACAAAATTGTTGACAAGAAAGTGAAAAATATCAGTATATCATTTGTTATTCCATATTCATTTATTTAAAATGGAGACAAGAAACTAAAACTTTTACAGTTTAATTTTCAAACAAGTAAGATAGATCAAGTAAGATAGACAATAGATCAGGTATAAAATGTGGTGGTGGTGGTTTAGATTAAAATTCATTCAATTCAGGAATAATTTTAGTTAAAATCACATGCACGACTACGACGTGGGAATTTTTCATATATTTCGAGAGATAGAGGTTGCCAGTTCCCTATTATATTCTATTTATTTAACTTGGTGGAATTAACTATAAAACTCAATTTAATAAGTATGGTACATTACATATTACAAAATTGGCTGGGTGTTATGTTCGTGTCACATCGTATCATCTATACTTTCATAACAGCAGACAACATAAATGTTTTATGTTCAGTATGACAGACAAATATATGAATACAAAAAGAAATATGAAATGCATACGTAATGTTAGTATAAAATATTTATGAGAGAAGACAGTATAATTTTACTTATGATGAACATTTACGAGTATACACATAATTTTCTAAACTAGTCATCAAATTAATAATGCGAAAATATATTGTAAAGCTTAAACATTACTCGCTCCATTCGCACACCGCATGCATAATCGTCCCATATAAAAAGGCATTATATCATTATAGTGTTATAACATCCACTCCCACACTTTCCACAACTTCCCTATTTATGCAACATTAAAATCTCGTAAATATTTTTTCCCAAAATAACTAAAACATATATATCTGCCATCCTAATAGGTTTTATTGAATTATTTATGAAAAAGGAATGTCTTAAATAATCACAATTTCATAAACGCTTATAAAACGTGAGTTGTGAGAATTATGTAATGATGACACACTAAATATTTTTTTAACAATAGAGTATTTTTCAGTTTAAGGTTATTAATACTTAGATGGCGCAATATATTTTATTACGTATCCAAAATCATAACAGCTTTAAATATATATTTGTATACGATATTGTTAGTTTATACGTTTCTGTCTCTAAACCTAAAATATAGTCAGAAAATTATTGTTTTTTCTATATCAGCTTATGTATATTCACTTTTGGTCCGTATATACTACGAGAATGAATAACTCTACGCGGTATAAGTCACGGGCAGCAACTAGTATTATATAAAAATCATATAAGTAAATTGTTTTAAAATTATCTGTTTTCAAAAATCTACAATAACTTTTAGGTATATGACAGTTATAAATAGATATTTATTGTTTAGCTTTACTTAAAATAAATGTTAAATATAAATGTTATTAACTTTATAAACATAATAATTCTCTATTAATCTGATGTTATAATGTAAAATACATAAATTATAAGAAACCCCACCCTTCATCTTTATTTGAAGATATACATCTATCTATCTATATATATATACATATATATATATATATATATATATATATATATATATATATATATATATATATATATAGATATATATATATATATATATATATATATATATATGTATTATACTGTAAAAATAAGAGTTCTTCTCTTGCAAACCAGTTAGGCTAACCTTGCACACAGAGTGATCAAGGAAAACCGAAACCTGACATAAACACGAATGAATAAAGCCGTATATATGTCAAATGGTCGTATATACCTAATTTTAATCCGATTAGCCTATTAGACTAAATATGCCATTTAACGGCTGCTGGCAGAGCGTAAAGTAGAATAAAATTATCAGGGATACTTGGCAACCCTTTGCCTATTAGTCTGGAGTCTAGACGACAAAATAATGAAATATTAACACATCTTGACCCAAATTATAATAAAAATAATTAAATTTTAGTATCAGAATACTTTCTTGAACAACATGTCGGTTCTTTCAGTTACTTAAATCTTGTAAACGACTCGAAGTACTTTAACATGCTTAGCGTACGTCTCAACGGGCTGAATATCTGAGTAATAAAAAAGATAAATTTACTAATAAAATAATGAACTTCTAACTTTATAAATAGTAAGATTTTTCTTCGAAATATATTTATATAAGTTTCAAACATACCCTGAGTAAAATATTTCATTATTTTGATATTTCATTACTTTCATCATCATCATCATGTCAACATTTGAATAACTGAAGCAAATGTAATGTAGATAATTACTGAAAGTTGTTGTAATAAAAATATTTTCTGTTTTATCGAGCTCAGTATATTTCGAAACAGTTCCATGTGCCATGTTTAAGGGTAGAAAGAAAAAATAAATGTTTTATCTAAAAAAAGAATTAATGTTAATTCAAACAGAAATAATAATAAACATGGCAAGTTTTGAAGGGCATATAAAAATATATAAATAATTTTACTATATCGCCGAATACACAGAATGGCTTTTGTTAAAAACGACGTAAGATAGTAAAGCCGCAGCCACTTAAAAGTTTGGATCATCGTTAATTTTTACCAGGGTTGCGAGGTGTAATATGAAGATATTGCGTTTTTCAATCATAATTCTTATTCAGAATCTAACACTTTTCTGTAACTTTATTTATAACCATAAAAATAATTTATATTAAAAAAAAAATATTTTAAAATATTAATTAAATTAATATTTTATAATTATTTATTGTTATTTAATATTGTAAAGTTATTCATATCAAAATAAAATATACGACATAACTCAACTAAATATTTATAATATCAAAATATTTAATATTATTTATATTATCAACATCTAGAATTAATACCACAAACAAGCACATACGATACGGTAAATACGGAAAAAAACAAACATATTAGTAATATGATAATCACTAACGCTTATGACTTAAATGCAAGGTCGATAAAAGATGCGGAAAGAGTGAAAGTTAATGCAGCGATAACCCCTTGACGTTCTGAGCTCCGCGAGACCACCGCGTTTATCTTTTATATGACTTCTAAACCGACACTTTGAAGACATTTATTATTTTTCACTAACTAGATATAACTTACAAGTATCCGTCTTTTTTATAAAAGGTTTTATTAGATTTATTAGGTTAAGATTTTATTGTTTGTATAGGTAATTTTTTACATATTTTGACCAGGTTAATTATTTATTTATTTCAGATACGAGTATGGTTGTCTAATGTACATATCACTAATTTTAAAATACATTAAAATGTACCTAAATATAAAAAAAATCTTGAAAACAAAAGTGAAAAAAGTCAGTTGATGCATTTGTTACTCCATATTTATATAAATCAGAATAAAGACGAGAAAGACAATTCAAGTCACGAAACTAAATATTTTAGGAGGTAAGATAAAAAACAGGTATAAAATATGAAATAAAAGATACACATTTAAATTCATTCATTTTAGGAATAATATATTTAGTTAAAACCACTATAATTGCGAAGATGAAACTTATATGAATTCAAAAACCAAATCTACTTGCGTCCAGTTTCGTTTTTATTTTTTTGTTGATCAACAAAAAAATAACTTGTTACTTTGTAGAAGTGATAATTTAAAGTAAATTTTACTTTTTTTATAAATGCACTAACTTAAATTATTTCATAACACACGAAAACCAGTACCATTCATTTTAGATAACAAATTGTATTAACTGCCACAAAAGCAGCGAGCATAATGTTTTATGTTCAGTATGACGGACAAAGATATGAATAACTTTTATTATGCATACGTAATGTTAGTGTACAATACTTCTGAGAGAAGATAATATAATTAGATTTTGTACTTGTTATGAAAATGTATACATTTGCTAAAATCATGATCAAGTTCACAGTGAAATACTGAAATATATTGTAAAGTTAGTTGCCTTACTCGCGGCTCCGACCGTACTCTGTATGCAGAATTATTCCGTAAAAAAAGGTCTCATTATCAAATAATTATAACACTTTCCACAGCTTCCACGCTTTACTACTTAAACATCATTAAACATGGTAAGTAATTTTTCTCACAATAACAAAACACATATATCTGCCATCCTAATAGTTTTTCTTGAATGATCTATGAAAATATGTAAATTATATTCTAATGATTCAAAATATAACATATAAATGATATATATTCACACTTAAAGATATATTTGTGTATGATAAAGTAGGTTGGTACGTTTCTGTTCCTAATATTGAGAACTAGTCAACATTTTTTAATCAATAGGTACTCTTAGTCCATATGTCCTCGAAAACGAGTAACTCTAAATATTCCATGCGGATTAAGAAACAGCAAGTATTATATAAAATTCATAAAACCGTCATATATTGTCGCCTTGGTTTTAAAAATATTAATTATTTACAAAAACGGGCTTAATTAAAAGGCATTCTCTACTAGCCAACCTTAGGATGTGAAAGGGAAGACGTCTGTAGTGGTGCGAAATAAAAAAATATTTATACAAATAAAAGGGTTAATAATATTATTATAAAAATATAAATATGTACTTAGATATATATATATAATATGTTATACATTTATGTTTATTTCTACTTTATAATAATGTATTCATTCATTTGTTCAAATTTACTTAAAATACATTAATTTTATTATCTTTATGAACATTATATCTCTACACATCGCCTGCACTGCTATTACAATATATAACAAATATATTGTAACAAAGGCTAACGTCCTCTGTTTTATTTGTGTTAATATATAATACAGTTTTCTTTGTGTTAATATATAATACAGATTTACTATTATTTATATTTGTCTGCATATTTAAATCTTACTTGCAATTGAACATAACATAATGTCAAGCATTCACTTTATTTGCATTTTACAAATTTAATTCCTGTTGAATGTTTTAATCTCAAAATATCTAGTTACAATAGTTCAATCCTTTGAAAATATTTTCATTTAAATGCGTAATATAGGTTGTTTCTGTATTTTGAAATAATTTTATTAATGGCTTTATATCTAATATCTTTATATCTTTTTTTTATCTAATAATATGTTGACCGATTATATGATTATTTTAAATTCTGAAACCGAATTAAAATAGAACAATTTTTAAATTCCAAGAATATAATAAGTGGTCTTGTATTTTTTATCCACCTCTTCGCCTCAGGCTTTTTAAAGACAAATAAGAAAAGTAAGGAAACTGCCCGTAAAATAATTAGTGTTAGCTGTATGTAACATAAATATTTTAAAAGAAATTCTTCTTCTTGTCAGCCTATAGGCCCAGTTCAAGGCCTCCCTAAAAGATCGCCAAATACCGATGAGAGGATATTTCGTAATCTTCACGCTTGGCAGGCGGGGTAGTGTTATGGTATGTACAAACGCTGCTGCGTCCTATCCCTCCACTGGAAAATCGATCCCTCTTTGCCTCAAACGATACCACGGGAGGGAATGGTGAAATTAAATGTATTAAAATCACCTATATTATAACATTGATCGTGAAGTTGTGATATTTTTTCATATTTTTATATATTATATGAATAAATAATCAATATCACTGATACTCAAATCCATAAGCTTTCAATTTCAAGCTGTCATGACATTTTGGATAAATTGATTATAGAAATGTATTACATTCTGAATCTACACATTTTATAAGAGAACCTAGAAACATTATCAATTACAATAATCAGAAAATAACAAAACTGAACACAGATGTTGCTGTATAAGAATGTACACAAACAAAAGTTGTCACTGCTCCTAACACAATTTCTAATTTCTGTCACTTGAAGACATTAAGAGTCATAGTTCTTGAAGGAAATTAAATTCATTGTGACAATTTAAATATGGACAACATAATTAATATATATATTTATATACAGGGGAGAAAAAATATATTATTATTAAGATTAAATTTGCTTTTTGAAGGTAAATAAAGTAACAAAACATTTTATGAAGGAGACTCCATGTATTTTATATTATATTTATTTTTATTAAATTTCTATGGTGATCTAGGGTTTTGTTATTGAAATTTAGGTTTTCATTAAGATTTTAGTATTTTTACATAGTAGCATTAGTTTTTACAGTTTTATTTTGGTTTATTCGGGCCATCATTTTAAATTTATCACTAAACTACCTTGTGCCTTGCCCAAGTGCCTTGTTTCGCGGTGGTACAACTCGCATGTTACATTTATCAAGGGAATATGATATTAATATTCATGTTTTATATGATATTAACATTTAGTTTTGGTTTACATACCATTTTCGGTCATTTATTTAGTAATAATATTTAATTGAGCTATACTTAAGCTACATTTCATTGCTTAAGTAAATTATAAGATTGACCTTTTGTTAAAATAATTATATTTTTTTCATAAACTCAAGTAACATAAACCAGAATTCGTAAAGTATTATTGCGACGTTAATTACGTGCTCTGTAATTCTCGAAATTCTTCATTTTTTTGTATTGTCTCGAAACAGCCACAAGCGAAAATCGTAATAAAAACGAAGAAAGAAGTTCAAGGACGTCTTAGTCTTTGTACAGAATAAGAATCACAATATCAGGTGCTTTTCAGAATATTTAAATATACAAAATTCGTCCATTATTTATTTTTTTACTTCTTCTAAAATATAATATTAAAGTACCTTTACCTACTTCGCTTGTTTTCGAATAAATGTTTTTTTTTATTCAGTAAACCAGAAGTATAAGTGATCTATGAAAGTACTGTAAAAATAAATGAAAACCTATAAATAATATAAATATAAAACCATGGTAAGATTATAACAGATACAGACATATGGAAAGATAAATAATTATTTAATAATTAATTTAATTTTTTACTTAAACTTAAAGGTATAATTTACAGCTGTAAATGATACATGATAATGTGCCACGTGATCGAGTCAATCTATAGGAAGGTATATAGGCAGATTTGTAAAGTAGTATACAAATAGATAAATATTATCTTTGGACGATAGATCTATCTATGCACCATCTAAACAAAGAGACTTAAAAATATATTTTTTTCAAATGTCTAAGATTTTATTATTGCCATCTTTAAGTAGGTTAAATAGGTAGAACAAATTGTATATTCCCAGGTAGAAATTGAAAATGGGTAATCATGTGGCCCTCCGAGGGCATTTCTCGGAGGGCGTTCATGTGGATGTAACGCGCCGTCTCACGTGGCTCACGGAGGGTTGCCACATGAGTTTTCCAACGTGAACCCTACGTGTCCCCGATATGTGATTCTAACGAGATTTTGATACGAGAGCCATACGGGGCATTTCTTACTTGACCCTTACATGTAGATTCTATAGATTCTAGTAAGGCTCACACATGGTCTACTTTTTTATTGACGATAAAAAATAAATTGATAACAATAAAAATTAATTGATAACAAGAAGTTATGGTTAAGATATTTATTATCAGAAACTCAACGTTGCACGGAAGGTTTTGTCATCGACTGCTTTGTAAACGGCAGCAGCGTGTGGATGAGGCCTAAGCCTCTCTTTATCATTTTCTTGACATATTTTGACATTAGTTTACCATATATGAGTGCTTATACGCTTCAACATATCTGATGGCGGGGAATTAGACCGGCTCCCTGCCTTCACCGGCTCACTTAGTAGCTACGGACCCTCCGACGTAATGTACCCAGTATCTCTATATATACTTATCGTTCTAAAAAACTTCGATAGCGTAATTCAGAACTCGGTCGAATCTCCGCCATGAACCTCAATAGGGTTTAAGGGGGCATTTCTAGGAAGTTTGCCTTCCCAAATTCAGGGGAGAATCAGACCTGGTTTTCATCGGGCAATTCCAATGAGTTTTTCCCAGCCTATTTCCAATGTGAGCCTTACCATTCGTACGGGCTGTCGAGTGAAATTTCTACCTGGGTTCTTTCTAAGTGAAAATCATGACATTTTCTACGAATTTCCCAAGCCATAATCAAGTGTTCACTAGCCGGCCAGTGTACGTAATTTTGTATGTATCATTATACAATCAACCTCTTATTTTAAAAAGAGATAAGAATTTTAAAAATATATCTTTACAATCTGTTCATATAAATTAAACACAGGCACAAAATAATTATATTATTTAATTAGTTCGTGTACTCATCTCATCTCATTATCATCATATTTTATTTTGATAACATTTTCATTAATTTCTCATGCGTTAAAAGATATTAAATCAAAATTTAAATGTACTTTAGTGCGCTAATTATTTACCGGACAAATGCCTCAAAAATATGTGCAAAATTTTTATTTAATTATATTAATGATATCCTTATTTCCTGTAGACTTAGGAAATTTAGAATTTAATTAGCTTTCTTTATATCGAGGTTAATATTATAAAGCAAAAATAGGTGTACCAGTTCTTTGTTGAATTAATCATTATTAAAGTAAGTTTTATTTACAATTAGGTAAAAAAAAGACAAACTAATATATAATTTTAATTAACTATTAATAGTATTCATAATACTTATTTTCAATATATACTTACAGTTCGGTAATTATCATTCTGTCAGAAAAAGACATAATTAAAATCACCCGGTGAACAAACATTTAAAAACTCGAATAATATAAATAATATTATAAATGTATTAATTCACTACTATATATTAATAAACCTTTAGTTTGAACAATAACAGTGTAATGTTAGTTACACCAGTTTTCAGTGTAATATTAGTTTACGACCACCGTAACCGCGATCAAACAGACGTTCATTGGATCGGAAAGAAGTCCCTTCCGGAACACAATATTAGCATTCCGTCACTGGAGCAACCAGACTAACTTAACTGACTACAATAATGAATATAAGTGAATATTAAAATAATATTAGATTTTTTTTCACCTATGAGTTCTGGACAATCGTAAAATTATTCTATTATAATTTTAAGATTGTATTGTAAATATAATGTATCAGTAACTTGTGCCGTAAAATTATTTGATTGTTTTCTGGTACATAGATATAATACATATATTTATATATTTGATATTTGATTGATATTTAATAACTTTAATTCTTCTTACTAAAGTATAAAATATTTTTGGAGCAACAGTGAGTCATCCCATGAATATGTATCTACTGGTCAAAGAGTCTCTCATTATATATCCGATTATAGCAAAACCCACGACAAGGAATATATTAAATTGTTATATTTTTTTAGAAATAAGTCTTTTTATTTTGTATTTGTTTTATTTCTAAGAAACATACAATTATACTTTAAGACGAATATGTTATTTTATAATTGATGATACTTAATCCACCCATATATAAAGATAAACTAATGGTACGAGTATACAGTCATAAGTCATATAAGAAACAGTACATATTCTTGAATATTGTCTTGTATAGTTTAATTTGTATAATGGAAGCTCCCCTTTAGTAACCTTATACAAATAACTATGTAATTACGATAACAGTAATTTATATCTTTTCATTGTCCCAATAGCGAGTTATAGAGGTCAGTCTTAATAAAACAAAATACAGCGCTACTTCAGGTTCTCTTGGAGGTATTTGTTTAGTCTTTATTTATTAGTCATTTAGTTTTAATTTGTTACGGGTTCACTTTCAATACCAAATTTAGATCTATACAAGAAATAAATTAGATGCTTTGATAAAAAATTGAGTCTAAATTAAATTATTGAAGGGTTAAGAAGTAACTAATCATAATCATATCTTTGTTATTGATATTGTGTAGAAATTTTTATTTTGAAAATTAGTTAATTGTTTATTTTAAGATTAACGACACATAACATATAAAAATAACAATAATTTTTTTATATTGTGAAAAGCTAGATTCCAAAAGGGGAATATTATATCAGACAATGTTATTTCGAATAATACATATAACATAATGGAAAAAAAACTAAACTATAAAAAATACTGTATAATATTATTATAATACAAAAATATTGTTCACTACGTATAGTCCATTATTATGAAAATGACCTGTTTTATAATGGGAGTTAAGAAAATAGTAAAAAGCCTCAGCCGTAACCACTTTGAAGTTTGACCAACTTCGTTAATTTTTAAGGGGCTATCTATGATCGCAAAAAACACAAAATGTGGCGTTTCCTCTTCATGTTATTCAATATTTTATTAACACTGTAAATGTTTATATTTATTTATTTGAAATACATTTATTAGGTAGGTATAAAAATATATACTTGTCATTGCCATATAAAGAAAGGTGAATGAAAAAGCACTAAAATCACACCTCTGCATAGATATGGTGCTATAAAAATAACACGAAAAAGAAGCCAACATTTAGAAAATAAATTAATTTACATTGTAAATACTTAATTCGAAACCTTTTGTCTACTTCAGACGAAATCAGATTTAATTTAAATTTACTATAAATAAAATTTGATTTCCTTTGGCCAAAATAATGAAAATTAAAATAAACTTACTTCTTGTGTGATTGTTTTTATTCCCCTTTTTGAAAGAAAGTTGAAAAACATGTTTAAGAAGCATTTAGTTAGGTCCAACTTAATTTCTGTATTCAAGTTGTTATATTTTATTTTCATGTCCCCTTTTTTGTTTTCTTTTTAATTCATTGCTATCTGGAAGAAATTGTTTGTTTCTATATATTATACTTGTCTTTGTATGACGTATTAAAAACTACTTTTATTAAGAATATTGTTAAAAACTTTTTTACACAAGCATGATAAAAAAATGTCAAAACAGATTTTTGTAATTTTTTCAAAATTCAACAGTAAATGAATTTAAAAATATAAAGAATTTCAAAACTCTTACATAATGCGGATATTTAGTAATAAATATTAAAATTCGTCCGTCCTTATTTCCAGCCTATAAGATGTTGGAAGGAGCTGAGCATATCTATAAGATATCATCTTACAATCAAATGGATATATGTCGACGATCATAACTTGTAAATATATTATACTAATTATATAAAGAGGTATAATTAGCTAGACAATTTTGCATTTTAATCTTTAGTGTCAAGAATTATTTCTAACTAGCTGTTGCCAACGAACTACTCCAAATATTAGCGTTTAAAAAAATTGTCTAAACCAGTGTTAGTACTTCCCTCGAATTTTTTTTTAATTGTTATATTCAACCTCAGACAAAGGATAAAACCACACCAAGTTGCATTAAAATCTTTACAAGAGTTTATTCGCTGTGGGGGAACAAATAAACAAATAAATAGATTAACAAAATATAGGTAACAATTTTCTGAAATGTATTTGTACTGTCACACAAATCTGATGTTGATATAATTTTACCAATACTCGGTATTCAATTATAATTTAAATGGATGATATTCAAAGTATAAACCTTACATGTTAGAACTTACTTGTATTTAGTTGCAGGTCGTATCCAACCAACGAGAGTATCAGAGAGTATTAGTATACACTAACTATTTTAGCTATAATTCGTAGAGTTAGAGAGACCACTTCTTCCCTTTTATTATCTACTATTATATTTAAGAATTTGTAAATTTTCATTTTATCTTAGAGTGAAAATTTGATACAACTTTATCTTCTGAGATGTTTTAAAATTAATAAATTGATAAATTATTCCCCTATAGTTGTATGTAAGTAATAATTGGAAATATTACTAAACTTACCTTAAGATTAGTAATTTTTGATTAATATTTTTTTTAGGTTTAAATATATATTTTTTTTTAACTTCTCTTCACAGCTGTAACAATATAATGTAAATGTATACTATATAGGTTTATACATAGATTATTATTTTCTTTGAAATGTCATTCGATTAATACCATAAAAAAATATTTAATGAAAACTTAAACATTTATTAGAAAATAACAACAACTCGTCCTCGAAGATTACAATATGATTAAAAATTATACTTACAATATATCAAATCTGTAAAAAGGCTTTAGAAACAGCAATATGTTTGATAAACGTATAAAAAGTTATGTGATTTTTAATATGACTTACATAATAATATATATTTCACCTAGTATCAACACACTACAGAAGATGTGATACAAAGAATTTGTTCAATTTGTAGTTTGTTTAGGTCTCAATCAACCACATTCACACAGTCGTTCATTGAATCAGAGAGAAGCTCTAACCACAATCAAATATTGATGTTATATTGCACAGAAACAAAGTTCCTTTCTATTGTAAGGTTTATCTGGTCGGAGTCGGAGTTGAACTATTACGTCTTAGAATAGTATTATCCGCAACCCTGATTAATTTCTTATTCTATGTAGTACTTGAGACGTTCATAAATTCATATTCATTAAACACAATAGTGTATTGTTTAAAATTGGTTGCTTGACACTGTGGTGGCATTTCCTCCTCAGTTGAACCGGTCTCGCCAACCGGGTCCTCCACCCGTCGAGAGTTTAAAACGGTTGAGGACTTGCGCGCTTCTTCCGACCCTGGGTGTCGGGGTGGCGTTCTGCGGGTCACCAACAGTGTAAAAAATCCCGAATCTCGGGCTGCCGGGTGCGGTGTTAAGACGTGCACGGCAGTCGAGAGTTCGGTAACAGTCACGGGTGCCTCCTCAGGTATCTAACATCGCTGGGCGGTATCTCGTTGTTATCAGGTGAGGAGTTGCGTGGAGTTGTGGGCCGGGCTTCTCGCTCCGGTTGAGGTGTTGGGACGCACTCGAGAGCGAGAGTTCGGAGGCAGTTATGGATGGCGTCTGATTTGGACTATTGGACTGCTTTATTATAAACTGCTTTGTAATAGGTAGTCTTTTTATCATTTTTAAATACAAAAAAAGAAATCAAAGTAAGAACATTCTTTGAATCAAAAGAAAATACTAAGTCGACTTGTATTTTTTGTCTTCGCCTCTCGCCTCGGGCTTTTTAAATACAAATTAAGAAAAGTAAGGAAATTGCCCGTATTGTTATTAGTGTGAGCTGTTTAAATTAACATTCATATTTTAAAAAGTAATTAATTATTGCAATTTAAATATGAACAACATAATTCCCAAAGCCGGCAAACCATTCAGCTTGTTCTGCAAAATAATAAGTCGCTGTTACTTATTAATGTATTTGTGTTGTTTTATAATGTTCGAATGCCGTCTTCTCTATTATAAAAGATATAAATGGTTATATATATCATTTAAAAGTCGCACTATAAAAATTGGTTCGCAGTGCATACAAATAACAATTAAATAAAACAAGAATATTTACTAAGATATTTTCTTGACAAATGTAACGTGAGTAAGTGATTTTAAACTACTAAAGTTGAGTTATACATTTTAAAATTATGGCCCGTCATCCTAAAAGCAAAACACTTACAATTAAGAATAAAACGGAAATTTAATTGAAAATTATAGCTAAACTATAAAAGTTTAATAATATTTAAAACTTCTGTCTATTTGTGTAAGATGTTTGTCTCTTCTTATAAACATATAATATAATATATATTTATAATTTACCTTATATAAAACTTATTATATTTTTTTCATAAACTCAAGTAACAAGAACCAGAATTCATAAAGTTTTATTGCGACGTTAATTACGTGCGCTGTAATTCTCGATTATTTTTTTTTGTATTATCTTGAAAGAGACACAACCGAAAATTGTAATAAAAACGAGAAGAGTAGTTCAAGGACATCTGAGTCTTTGTATAGAATAAGAATCACAATATCAGGTGCTTTTCAGAATTTTAATACAAAATTCGCCCATTATGTATTAAAGAAATACATTATGTATTAAAGAAATACTTCTTGTAAAATGTAATATTATACTACATATTATCTCCGACTTTGCTCGGTAACTCTCAAGTATTAATGATAAATCTATGAAAGTACTGTAAAAACAATGAAAAATTTATAAATAACATAAATATAAAACCATGATAAGATTGTAACAGACACAAACACAAAAAAAGATATACAGTAGTATATATAATTAAACCTTTAGTTTGAACAATAACAGTGCAATGTTAGTTACAGCAGTTGTCTGTGTAATATTAGTTTACGACCACCGTAACCGCGATCAAACAGACGGTCATTGGATCGGAAAGGAGTCTCTCCGGAACACAATATTGGCATTCCATCACTCGACCAACCAGACTGACAGACTTAACCGACTACAATAATGTATATAAGTGAATATTAAAATAATATTATAAATATTTGTATTTTTTGTAATTATTGAATTGGTTATTCCATATTATATCCAACTTTTCCTTTCTTACATTCACCTTTCTTACATTCTTCTTCTGTGTTACCCACGTTTGGCTGCCGTATAACAGAGTCGGTAGCAAAACCGCATTGTGTACAGCCAAACGTGCAGCTATGCTGACGTTTCGCCGTCTCAACAATGTAGCCAAAGTACCGTTGACTTTATTAATAATAGATATTTAAATAAAGTGTTTAATAGACTAGAGATAATAAAATTAATCAAAATATTATATTTTCATTAATATTAAATTGTATTAAGAGTAATTAATCAATGCTACCAGTTATGACGATAAATAATTAATCAAATGTGTTCTTTTTTGAATATTATACATCAAATTTACAAATAATTCAGATCTCTCGAGGCAATTCTAATACTAAGTGTCTTCTGTTATTCTCAATTTAATAGAATGAATGTTTTTAAATAATTTAATCATCAAAATAATAACATATAGATTTATTTAATTCAAATTGAAAATTTTCTGTCAATTGAATTGTTGTTAAATTAATTTAGTTAAATTTTACAATATTCAGACAAAATTTAACAAGTTACAAACATCAATAACAATACTGTTATTGTTGTTTCTATCAAAATACTAAAATTATTACATAATGTAAAAATTATATGAAGATAGAAATGTCATCTAAATAAATAAAATTGTACATTGTCACCCAAGTATAATTAATAATATTATAAAAATATATATATTATTTTCAGTGGAAACTTAAATGCTTTATGTTAAACATTTTGTAAATTTTATTGTATAGGTGCTATTATAATTATGTTTCCCAAACATAAATAAATAAATAAAAATAAATAAATAAATATAAATTTCTTATTTTTTATATTTTATATATTGGTATTATTCACACACTCTGTGTAGTCTATTATTATGAAATAGACCTCTTTTATAACGGGAGTTAAGAAAATAGTAAAAAGCCTCAGCCGAAAATAGTAAAACTTTGAAGTTTAAGCGACTTCGTTAATTTTTAAGGGGCTGTCTATGACGGCGTAAAAGAGAGACTGTAGCATTTTTACCTTTTTTTTAAATTATTTTATTAACACTGCAAATAAAATTATTCATTAATATATTATATTGGTAAATGCATATTTATGTTTTTAATTGCTTCTTCTATAATTTAAATAGCTTATCGTTTACGAATTTACACTATATCATAAAAGCGTGAAAAGTGTGAAGGTGTCTGTAGCGATAACCACTTAATGTTCTGGCTGGGTCTCTTGGGACCAGGCAGGTTTATCCCGTACTCACGTTTCTGCAATCAAATATATGTATTGTAATTGCAAATTTTTGACGTAAATGTATCTGACCAGACAGACCAATGAAAAGGTTCCTAAATCACGTCGCCATAAAGAATTTAAAGAAAGCCGGCTGAATGCCGGCTTTCTTTCGGCAAAAATATATAATTCAAAACATTTTGTTTACTTCACACAAAAGCAAATTTAAATTTACCATTAATAAACTTTAACTAATTTTCTGTGTCCTTCATTTTAAACGACAGTTAATTTAGACTTTTAAGAATCTTTTACTTATGTAAGACTTATTTTTCTTATTTAAGTGTTTTCTTATGTTGTTTGTTGTTTCTGGTTTTATGTTATGCTTGCCTTAAAAAACGTAATAGATAATCTACTTCAGTTCAAAACATTGTTAAAAATTTTATACGCAAGTTAGTTTAAAAATTAAAATGTATTGTCTTTTTAAAGTTTAACATTAAATTAATAAAAAATTGTAAAGAATTAAAAAAGTTATACACAATGCGGATATTGAGTAATAAATTGAAACTCAGTACGTTGTACTTACATGTTGACGTAAGCGTGTAAAGAGACAAATACTAATTAGGACATTTAATGGAATTTAATTTAGGACTAATAATACACGAAGCTGGCATTATCTGCAAGCTTCTAAACAAGCATTTAATCTTTAATTTCAATAATTTGTTCATACTAACTGTTGCCTGAGAACTAATTCTAATATTGTTGTGTGCATATAAACAAAATATAGGTAACAATTACAAATACTATCATACAAATCTGGCCTCGTTACTTATTTACTATTACTCGGTATTCGATTATAATTTAAATTGATACTAAATCTAAGTATACACATACATGTTAAATCTTACTTGTATTCAGTTGCAGCTCGTATTTAATCCAGCTTAACGTGAGTATCAGGATATTAGTTATTACTATTTTAGCTAAAATTCGTAAATTTAGAAAGCTGGCTCTCTCTCTGTGGGTAAGAATAAGCATATATTGCAAATGTTCGTCCTTTCTTTATATAATAATACAAAAGTAACATTTTAATATTGTTACATTTGATGAGGTACATCAGACAAATGCAAATTAGAAATACCTTTAGTTATTCAAAACATATGATTATTCATTATATTTATAAATTAACTGTCTTCAGGGGGTCAAGGCAGAAATATGACAGAATTTTCTAAAATAGGTCGTATATACTCAACTTAATACCAAATAGTTTTAAAAAAGGACAATCCAATAATATGAATTACTAATAACTAAAATTAATAATTGTTATTACATAGTATTATATTTAAGCATCTGTCAATTTGTATTATCCGAAAGTAATAATTTGGAACGGTTATAATGATGGGTGCAATTAAATAACGATCAAGAGGTTGAACGTTGAAACTAATGAAGCACCTTAATCTACTGTAAGGATTTAGCATTGGTAAATCAGTTCTACATTATTCTTTTATTTTAACTTAAAAATAATTGGAATCTAAGATTAACAAGGTTTGATATTTAGGTTTAAATTTGTTTCTTGATATTGTTGACTTCTTAAAAGAATAATAAATAAAATTAATTGATTACATAAATTTGTTATTATTACAATATATACATCTAAAATTTTTGAATTTCTTTTAAAAACTGTAACTGTTGAGTTTCTGTCCAGTTTTTCTTAGCATTACGAGCCGGTGGTAACTTACTCACGGACTGATTACACTGACCTCTTTTTTGTATTAATTGATGATTCGAAAGTGCCTACTTGAAGAAAGATACTTTAAATTTGAATTTGAATTATATCAAATATAAATCTGTATGGAATTATCGATTTAATTTAATTTCTTAAACTGCGGATTATTTTTAAACTCGTCTCTTATTCGAATTCTGATTTATTTTAGGCCATAATTAATTCAAACACAAAACTTTATTTAAAAAAATTATAATAATTGGTCCTCAATACTTACAATATGACGTTTACCACACAAGCTTTATTACAATATATCAAGTATATAAAATGTATTTAGAAACAATAACATGTTTGATAAACGAATAAAAACAAGTCAAATTTGTAATGTGACGCTCAAAATAAAATATATTTCACCTAGTATCAACACACTGCAGAAGATGTGATACAATAACTCTGTTCAATTTGTAATTTGTTTAGGTCTCCATCAACCACATCCACACAACCGTTCATTGAATCAGAGAGAAGATCTAACCACACTCAAATATTGATATTATATTGCACAGAAACAAAGTTCCTTTGTATTATAAGGTATATCTGGTCGGAGGTTGAACTATTAGGTCTTAGAATATTGTTATCCGCAACCCTGAATAATTTATTATTCTATGTAGTACTTAATACTTTCATAAATTTTTATTCATTAAAACCTACATGGTATTGTTAAAAATACAGTTACAATACCGTATTGCCACTATTATTAAAATAATATATTTATATTACAGAACTACATTTTAGTATATCTCTTAGTAACGGAAACTCAGTCAGGATCGATGCGTCCAACTTTCAACTCGTGTGGCTACGTTTACTAATTACCTTATATCTAATTTACCTGTTGCTATTATTCTTCCGCTCACACCTTCTATACCTTTATTCTAGTTATTGTGTTTCGCTGTACTATTCAAACCTACCTCAAAACCTAAGGCGGGGCAAAACACCACAACCACAACCACCACAGTCCAATCCGTTAAATATTTTTATTTAAATACCTACCTAGTATGTTTCAATATTTTTTACTATTTCTTTTTATCAACTATTTTTTGACATGATTGTTTTATAATTTTTAAATATGAAACAATTATATATTATTAATTATTAAAATTCATGGAAAGAACATTCTTTGAATTAAAAAAAAAATTGTTTTCTTAACCTGTCGCCTCAGGCTTTTTAAAGACCAATTAAAAAAAGTAAAGAAATTGCCCGTTTACTATTTAGTATGAGCTGTGGTTAAATTAACATAAACATTTTAAAAGTAATTCACTATTATATATGAACATGAACCACATTGTTCAAAAACCGGCAAAGCATTCCTCCTGTTTTGCAATATACTTGGTAGGTAGTGCATACAAAGTAATAAAATGTAGCTTAACAAAGTATGATTAATGTATAAATAAACGTAAATAGTGAATATAAATCAAAATTAAATATTATTAATATATAGAACATGAATATTCATGAATATATTCACTTGATAAATGTAACATGGGAGTTGCACCACCGCGTTACAAGGCACTTCAGTAGTTTAGTTATAAATTTAAAATGATGGCCCGAACAATAAATAAGCGAACGAAATAAATCTGAGGAAATAAATGCTCATACGTTAAAATATAATAACTCTTAGAGCTTAAGAAATCTCAAAAATTTATTATATTTTCAACAAATTCTTAGAACACAATACAAATTAAATTTAAATTATAAAAATAAATGTATAATACAAAACATGGAGTTTCTTTCATAAAGTATTTTTTTTTATCTTCCAAAATAATTTTGATCCTTAATAAGAATAAATGTATATAATATCTTTACTTTTGCATATATTTTTTTCATAAATTCAATTAATAAAAAGCAGAATTCGTAAAGTTTTATTACTACTTTAAATCTTTTTGCATTTTTTTTTTGCATTGTCTTGAAAGGGCCACAAGCGTAAATAGTAAAAAAATGAAGAAATAACTTCAAGACCGTCTGTGTATAGAAAAGGTTTACATCTTCAGCATTTTTATAAAAAATTTGTTCACTATTTATACTTAAACCTCTTGTATAAATATAATATTAAACTAGGTAGTTAAGGTTATGACAGTGGCTTTGCTTGAAACAACTTTTTTTATTCACTAATTCTGACGTATAAGTGATACATCTATAAAGAATTGTAAGTCATAAAATAATATTTAAACCTACAAACCATAGGAAACCATGGTAATATTATAACAGACATACACACATATAGAAATAACATCTACACATACATAAGTAAATCATAAGAGAAATAGAACTATTTGTCTTATGATTTACTTATGATTTTTCATTACTATATATCATGTACACATATATCAGTATCGGTTAAGCCACATTTGGGCTACAGAAGGACATACAGAGAGATTTGTATTATAGGGGAGACCGGGGATGGTTGACCAATTTTCAGTTTAAAAGTTAATATTTTTATTGCTGTAATGATTATTTTTGTGAATAGCAATTCCATTGATAGTGACATTATTCAGCTCTAGAAAGAAATTACAATAAGCTCGATACCTATTAAAACATAGTATATAGGCTCGATTTTATAGATCGGGAAAAACGAGTCAACCTACCCCGTGCCTGGGGCAGGTTGACTTGTCACTAGGGGTAAGTTGACCTAAGAAGTAATGAGTACCAAGACTACGAAGGAACAAGATTTAAATACTAAAGTAAATGCAATCATCATTTTTAAGAACATCTTCAACAACATTAAACACCGTTAAGAACCTATCGGTCCACCTCCAGTCTTAAATAGTGTTTGATAGTCCTTTAGTCTAAAATACTCAAAATAGTATTTATAGTGAACACGTAGGAAAACGAAGAACGGAATGACCATATTGCCGAGGCCGAGATAGCAACTGCGACTCTCACCAGCGAAACCTCGGTCAGCAGACGTCATTTTTCCCAATTTTGTAGTGCCAAGATGAGCTATTACTCTACCAGGAATGTGAACCGTTGTCAGTCCTGTTTCATCTACATTCTAAATATACCCAGGGCTTACATTTAAACGTAGGTAAACGGTTCTTAGGTAATCAAAGAACAACTGCACGTTGTTTCTGTTGAAAGAAGTGGCTCGAAATAGTAGCTTGAGGAGATCGAATAGAGAGAATAGGATAACGTTTAAGCACACTCCCTACCCAATCTTCATCAGCAATCTGTTTTTTATCCCATGATTCAGGAATAGATTTTTTTTTTTGCAAATTCATATGCTAATTTTCGGGACTCGTAAGGCGTTAATCCATAATAAACATCATCATCTCCCTTATGGGCAATTTTCTGATGCATGCTCTTCGTCGTCACTGAATATTTGTCTGTTTTTTATGTAACCAACGCTATTCAAGGTCAATTGAGATCTAGACAGTCCGGGATTGCATTCTTTTTTTTTTCATATTTACTACATGGCGATATTTTATATGGTATAGCAAATTCTTTTGCTGGAATTGATACTTCGGCAAAAATAACTTGTCGACATACTCTCTCCAGTATGTCTTTACGTCTTTTCTAAATTGGAAAAGTTAGCTTAAGAACAATAATTTTTATATCAATTTATATCTAGTATATCCAAAACTGTATGGGGCAGGTTGACTAGATAGTCAACCAACCCCTTCATAAATGAGTCAACCAGCCCCAAACTACCTAGTAATTTTTAACTACGTGCCAAAACCTTAAAATGGTGTCGTAATTAAAAATAATAAGGAAGCATACAAAGTTCGGAAATCAAACATTCGTGTTAAACAGTTTGACAAGCAATCAAAATAAAATGAAAACAGTTATAACAAATAGAATTAAGGCAAAAATAGTTACTTAAGTGTCTTGTTTTTGAACAATAGGCTCTAGCTGACAAACGGTTTGGGTCTGCTCCGCGGTTTTTCTGATGATTGTGTGCGGGGGAATAATGGATACGCTCACCTAGTCGATCTTTGCAAAAAGTTTGCCTAACTCGCGTTTTTGACAATTAGTCTACCTGCCCCTATAGTCAACCAGCCCCGGTCTCCCCTATAGATAAGGATAAATATTTTTTTTTGGAAATGCCGTCATTTTCTACGACATTTCAAACCATAAACTAGTTTAGTAAATTTTACATACATATATAATTATATAAACAATTTATAATAAAAAAAACATATATACCTCTTAAATTTAAGGGCATTATTTAAAATGGTATGGTTAAATATTCCCTCAAAATATATCAAATATAGGTGCAGAATAATTACATTATTTAATTAATTTGTGTTCTCTGATCTCATTACCATCATCTATTATTTTGATACCATCATCATTAACATCTCACCCGTTAAAAGATATTAAGTCAATATATCAAATATAAATATATTTATAAATTGAGCAAATAAATGTAAATATAAATGTATATTGATAAAATACATATAATTTACTAAATTTAATTAAATTATCGTTCTGTCAGAGAAACAAATAATTAAAATTACCCTCCAATCAAATTATTAATAAGCACGTAAAAACTTAATTAAAGATAATAATATATGATATTTATTAATTCACTTGTATATATCGTATATTATTAAACCTTTAGTTTGAACAATAACAGTGCAATGTTAGTTACACTAGTTGTCAGTGTAAAGTTAGTTTACGACCACCGTAACCGCGATCCAACAGACGGTCATTGGATCGGAAAGGAGTACCTTCCGGAACACAATATTAGCATTCCAACACCCGACCAACCAACCTCTACCATGTGGTATATAAGTGAATAAAGATTTGTATTTTTTATAATTACTGAATTAGAAAGGCCATATTATTATTCAACTACACATTATCTTTTATGGATATCCTTAAAGTTATACATTTCATCATATTTAACTAGTTTGTAAATATTTTTTCATCTAGTTACTAGTACATAAACATTAAGCGTTTAACTATGTACTAATATATTTATTTTTAATATATAATATGAAATGTTTTTGAAGAAAAAATATATCATCCTATAAATTCGTGACGACTGGTCAAAGGCTCTCTCATTATATCTCAGATTACCTGAAGCAAAACTCACGATAAAGAGTAACAATACATTATTATATTTTTTCTAAGAAATAAGTATTTTTATTTTGTATTTATTTTATTTCTAAGAAATATACAACAAGACTGTAAGACGTTGTTTAAAACGAATGTTTTTTATTTCTAATGTAACTGTCTACTCTTGACCTAATAGTTAAATTTGTACAATGGAATCCAAGCTTCTTCTACTTCATTACGAAAATAGTAATATGCATCTCTTTGCTGCCCCAATTATGAGCTCCTGTAAGCTCAGTTTTAATTTAAAAAAAACAGAAGAATGCTGTAGCAAGTTTTCTTTGAGGTGTTTGTTATGTATTTATTTATTTATTCATTTACACTAACTATCCTTTTCCATACTCATACTCCTCATTATCTCAAACACCGCTTCACTTTTCTTAACTCACAGTCATTATACAACTCACGCTCTATTAACAAACTCAAATTGAAACTTCCTAACTTCAACACTCGTCTGTACGTCGGAATGAACTATCATAAGAAATTAAAAAATCAAAGACCGCCTTTGCACGTAATTTTACTGCATTTATATAAACATTGCAATAATCTTTTATAACATTATGCATATGTGCAATAAAGTTTTAAATAAAAAAATATACAAATAAGTGTTTTTTATTTTCATTTTTAATATTAATATATTTTTCTCCTGTAAAGTCTATTATTGTGAAAATGACCTCTTTTAAAACGGAATTTAATAGTAAAATAGTAAAAAGCCTCAGCCGTAGCCACTTTGTAGTTTGAGTGACTTCGTTAATTTTTAAGGGGCTGTCTAAGATGGCGTAAAACATGGAAAGTAGCGTTTTTACTTCATTTTATTCAATATTTTATTAACATTAGTACCTACCTGGTGATACACATTTAAATTTGTCATTGTCTTATTTCTATAACGCAAATCGCTATCGCTTATCACTTAATAGTATTAAAGCGTGGAAAGTGTGAAGGTTTGTGCAACGATAACCACTTAATGTTCTGGCTGAGTCCCTCAGGACCAGGCAGGTTTATCTTATTTATGATTTGTTAAGTGGTTTCGCCAATTAAACAAAATATGTATATATATAATATATAATAAATCATGTCCTGTATAAGTATACACAATGAAGTGAAGTCATAATGAAAAACTTTTAATCTCTTAAAGAAAATCTTGAATAAAACAAAGAATAATTAACGAAAATGGGTCTGACAGGAGAGACAAGTAAAAAAGTACTTAAATCAGTAGAGAATTCAATGAATCGCAGAGAGAAAGCCGATATTTAGAAAATAATTAATTTACATTGTAAATTCCTAATTCAAAACGTTTTGTTTACTTCACACAAAACCGTAATTAATTTAAATTTACTATCAATAATATTTGCGGCCAAAATATTTGGGATATTATTAAAATAAACTTATTTTTTTATATTTCTCATATCTTTAACTACAGTTAATATAATATAATAATACAGTTAATATAGTAATAAAACATAAATAACTACAGTTAACTCATTCTCTGTATTGAAGTATGTTGTTTTGTTTTATTAAATTTTTCTCTGTTTATTAGAATGAAAATGAAAAAACTTAAAAATTTTATATACATAGCAAGCACACTAAAAGAAATAAAACGTCAAACCAATTCTTTGTAATCGTTAACATTAACACTTATGTTAACATTTATGAATTTAAAATTTGAAGAATTCTAAAATAAATTTTTAGAATTCCTTTACCTAATGCCGATATTTCGTGATAGATTTTGAAATACGTCCGTCCTCATTTCCCACGTACGAGACGTTGGAAAGAGCCAAGCACATTCATACCGTGTCATCTTAAACATCGACGATCTTAACTTAGAATAAAAGCACTAATATTGTTACAGTTAATATGCACTAATTATACACGAGATGTAGTTAGCTGCTAAATTTTGCATATAAATCCTAAAAGTTTACGAATTCTTTTGAACCAGTTGTTGCCAGCGGAATACTTCAAATATTAAGTCGTATATCAAGTTATAACAAAACTAGTTTGGACCAGAGTTACCGTTTCTCTTAAAAATTTGTATTTTTTTTTCAGTAGACAGCATTTTACTATTATTCAGTGTTCAATAATATTGAATTGATACATATCCTAAGTATAAACATATGTAAATGTTAGGGCTTACTTGTATTAGTTGGAGCTCGTATTCATTTCGGCTTAACTTGAGTACCAGAGAGTATTAGTCTACACTAACTATTATATATTACTGTTACTTTTAATGTGGTACGAGAGACGCAATTCTAAAAATACTTCTAGTTATTTAAAACATATTTGTTATTTTTATAAATAGACTGTCCTCTGAGGCTCAAGACAGAAATATGCGAATATATACTAAAATAGGTCGTACATAGTCACGTAAAAGCATTTGAAATTTTAAAAATGATAAGTACATAAAATATTATACGATGTCAAGTTTTAAAAAATGACAATCCAATAATATGAAGTTACGAGTTTGTCACTTATTTATTACTATTGGTAATTACTATGGTAATATCCAAAGTGATTCTTAAGTTTGGGGATTTTCAGTAAGTCTTCGTATTATCGGAGAGTAATAATTTGAAACGGTTATAATGATTGGTGCAATTAATTAACGATCAAGAGGTTGAAAATTGAGTCTAATGGAGCAACTGTATCTACTTGGATTATTTAGTATTGGAAAATAATTTATACATTATTTCTCTATTTTAAGTTAAAATAAATGGAATGTAAGATTTACAGGGTTTGATATTTAAATTTAAATATATTATTTATTTATGACTTAAATGACTTCTCGTCGCAATGGTAATAATATAATGTATAATATGTCTCACGTTACGACTAAAAGAATAATATATAAATTTAATTGATTACATAAATATAGATCTACATAATTTGTTTATTGCTTAAACAACGGTTAAGTTTTAAACTCGTATTTTATTTGAAATCTAATTTGTTTAAAGTCACAAATAATATTGTAATTAAAACACAAAACTTTTATTAAAACATTAATAACAATTTGTCCTCGCTGATTACAATATAATTAAAAATTATTATGTTTCTCTCAAGCTTACTTACAATATATCAAATGAGTAAATTGTGTTTATAAACAGCAACATGTTGGATAAACGAATAACAACTTGTGCAATTTTTTATGTGACGCACAATATATTTCACCTCCCTGTGTTGATAACACACTACAGAAGATGTGATACATTACAAACACTTAACTTTGCATTAGAGTCTAACGTTTCATAACTGCAACTCAAATATGACTATTTGAAATAAACTTTTTTTGATTGAGATATAGGTATCATCAGATTTGTAGTTAAGAAGATTACTTAATATTAATTATTTCTCATTTGGAATAAAATTCCAAATGAGAAAGAACCTTCGGGAATTATAATTAATGTATATTAACCTATCAAAGTAACATAACTTTACTTAAAAAACTTAGCCCAAGTAAGTTGACTATTAAACAGTCAAGCAAAAGCATTTCTTAAAAACCCTATTCACTGTACACAAGCACACAAATGGAGTAGCGGAAAACAGAAATGTTTATAAAAGTTAATACCAATCAAAATACGATATGTATTAATGTACGACAAGTTAATAAAATGGAAATTTCTCTAAACACATCATTTATATGCAAATGCGCTTTAAAACTTTATATCTGCCTGTATTACTCTTATATACTATAAATTATACTTTATTGTATGCGTATTTTATATTTCATGTATCTAAAAAATATAAAGATGTATTATATTAAGTATACTATAAAGCTTAATATTATATTATCACTACACACATTTCAAATTTTTTTTAACGAATTTAACTGATGTATATTGAGATTTATATTCTATTTTTAACCCAACGTATCGAATGCTTTGCAATCGAGTTCAAAGAAATACGAGATGTAGGGATTGTCAGTAAATCAGTTACTTTGTCATCTAAAGTAACGGGGTTTTATTTTCAAAAAATCCAAAATTAAAAATAACACTTTTTTATTTAAATAAGAATATTCATTCATTCCTTGAAAGCCTTGGACTTATTCTTTGGCCCTCGCCTCAGGCTTTTTGAAGACAAATTAAGAAAAAAAAATTCCCCGTATAGTAATTAGTATATGCTTTTTAAACTGACATTAATATTTTAAGAATAATTCACTATTGCCATTGTAACATGAACCACATTATTCAAAAGCCGGCAAACTATTACTCTTAATTGGCAAATTAGTAGGTAGCTACTACTTACCCATATATTTGTGTTTTTTTTATATTGCTATATAATATCTGCTGTATAATAAAGTATTTATATATAAGTATACAATTTCAAATCGGACTACAATAAATGGTTCGCAGTGCTTATAAAGTTATTAAGTGCAGCTTAAGTGTAACTTATGAAACATATATATATGTATATATATATGATTATTGACTAAGTAATTATCATTAATATATCTGAAATAATTATATTGTTTAACATAATTTCTGATAAACTTATCAAATGAGTGAGGTAACTTAAGTAATTTAATCATAAATTTAAAATCATGCACCTCATCCTTAAAGCAACACAATCGCAGTTTAATAATAAAACGGGAATTAAACAGAATATTAGTTATTATGGTACACTATTAAAAATTTATTAACACTTAAAATATTTTCACAAAGCCATAGACATGTCATTTTTATGTTTATGGAGTCCCTTTCTTAAACAAATTTATTTGGTTGATGTTTATATATCTCCACTCCTGTATATATTTATAATCAACCTTATTTTAAAATTAATATATTTTTTCATAAAGTCAAGTAGCGAAAACCAGAATTCGTAAAGTTTTATTGCCAAGTTAATTACGTGCGCCGTAACTCCCGAAAGTCTTCATTTTTTTGTAATAAACACGAAGGAAAAGGTTCAAGGACGTCTTAGTCTTCGTACAGAATTAGAATCACACAATCTATATTATCAGTGGCTTCGTTTAGCGAAAAAACTGTATTCTTTTGCTGAGTGACTCTGTAGTGTAAGTGATAGATCTGTTGTGAAAATAATAAAACGTTAACCTATAAATAATATAAAATATTGTAATACTATAAGAGATACACACACATATGTATAGATGCACTTAATAATAATTTAATAATTTATTTTATCACTTACAGTTTTCCGATATTTTTACAACTGCTTAATCTATAAAAAGGCAAAGAAGCAGATTTGTACAGTAGTATATAAATGAATAAATAATTTTACGGTACCAGAGAGAGATCGAAACCAATGTACTAGAGTTTTTATAAACAAAAGTTTGCATACAATTATTTCAAAGTGTAAATCACAACATTTTGTAGGAATTTTCTAATCCATTAACAAACTCTGGTTTTAGATAATTTTATATCACACAACATTATTTTAAGTTTTTATTATATATCATTATTAATAATATGTAATCATATAATCAGTCTCTAATTAAAAAGCAAAATGATATTCTAAATTTAATATTATTTCAAATTTTAGGTGTATTCTCCCACAAAACAAATTAGACATAGGCTCAGAATAATTATATTATTGAATTAATTTGTGTGCTCGTTTTTATTTTGATAACATTTTCATTAAGTTCTCATTCGTTAAAAGCCATTAAATCAACGTTTAAATTTACAAATAAATTCATAAATATATTTACCAAATGATATTTAAATATCTTTAGGACATTCTTTTCATGTACACTTAGAAAATTTAGAATATGATATATAAGATTACCTATCAACAACATATGAACAAAAATTTTAGTAACACGTAAAAAGTTTACAATATTAATATTAATAATATTTTATATTTATTAATTTACTAGTTTATATTGTATATTATTAAACCTTTAGTTTGAACAATAACAGTGTAATGTTAGTTACACCAGTTGTCATTAGTTTACGACCACCGTAACCGCGATCAAACAGACGGTCATTGGATCAGAAACGAGTCTCTTCCGGAACACAATCTTGGCATTCCATCACTCGACCAACCAGACTGACTTAACTGACTACAATACAGTTTATAATTCGATAATAAAATAATTTTATAAACAATTGTATTTTTTGTAATTATTGAATTTACATTAATTATTATGTCCAACTTCTTATAATCTTTTATGGTTAATCTAAAAACTATACATTTCATCTTGTTTAACGTTGTTTATTAATATTTTTAAATTTAGTTTCCAATGTAAATTTAATGTTTTTTTTTATATCTTAACAACATTTAATTATTTTTAGTATTTCACTTGAATATAAAATCAGCCTATAAATATGTGTCTGCTGGTCAAAGCCTCTCGTTATATCTCCGATTACAGCAAAACCCACAAAGAGTATTATTATTACATCGTTATATTTTTCTAAGAAATAAGTCTTTTTATTTTGTATTTGTGTTGTTTCTAAGAAACATACAACTATGCTTTAAAACAAATATGTTATATGTTATTATACTCGTATTTCTTGGATATTGTCTTCTCTTGACCTAATAGTTAAAATTGTATAATGGAACCCAAAATAGTGAGTGAGTTATAGGTCAATCTTAATAAATCAAAATACAGCGCTGCTTCAGGTTCTCTTCTAGGAATTTGTTTAGTATTTATTTATTAGTTATTCAGCTTAACGAGTTAATAATATATTTTGAAGGTTAACGAGTTTATTAAAAAGCCATGTTTTCAAAAGTTACAATTATATTCGACAATTTGTTATTTATTTTTATTTTGGTTATTTCCTATTACGTAATAAAGTAAAAAAAAACATTAATTAATTTTCTCTAAAACTCCTCCTTGACTTCAATATGTTTTATATAACTTTATGAATATATGTTAATCCCGAGATATATTAATAATATATATTTAAATAACGTGTTACATGGATCAGAGATAATAAAATTAATCAAAATATTATATTTTCATTAATATTAAATCGTATTAAGAGTAATTAATCATTGCTATCAGATATGAAGATAGATGATTAATCAAATGTGTCCTTTGTAAAACATTCTATAACAAATTGACAAATAATTCAGATCTCTCGAGGCAATTCTGATACTGAGTGTCTTCTGTTTCTCAAATTAATATAATGAATGTTTTCAAATAATTTTATCGTCAAAATAATAAAGATTACAATAAATTTTTGATTAGATTTAGTTTCTTGACATTGAAAAATTACTAACATTTAAGTAAAATTTTCCAATATTTAGATAAAATTTTACAAAATTATTTTATAATTGATGTTTTGAGAGTTTTATATAAAATATATTATGTCATTATATTGTCTTCATTACGAAGTAACTTTTGTAAAATACAAAAGTTATTCCATAACTCTTACAATGTAATGTAGATAGTATAAATAAAATTTTAAAACATATATATTTATTTTTAATATTTGAATATTATTAACTATTTATAGTCTATTATTATGAAAATGACCTCTTTTATAACGGGAGTTAAGAAAATAGTAAAAAGCCTCAGCCGTAGCCACTTTGAAGTTTGAGCGACTTCGTTAATTTTTAAGAGGCTGTCTTTGATGGTGTAAAACAGAGAATGTGGCGTTTTACTCTGTTATTTAATATGTTATTAATACTGAAAATAAAATTATTAATTAAAATATTGCTATGCAGAAGGTAAAGTCAAAATTTATATTTATATTTTTAATTGTTCTTTACCAAAATTAAAATCGCTATAGATTATGACTTAATAGTAAATGATAAAAAGCGCGAAAAGTGTGAAGGTTTATGCAGCGATAACCATTTAATGTTCTGGATGAGTCCCTCGGGACAACCAAGTTTATCTTTTTTATGATTTGTTAAGTGACTTCACCAATTTGACACAATAAAATGAATCATATTTTGTTCCCACGTCTCCTACAATCAAATCAATTAAATACATATATGTATTGTACATTCAAATACTTCACAGTGAAAATACGTTAAATATCTTAAAGAAAATACTGCATAAAACAAGACAAGTGAAAAAGATCCTAAATCACGCCCCCATTCAATGTATCGGGAAGAAAAAGCCGAGATTTAGAGAATAAATTAATTTACATTCGACATGTTTTTTTCACTTCAGACAAATCAGATTTAATTTAAATTTTACTACGAATAACATTTGATTTTCTTTGGCTAAAATAATGGAGATTAAAATATACTTACTTTTTGTGTAATATTCTCGTTTCCTTCATTTTCAACGACAGTTCAGTTAGACTTTTAAGAATCTTTTACTTATGTAAGACTTATTATCTATATTCAAATGCTTTTGTTTTCTTTTATGTTTTCCTTTATTTGTTTTCTGTTAGTCAGTTGCTATCTGGAGGATATTGTCTCTCGCATTACACTTTTGCATAATATGTAAAAAAACAACCTTCGTTTAAAAACATTGTAAAATCTTAATAATAAACAAGCATAATAAAAAACTGGAATTATAAACCATATATTTGTAATTTTATCAAAATTTAATAATAAAGGAATAAAAAAATGTGAAGAATTTCTTACATAATGCGGATTTTTAGTAATAAATTTTATAATTCGTCCGTCCTCATTTCCCTCCTACGAGATGTTGGAAGGAGCTGAGCACATCTACATGTTGAAATCATACCTTGTAAGGTTAAAACACTAATATTATGACAATTATTACACTTACTAATGATTCTCGGAAATGTACCAAGCTACATAACATTTTGATATTTTTTTCAATAATTATTCCAAACTAGCTGTTGCCAAAGAACAACTCGAAATATTAAATCGTATATCAGCAATTACTTTAGACTATCGAAACAAATGTATGTGTTTTCCTTGGAATTTGTATTTTTTCAGTTAACAATTTGTATATTTTATTCAATCACAGATATAAGATGTAATCACAAGTTGCATTAAAATCTGTCCACTAATGTATGAGTTATGGACAAAAACAAACAGATACAAATTGGATTAACAAAATATTGACAATAATTTCAAACACTATCCCACAAATTTAGCTCCATTACTATTTCACTAGTACTGGGTATCCTATTATACTTTAAAATGTTACATATTCTAAGTATAAGCCTTACATGTTAGAGCTTACTCGTATTTAGTTGCAACTCGTATCCATTCTAGCTTAACGAGAGTATCAGAGAGTATTAGTATACACTAACTATTATAGCTATAATTCGTAAACTTAGTGAGACCATTCCTCCCCACTCTCATTTTCTGTGGAAAATATTCATTTTTTCCTCATATAACAATACAAAAGTATATCCTCTTTATATTTCTATAGTTTATACTCTTGTTAAATTTAATGAAATACTACAACCAGGCGCAAATTTAGAAATACACTTAGTTGTTCACAACATATTGATTGTAATGATAAATCAACTCTCCTCAGAAGATCATTCCAAAAATATGAGAAGCTATTCTGAAATAGTTCGTATATACTCAACCTAAAAGTCTTTGATATTTTTAGCTTATAATGCGATGATAACTACATCAAATTTGATACCACGTAGTTTTAAAAAAAAATGTCAATCCAATAATATGAAGGTACGTGCACGTCACTTACTACCATCGGTAATTACTATGGTAATATCCATATAATTGCGAATAACTAAGATTTATGAAAGTTATTGCTCAAGTTAAGCTCTTAACCGTTTGGGAGACCTTTTTTGTGTTTAGTTGTCTCCAGAATGCGGCGAGATAATTAGTTAAAAATGTTCTCATGTATGTTTGAGCCAAACACAGGTGTTATAGTGAAAAGATATTGAAAAAATGTTTAGCTATTCAAAAGTTATCAATAAAAGAAAAAAGGAGAGGGGCTCAGCTCAAAACCCGCCGCGCACGGGTTGTAAGTTTTCGTATTATCGGAGAGTAATAATTTGGAACAGTTATAATGATTGGTGCAATTAATTAACGATCAAGAGATTGAAAGTGGAGTCTAATGGAGCAACTGTATCTACTTGGATTATTTAGTGTTGGAAAATAATTTATACATTATTCCTCTATTTTAAGGTTATTAAGGTTTGATATTTATGTTTAAATCTATTGTTTAGTTATTACTACAGCTTTTAAATCACTTCTTTTCACAGTTTTGATTATATAATGGAGGTATAGTTGAGTTCTTAAAACATAATATGTAAAATTTAGTCGTTACTAAACACATTAACAATAATGAAATGTATAAATTAATCTTTACGTAAAATTTATAAATGATTAATTAAAATATATAATAAAAAAGTAGACCTTCTACTTTTGGTACAACCCTATAGTAAAGTTACAATAAGTAATAAATAAATAATTAGTCCAAAATATATCATTTTAGAAGCACAAAGTTGAAATATACTTAATATAAAAAGATGTCCGTAATGTAAATAAAAACCCGCAGCCATTGTCCTAAATCTATACATTACTACCTAATAGCATTTTCAATTATATTTGATCGACGAAATCAATCTGTTAAAGATAAATAATTGAACAATCAAGTGATTGCTCTGTTCCCTCTGTTCGGTTGTACTTTATAAATGTGGATATTCACGAAGATGCTTTGTATTTCATTTTCGATATTATTTAATTAAAACAATAATTATAACTTCATTTTATTTCATCAATAATAATTATTAAATTCTACTTCATAATCTAGTGGCAATTGGCGATTACTTTTAATATTTGTTATCAATCTGAGTAAATGACATAATTATAACTAGGTACGTAAATATATAATGGACTTACAAAATATATAATTTTTTATTTTATATAGCCAGAATAATTTCATTGTTTGAAGGTAATAAGACTTATTGCAATAGAACACAACAAACATGCTTAATACAACTTTAAATAGAAGTGACTTGTGTTCGATGTAGGATAGCGATACTCAATAATTGGTTTTAACTTGTTTGTACTAAGTTATATTTGTATAGTGAAAACCGGGTCTAGTCAAAGAGAAAACAAGGCTATTAAATCAATTTTCTTGATATGTAACCCTCCTAAAATGTTATTTTGCAGTATAGTATATTTTGTATATCATAATTCCAAAAAAGTTTTTCCGAAGATATTTTCCAAAGTAGGCAGTAAATATAGCCTTTGTTTGTATTAAGAAAATAAATAAAATAAAATAGTAAACTTATTTGAATAATTTTATAATTTAAACAATAATTAATTATTATTGATGATCAAAAATGGAACTGTTAGCGCTTCCAATTATTAGTTCAGAATGCTGTTTCTGCATCGTGAGTTCTTGCTCACGATGCAGGAACAGCATAGGACATGTTATTTTTATGTTTATGGAGTCCCTTTCTTAAACAAATTTTTTTGGTTGCTGTTTATATATCTCCACTCCTGTATATATTTATAATCAACCATATTTTAAAATTAATATGTTTTTTCATAAAGTCAAGTAGCGAAAACCAGAATTCGTAAAGTTTTATTGCGAAGTTAATTACGTGCGCCGTAACTCCCGAAAGTCTTCATTTTTTTGTAATAAACTCTAAGGAAAAGGTTCAAGGATGTCTTAGTCTTTGTACAGAATTAGAATCACAATATTAGGTGCTTTTCAGCATTTTTATATAAAATTCGTCCATTACATATATCTTTACTTTTTATATAAATATTATTTTCAACTACATATTATCAGCGGCTTCGCCTAGGGAAAAAAATGTTTTCTTTTTCTGAGTCACTCTGAAGTGTAAGTGATAGATCTGTTGTGAAAATAACAAAACGTTAACCTATAAATAATATAAAACATTGTAATACTATAAGAGACACACACACATTTGGTAAGATGTACCAAATAATAATTTAATAGTTTATTTTATCACTTACAGTTTTCCGATATTTTTTACAACTGTTTAATCTATAGAAAGGCAAAGAAGCAGATTTGTACAGTAGTATACAAATGAACAAATAATTTTAAGGTACCAGAGAGAGATCGAAACCAATGTACTAGAGTTTTTATAAACAAAAGTTTGCATACAATTATTTCAAAGTGTAAATCACAACATTTTGTAGGAATTTTCTAATCCATTAACAAACTCTGGTTTTAGATAATTTTATATCATACAACATTATTTTAAGTTTTTATTATATATCATTATTAATAATATGTAATCATATAATCAGTCTCTAATTAAAAAGCAAAATGATATTCTAAATTTAATATTATTTCAAATTTTAGGTGTATTCTCCCACAAAACAAATTAGACATAGGCTCAGAATAATTATATTATTGAATTAATTTGTGTGCTCGTTTTTATTTTGATAACATTTTCATTAAGTTCTCATTCGTTAAAAGCCATTAAATCAATGTTTAAATTTACAAATAAATTCGTAAATATATGTACCAAATGATATTTAAATATCTTTAGGACATTCTTTTCATGTACACTTAGAAAATTTAGAATATGATATATAAAATTACCTATCAACAACATATCAACAAAAATTTTAGTAACACGTAAAAAGTTTACAATATTAATATTAATAATATTTTATATTTATTAATTTACTAGTTTATATTGTATATTATTAAGCCTTTAGTTTGAACAATAACAGTGTAATGTTAGTTACACCAGTTGTCAGTGTAAAGTTAGATTACGACCACCGTAACCGCGATCAAACAGACGGTCATTGGATCGGGAAGGAATCCCTTCCGGAACACAATATTGGCATTCCGTCACTCGACCAACCAGACTGACTTAACTGACTACAATACAGTTTATAATTTGATAATAAAATAATTTTATAAACATTTGTATTTTTTGTAATTATTGAATTTATATTAATTATTATATCCAACTTCTCATTATCTTTTATGGTTAATCTTAAAACTATACATTTCATCTTGTTTAACGTTGTTTATTAACATTTTTAAATTTAGTTTCCAATGTAATGTAATATAAGGTAATGTTTTTTTTTTATATTATAACAACATTTAATTATTTTTAGTATTTCACTTGAATATAAAATCCTTCTGGCGCAAATACAGATCAGCCTATAAATATCTGTCTGCTGGTCAAAGGCTCTCGTTATATCTCCGATTACAGCAAAACCCACAAAGGGTATTATTACTACATCGTTATATTTTTCTAAGAAATAAGTCTTTTTATTTTGTATTTGTGTTGTTTCTAAGAAACATACAACTATGCTTTAAAACAAATATGTTATATGTTATTATACTCGTATTTCTTGGATATTGTCTTCTCTTGACCTAATAGTTAAAATTGTATAATGGAACCCAAAATAGTGAGTGAGTTATAGGTCAATCTTAATAAATCAAAATACAGCGCTGCTTCAGGTTCTCTTCGAGGAATTTGTTTAGTCTTAATTTATTAGTTATTCAACTAACGAGTTAATAATATATTTTGAACGTTAACGAGTTAATTAAAAAGCCATGATTTCAAAAGTTATAATTATATTCGACAATTTATTATTTATTTTTATATTAGTTATTTCATATCACGTTATGAAGTAACAAAAAACATTAATTCATTTCCCCTAAAACTCCTCCTTGACTTCAAAATGTTTTATATAACTTTATGAATATATGTTAATTCCGAGATATATTAATAATAGTTATTTAAATAAAATGTTACATGGATCAGAGATAATAAAATTAATCAAAATATATACTTTCATTAATATTAAATTGTATTAAGAGTAATTACTCATTGCTACCAGATATGAAGATAGACAATTAATCAAATGTGTCCTTTGTAAAACATTCTATAACAAATTGACAAATAATTCAGATCTCTCGAGGCAATTCTGATACTGAGTGTCTTCTGTTTCTGAAATTAATATAATGAATGTTTTCAAATAATTTTATCGTCAAAATAATAAAGATTACAACATATTTTGATTAGATTTATTTTCTTGACATTGAAAAATTACTAACATTTAGGTTAAATTTTCCAATATTCAGATAAAATTTTACAAAATTATTTCATTATTGATGTTTTAAGAGTTTTATATAAAATATATTATGTCATTATATTGTCTTCATTACGAAGTAACTTTTGTAAAATACAAAAGTTATTCCATAACTCTTACAGTGTAATGTAGATAGTATAAATAAAATTTTAAAACATACATATTTATTTTTAATATTTATATATTATTCACTCTGTATTATGAAAATGGCCTCTTTTATAACGGGAGTTAAGAAAATAGTAAAAAGCCTCAGCCGTAGCCACTTTGAAGTTTGAGCGACTTCGTTAATTTTTAAGGGGCTGTCTTTGATGGCGTAAAACAGAGAATGTGGCGTTTTACTCTGTTATTTAATATGTTATTAACACTAAAAATAAAATTATTAATTAAAATATTGCTATGCAGAAGGTAAAGTCAAAATTTATATTTATATTTTTAATTGCTCTTTACCAAAATTAAAATCGCTATAGCTTATGACTTAATAGTAAATGATAAAAGCGTGAAAAGTGTGAAGGTTTATGCAGCGATAACCATTTAATGTTCTGGATGAGTCCCTCGGGACAACCAGGTTTATCTTTTTTATGATTTGTTAAGTGACTTCACCAATTTGACACAATAAAATGAATCATATCTTGTTCCCACAAATGAATCAAATCAATTAAATACATATATGTATTGTACATTCAAATACTTCACGGTGAAAATACGTTAAATATCTTAAAGAAAATACTGCATAAAACAAGACAAGTGAAAAAGATCCTAAATCACTCCCCCATTCAATGTATCGGGAAGAAAAAGCCGAGATTTAGAGAATAAATTAATTTACATTGTAAATTCCTAATACGAAATGTTTTTTTCACTTAAGACAAATCAGATTTAATTTAAATTTTACTACGAATAACATTTGATTTTCTTTGGCTAAAATAATGGAGATTAAAATATACTTACTTTTTGTGTAATATTCTCGTTTCCTTCATTTTTAACGACAATTAAGTTGGACTTTTAAGAATCTTTTACTTATGTAAGACTTATTATCTATATTCGAATGCTTTTGTTTTCTTTTATGTTTTCCTTTATTTGTTTTCTGTTAGTCAGTTGCTATCTGGAGGATATTGTCTCTCTCATTACACTTACCTTTGCATAATATGTAAAAAAAAAATCTTCGTTTAAAATATTTTAAAATCTTAATAATAAACAAGCATAATAAAAAAATGGAAATATAAACCATATATTTGTAATTTTATCAAAATTTAATAATAAAGGAATTAAAAAATATGAAGTATTCCTTACATAATACGGATATTAATAATAGTAATAAATTTTAAAATCCGTCCGTCCTCATTTTTCGCATACAAGATGTCGGAGGAGTTGAGCACGTCTATAAGATGTCATCTTACAAGTTGAAAATCATACCTTGTAAAGTTAAAACACTAATATTATGACAATTATTACATTTACTAACGATTCTCGGGAATGTACCAAGCTACATAACATTTTGATATTTTTTTCAATAATTATTCCAAAGTAGCTGTTGCCAAAAAACTACTCGAAATATTAAATCGTATATCAGCAATTAATTTAGACTATCGAAACAAATGTATGTGTTTTCTTTGAAATTTGTATTTTTTCAGTTAACAATTTGTATATTTTATTCAATCACCGATATAAGATGTAATCACACCAAGTTGAATTAAAATCTGTCCACTAGTGTATGAGTTATGGACAAACAAACAGATAGACAATTGGATTAACAAAATATTGACAATAATTTCAAACACTATCCCACAAATTTAGCTCCATTACTATTTCACTAGTACTCCTAGTAGTATCCTATTATAATTTAAATTGTTACATATTCTAAGTATAAACCTTACATGTTAGAGCTTACTTATATTTAGTTGCAGCTCGTATCCATTCTAGCTTAACGAGAGTATCAGAGAGTATTAGTATACACTAACTATTATAGCTATAATTCGTAAACTTAGAGAGACCATTCCTCCCCACTCTCATTTTCTGTGGCAAATAATCTTTTTTTCATCATATAACAATACAAAAATAACTTTATACTCTTGTTAATTTTAATGAAATACTACAACCAGACGCAAATTTAGAAATACACTTAGTTATTCATAACATATTGATTATAATGATAAATCAACTCCCCTCAGAATGTCATTCCAAAAATATGAGAAGCTATTCTGAAATAGTTTGTATATACTCAACCTAAAAGTCTTTGATATTTTTAGCTTGTAATGCGATGATAAATACACCAAATTTGATACCATGTAGTGTTTAAAAAAATGTCAATCCAATAATATGAAGCTACGTGCACGTCACTTACTACCATTGGTAATTACTATGGTAATATCCATATAATTGCGAATAACTAAGATTTATGAAAGTTATTGAGCTAAGCGTGAGCGAAGCTCTTAACCGTTTGGGAGACCTTTTTTGTGTTAAGTTGTCTCCAGAATGCGACGAGATAATTAGTTAAAAATGTTCACATGTATGTTTGAGCCAAATGCAGGTGTTATAGCGAAAAGATATTGAAAAAATGTTTAGCTATTCAAAAGTTAACAATAAAAGAAGAAAGGAGAGGGGCTCAGCTTAACACCCGCCGCGCACGGTTGGCAGATCCTAGTTAAAGAATGTTATATTTAATAATCTGTAAGTTTTCGTATTATCGGAAAGTAATAATTTGGAACGGTTATAATGATTGGTGTATTTCATTAACGATCAAGAGATTGAAAGTTGAGTCTAATGGAGCAACTGTATCTACTTGGATTATTTAGTGTTGGAATATAATTTATACATTATTCCTCTATTTTAAGGCTATTAAGGTTTTATATTTATGTTTAAACCTATGGTTTAGTTATGACTACAGATTTTAAATCATTTCTTTTCACAGCTTTCATCAAGTAGTATATCATCAGTTGAGTTCTTAAAACATAATATGTAAAATTTAGTGGTTACTAAATACAATTCTATATAGAGTTAATTGAAATGTATAAATTAATCTTTACGTAAAATTTGTAAATGATTAATTAAAATATATAATTAAAAAGTAGACCTTCTACCTTTGGTACAACCCTATAGTAAAGTTACAATAAGTAATAAATAAATAATTAGTCCAAAATACATCATTTTAGAAGAACAAAGTTAAAATACACTTAATGTAAAAAGATGTCCGTAATGTAAATAAAAACCCGCAGCCATTGTCCTAAATCTATACATTACTACCTAATAGCATTTTCAATTATATTTGATCGACGAAATCAATCTGTTAAAGATAAATAATTGAACAATCAAGTGATTGCTCTGTTCCCTCTGTTTGGTTGAACTTTATAAATGTGGATGGATATTCACGAAGACGCTTTGTATTTCATTTTTGATATAATTTAATGAAAACAATAATTATAACTTCATTTTATTTCATCAATAAAATGTTAAACGAGCCCTCAATATTTATTTAATAATAAAAACACTTTAATTATTGAATGCTACTTCATAATTTAGTGTCAATTGGCGATTACTTTTAATATTTTCAATCAATCTGAGTAAATGACATTAATACAATGAGATACGTAAATATATAATGGATTTACAAAATATATAATTTTTTATTTTATATAGCCAGAACAATTTCATTGTTTGAAGGTAATAAGACTTATTGCAATAGAACACAACAAACATGCTTAATACAACTTTACATAGACTGACTTGTGTCGATGTAGGATAGTGATACTCAATAATTGTTTTAAGTTCCCTTGTTTGTACTAAGTTATATTTGTATAGTGAAATCCGGGTCTAGTCAAAGAGAAAAGCAAGGCTATTAAATAAATTTTCTTGATATGTAACCCTCCTAAAATGTTATTTTGCTGTATAGTACATTTTGTATATCATAATTCCAAAAAAGTTTTTCCGAAGATATTTTCCAAAGTAGGCAGTAAATATAGCCTTTGTTTGTATTAAGAAAATAAATAAAATAAAATAGTAAACTTATTTGAATAATTTTATAATTTAATTGAATTTATATTAATTATTGTATCCAACTTCTCATTATCTTTTATGGTTAATCTTAACTAACTTAACTATACATTTCATCTTGTTTAACGTTGTTTATTAATATTTTTAAATTAAGTTTCCAATGTAAAGGTAATGGTTTTTTTATATCATAAAAACATTTAATTATTTTTATTATTTCACTTGAATATAAAATCCTTCTGGAGAATTCAAATATAGATCAGCCTATAAATATGTGACTGCTGGTCAAAGGCTCTCGTTATATCTCCGATTACAGCAAAATCCACGACAAAGAGTATTATTACTACATCGTTATATTTTTCTAAGAAATAAGTCTTTTTATTTTGTATTTTTGTTGTTCCTGAGAAACATACAACTATGCTTTAAAACAAATATGTTATATGTTGTTATATATCTTGAAAATTGTCTTCTCTTGACCTAATAGTTAAATTTGTATAATGGAACCCAAAATAGTGAGTGAGTTATAGGTCAGTCTTAATAAATCAAAATACAGCGCTGCTTCAGGTTCTCTTCGAGGAATTTGTTTGGTATTTATTTATTAGTTATTCAGCTTAAGGAGTTAATAATATATTTTGAAGGTTAACGAGTTAATTAAAAAGCCATGATTTCAAAAATTATAATCATATTCGACAATTTTTTATTTATTTTTATATTGGTTATTTCATATCACGTTATGAAGTAACAAAAAACATTAATTAATTTTCTCTAAAACTCCTCCTTGACTTCAATATGTTTTATATAACTTTATGAATATATGTTAATTCCGAGATATATTAATAATAGTTATTTAAATAAAATGTTACATGGATCAGAGATAATAAAATTAATCAAAATATATACTTTCATTAATATTAAATTGTATTAAGAGTAATTACTCATTGCTACCAGATATGAAGATAGACAATTAATCAAATGTGTCCTTTGTAAAACATTCTATAACAAATTGACAAATAATTCAGATCTCTCGAGGCAATTCTGATACTGAGTGTCTTCTGTTTCTGAAATTAATATAATGAATGTTTTCAAATAATTTTATCGTCAAAATAATAAAGATTACAACATATTTTGATTAGATTTATTTTCTTGACATTGAAAAATTACTAACATTTAGGTTAAATTTTCCAATATTCAGATAAAATTTTACAAAATTATTTCATTATTGATGTTTTAAGAGTTTTATATAAAATATATTATGTCATTATATTGTCTTCATTACGAAGTAACTTTTGTAAAATACAAAAGTTATTCCATAACTCTTACAGTGTAATGTAGATAGTATAAATAAAATTTTAAAACATACATATTTATTTTTAATATTTATATATTATTCACTCTGTATTATGAAAATGGCCTCTTTTATAACGGGAGTTAAGAAAATAGTAAAAAGCCTCAGCCGTAGCCACTTTGAAGTTTGAGCGACTTCGTTAATTTTTAAGGGGCTGTCTTTGATGGCGTAAAACAGAGAATGTGGCGTTTTACTCTGTTATTTAATATGTTATTAACACTAAAAATAAAATTATTAATTAAAATATTGCTATGCAGAAGGTAAAGTCAAAATTTATATTTATATTTTTAATTGCTCTTTACCAAAATTAAAATCGCTATAGCTTATGACTTAATAGTAAATGATAAAAGCGTGAAAAGTGTGAAGGTTTATGCAGCGATAACCATTTAATGTTCTGGATGAGTCCCTCGGGACAACCAGGTTTATCTTTTTTATGATTTGTTAAGTGACTTCACCAATTTGACACAATAAAATGAATCATATCTTGTTCCCACAAATGAATCAAATCAATTAAATACATATATGTATTGTACATTCAAATACTTCACGGTGAAAATACGTTAAATATCTTAAAGAAAATACTGCATAAAACAAGACAAGTGAAAAAGATCCTAAATCACTCCCCCATTCAATGTATCGGGAAGAAAAAGCCGAGATTTAGAGAATAAATTAATTTACATTGTAAATTCCTAATACGAAATGTTTTTTTCACTTAAGACAAATCAGATTTAATTTAAATTTTACTACGAATAACATTTGATTTTCTTTGGCTAAAATAATGGAGATTAAAATATACTTACTTTTTGTGTAATATTCTCGTTTCCTTCATTTTTAACGACAATTAAGTTGGACTTTTAAGAATCTTTTACTTATGTAAGACTTATTATCTATATTCGAATGCTTTTGTTTTCTTTTATGTTTTCCTTTATTTGTTTTCTGTTAGTCAGTTGCTATCTGGAGGATATTGTCTCTCTCATTACACTTACCTTTGCATAATATGTAAAAAAAAATCTTCGTTTAAAATATTTTAAAATCTTAATAATAAACAAGCATAATAAAAAAATGGAAATATAAACCATATATTTGTAATTTTATCAAAATTTAATAATAAAGGAATTAAAAAATATGAAGTATTCCTTACATAATACGGATATTAATAATAGTAATAAATTTTAAAATCCGTCCGTCCTCATTTTTCGCATACAAGATGTCGGAGGAGTTGAGCACGTCTATAAGATGTCATCTTACATGTTGAAAATCATACCTTGTAAAGTTAAAACACTAATATTATGACAATTATTACATTTACTAACGATTCTCGGGAATGTACCAAGCTACATAACATTTTGATATTTTTTTCAATAATTATTCCAAAGTAGCTGTTGCCAAAAAACTACTCGAAATATTAAATCGTATATCAGCAATTAATTTAGACTATCGAAACAAATGTATGTGTTTTCTTTGAAATTTGTATTTTTTCAGTTAACAATTTGTATATTTTATTCAATCACCGATATAAGATGTAATCACACCAAGTTGAATTAAAATCTGTCCACTAGTGTATGAGTTATGGACAAACAAACAGATAGACAATTGGATTAACAAAATATTGACAATAATTTCAAACACTATCCCACAAATTTAGCTCCATTACTATTTCACTAGTACTCCTAGTAGTATCCTATTATAATTTAAATTGTTACATATTCTAAGTATAAACCTTACATGTTAGAGCTTACTTATATTTAGTTGCAGCTCGTATCCATTCTAGCTTAACGAGAGTATCAGAGAGTATTAGTATACACTAACTATTATAGCTATAATTCGTAAACTTAGAGAGACCATTCCTCCCCACTCTCATTTTCTGTGGCAAATAATCTTTTTTTCATCATATAACAATACAAAAATAACTTTATACTCTTGTTAATTTTAATGAAATACTACAACCAGACGCAAATTTAGAAATACACTTAGTTATTCATAACATATTGATTATAATGATAAATCAACTCCCCTCAGAATGTCATTCCAAAAATATGAGAAGCTATTCTGAAATAGTTTGTATATACTCAACCTAAAAGTCTTTGATATTTTTAGCTTGTAATGCGATGATAAATACACCAAATTTGATACCATGTAGTGTTTAAAAAAATGTCAATCCAATAATATGAAGCTACGTGCACGTCACTTACTACCATTGGTAATTACTATGGTAATATCCATATAATTGCGAATAACTAAGATTTATGAAAGTTATTGAGCTAAGCGTGAGCGAAGCTCTTAACCGTTTGGGAGACCTTTTTTGTGTTAAGTTGTCTCCAGAATGCGACGAGATAATTAGTTAAAAATGTTCACATGTATGTTTGAGCCAAATGCAGGTGTTATAGCGAAAAGATATTGAAAAAATGTTTAGCTATTCAAAAGTTAACAATAAAAGAAGAAAGGAGAGGGGCTCAGCTTAACACCCGCCGCGCACGGTTGGCAGATCCTAGTTAAAGAATGTTATATTTAATAATCTGTAAGTTTTCGTATTATCGGAAAGTAATAATTTGGAACGGTTATAATGATTGGTGTATTTCATTAACGATCAAGAGATTGAAAGTTGAGTCTAATGGAGCAACTGTATCTACTTGGATTATTTAGTGTTGGAATATAATTTATACATTATTCCTCTATTTTAAGGCTATTAAGGTTTTATATTTATGTTTAAACCTATGGTTTAGTTATGACTACAGATTTTAAATCATTTCTTTTCACAGCTTTCATCAAGTAGTATATCATCAGTTGAGTTCTTAAAACATAATATGTAAAATTTAGTGGTTACTAAATACAATTCTATATAGAGTTAATTGAAATGTATAAATTAATCTTTACGTAAAATTTGTAAATGATTAATTAAAATATATAATTAAAAAGTAGACCTTCTACCTTTGGTACAACCCTATAGTAAAGTTACAATAAGTAATAAATAAATAATTAGTCCAAAATACATCATTTTAGAAGAACAAAGTTAAAATACACTTAATGTAAAAAGATGTCCGTAATGTAAATAAAAACCCGCAGCCATTGTCCTAAATCTATACATTACTACCTAATAGCATTTTCAATTATATTTGATCGACGAAATCAATCTGTTAAAGATAAATAATTGAACAATCAAGTGATTGCTCTGTTCCCTCTGTTTGGTTGAACTTTATAAATGTGGATGGATATTCACGAAGACGCTTTGTATTTCATTTTTGATATAATTTAATGAAAACAATAATTATAACTTCATTTTATTTCATCAATAAAATGTTAAACGAGCCCTCAATATTTATTTAATAATAAAAACACTTTAATTATTGAATGCTACTTCATAATTTAGTGTCAATTGGCGATTACTTTTAATATTTTCAATCAATCTGAGTAAATGACATTAATACAATGAGATACGTAAATATATAATGGATTTACAAAATATATAATTTTTTATTTTATATAGCCAGAACAATTTCATTGTTTGAAGGTAATAAGACTTATTGCAATAGAACACAACAAACATGCTTAATACAACTTTACATAGACTGACTTGTGTCGATGTAGGATAGCGATACTCAATAATTGGTTTAAGTTCCCTTGTTTGTATTAAGTTATATTTGTATAGCGAATACCAGGTCTAGTCAAAGCGAAATACAAGGCTATTAAATCAATTTTCTTGATATGTAACCCTCCTAAAATGTTATTTTGCTGTATAGTATATTTTGTACATCATAATTCCAAAAAAGTTTTTCCGAAAGATAATTCAACAAAGTAGGCAGTAATTTTAGGCAGGCTTTTGTTTGTATTAAGAAAAAAAATTAATAATAAAATAGTAAACGTATTTGAATAATTTTATAATTTAAACAATAATTATTAATTATTGATGATCAAAAATGAAACTGTTAACGCTTCCAATTATTAATGCAGAATGCTGTTCCTGCATCATGAGTTCCTGCTTTTCTTGAACATTTTGACGGAATAAACTAAGTGACATTATGAAATTTAACGTTTACTCTTGCGGGTATGCTAATTTTAAAAGACAAACACGAGCACTGACTAGAGGGTTATAACGTCAATAAAGTTTTTAAGCCAAGGTCATTTAATTTTCGATACCTTATTATTATGTTTGACAGAAGCCTTTTATACAAAATAATCAAATAAGTCTAGATAAAAAAAAAATACTCAGATATTTATCAAAGCAATCACTTAGCCAGATAATTTTATAGATTTAATTATTTTAAATAGTTTAATACATTATTTATTGGAATTATAAAAATATATATCTCTTTTTCTTTCTTCAAATGGGTTTTTAAAAAATTCTTTCAAAATGATTATACTTTTTTCCATCTATAAAACTCATGATAAAATTGGAATAAAAAAAGAATTCTTAATATTACATTTTTAAATTTAATTATTTGTGGTGTTTAATAATATTATGAACACATTTCTTTTCTGTTGAACTAGTTAATTATTAATTATAAAATTTTATGTCATATTTTTAAATCATGAGTCGGTTCTTACTTACCAAACTAGTGTGACTATAAAACAAGTTTTTTAAAGCTTTAAAAACATATTTATAATAACATTAATAATAAAATAAAGATATTGTTTAGTCTTTATTTTTAAGTCTGTTTTTAAGACTCTTTTGTTACGTAGAAATTTCATTTCTGTAGTTAAAATAAATACTAAAAAATGTAAAAATAAAAAAAAAAATCATGACAATCCCACTGAGTTTCTGTCGCCAGTTCTTCTCAGATCTGTGGGAATCTGTGGGTGGTGGCTTTAACAATAAAAAAATGTTTTGTACGAAACTTATTTTCAATAATGATTTTTAATTTGATTTGATTTGATTTGACTTAGTCACGCATTTAATTTTTTACGATGTTTGTCTGTGATTAGGTTCATTTATTATCTGTTAACAGGAAATTCACAAGACTTCAATAGTCTGTGACATTTTGTACTATTTTATTATTTAGATCAGTTTTTCTTATGTCAAAAATTATTTATTTATTTATTTATTTATACTTTATTGTTCCAAAAACAAAATTTTACAATGGGCGGACTTAATGCTAAATAGCATTCTCTGACAGTCAACCTTGGGAATGTGCAGAGATCTTAATTATATAAGTAAAAAGCATACTGCTGTATATTATTTAAAATTATCTATTATTCATTTCAGATGTTTAGATGCTGTTTACGTTGTTATATTGATTGAGATTATATTAAAATGTGGTCAATTAATAATGCTAATTTGTTTAAAAAACTAGTTAAATATTTCTAAATTAATTATTATATAATAAATAATATTTATTTATAATTATTATTATAAGGTTGATCCTTAAAATTATACGTGTGTATTATTGCAGGGCTGATTAAATAAACTATGTTTTAACTATACTTCGTATTGCATTTTACAAGTTCATTTGAGAGACACATCGTAAGTATCTGAAATTTTTACTATTAATTAGGACCTGTTATTTCGTTTTCATAACTTTCTTTAATGCTTTATTTTGCATAATTTCAGTATTTGCATTTGTATGTATATGTCTTCACTTTTCCATTGTCAGTGGCGCGTATGAATTTAATTTAAGAGATAATAATATTAAGGATTTTATTCAATAATAGCTGATTACCGCCCGCTTCGCTGGGCACTATTAATATAGATCTGAACTTAGGTTGCTATGGTAACCATTGTTATAACATCCGTTGTCATCGTAACCGTTGCTATGGTAACAGTGTTAAGTGTATAGCTCCTATAGGTTCGAAACTTGACGAAATACAAAAAAAATTGAATTCCTACGTCTTACGTCACAAAAGAAGTAACTATGTAAAATTTTAAGTTCATCGGACCGATAGTTTCGGAGATTTCGTGATGAGTCAGTGAGTGGTAAATCGCTTATATATACATATATAGATGTAGATACAGCTATATAGATATAGATAAGTATTTAAGATGTTTACCTCAAGTGACCTACCGTTGTGGCTGGCATATTAACTATTGTATTCATTTAAATTTAAGTATTAATGAATTAAATCTTAAATATTCGATTGCATTTAAATGACGAACTATATTAACTCGCAAAGGATGAAATAATAGTATTTATAGTAAGTATTTCTCCAGATGATATCGAAATTGAATTTAATAAAATGGTGGAAAGTCGTAGCCATGTTCAAGTTCATGCAATTTTATTTTCAACTGTCAAAAAGTGCTGGTACGAAACTATAATTTTTTTTAAACGTTAGATGAATTATTAAATAATGAATATTATTATTATTAAATATAACTTAAGCAATAACTTGGCTACTGTTCCATATAAATGGCATTTGAAAAACAAACACAAGGCACACAATTGGTTTTGCCATTTAAGACGAAGGAACCGACAATGACAGGAATCCGCGAATTCCACTTTACGTTAAACACATAGAAACGGCCAGATAATTTACGACTAGACTTTTTTTATTTAAACTATTAATCATCATCATCGAAGAAGCATAGTCTGCAGTTGAAATAATTTTAATGAAACACGAATACTTAGCCAGGTAAGTAAAGTTGTGAACGCGGTTACATAGTAACAAAATAGTAACGAGGTCAAATTACCCAACATTTTTGTAAAATGAACTACACATTTTAACATTAAGCAAATAGGTTCTATAAAATGTTGCAATAATACGAAGCAATTCCACCACCACAGCTATAAATTTCAAAACTGCCATCATTTTTCGTAACCGGGATGTAAGCACTCTGCAAATACAGACGATGTCACCTTAAAAGCCAACCATCATAATTTGTCTGAGGAACGGACGAAAATTGCAAGGAAATGTACAAATATATTATAGCACTTAGTGCTACTATTATAACTGCAACAAAATATTTCTGTTTATAAAATATTTTAATAAGGACATTGACGTTCAGAGATGTAAGAAATGTATAATTTCGAAGATAACGACTTTCAAGTGGATGGCATGTAGTAACTCCCAGTCAAGGACATCAATCTACATCTTGAAAAACTATAGGAGGTATGAGGAGAAAGGAAGACATTTCTACTTTAGGCTCTTCTTATCACTTTTATATAAAGTGTTTGATTTTTGATGATTTAAAGAATAAAATTCAAAAACAGGACGCAATTTATCCGAGATTTCTTTTTATTTTTGTAATATTTTTGTCATAAAGTAGAATTACGGTTTTATAGTAAATATTATATGATCTTCAATTTCTCTTATAATATCCGAGAAAAGTTACAGTTTTCATAAGTTCATCATAAAATAATCACCTTTCTTAAACTCGGGTCAGAGTTCACTTAAATTTTGAGACGTTAATTGCATGTTCGATAATTCCTAGAATTTCTAATTTTACCTAGTTTGTCCTGAAAGAGCCTGAAGCGAAAAGCTTCAAAAACTTAAAATAATTTAAAACGTAAACTAAATTCAAGGGTATCTTAGTCTTTTCTTTGGTATAATACAAGACACGGTTATTGAAAACGATCTAATATAATATCTATTTTGAAGGTGAATTAATAATTATGCTTATCTTTATAATGCTAAAACTAAACTGATCTTGATAAAATGTAGTCATTATATAGGATACTTTTACTTCTGGAAAGTTCTCATTTTTACTGGAATATTCATAAACTGAATAAGGTCTTACGAAATCACTGGCAATGTCTAGTCATATATAAATATATAGAAGTTACAGAAATAAGTATATTTTATTCAAACAGGTGAGATCAGTGTTTGTGTAACATGGAGCTGTTAATACAAGAGAAGACAGCAGTAGATTTCGAAAGAGTGTATATTTCATGAAAGAATAAATAAATATGAAATTTTAATATATTTTGAATATCTGAAGATGAGATGTGAAGAAGTGTGATATTGAAGTACATGTATAGTGATCCTAAAAGCCTGTGACAGGTCTGCCAGCTGTGCTCCGACGTGGAAACCAAAGATAAGCATACGTCCCCGTGGGGTTATGTTTATAACATCCTCCTCTTTTAAAATTCTCAAACATACTTATCAATAATTATTTATTTTATCATTTATTTATTAAAAAAAAACAACTTTTTAATTATAAATTATGTAAGCCTGTTTTGCAAGAAGTTTCACAAATATAAAAATAAGACTATTCTTACCAAATATATTCATTCAAATATTATTTTTAAACATCTACATTCATAGGGTGAATTGAGCGGAAGTAATAAAAAATAATTAAATTATCTTTATTTATGTGCAATTTGTTTATATATTTTAAAAATGTATTTTATCTATTTGTTTGTCGATGCATTATAGTGTCGAAATATGATACGATGTATGCGATAAATATTACAAGAGATTTATACCCTACACTTTTCAATGTAATTCTATGCGACTTTTCGTAATCAATAATGAAATTAGATGACCCAAATTAAAAAAAAGATATTATAATTGTTTGTATTGGCAACGGAACTTGTTAGTTTATTAATATATTAGTTGAAGCTCGCGGTTACTAAGATAATCAAGTTTTCCTTCTTGTGTTTGTTCTCTTAATGATAGCCTAAAGCTCATATCCTGAACCTAGTGTATGATTAAGTTTCTAGACTTGTAGAAATGTAAGTTCTACATTAATTATAATTAAATCTTTAATTATATCATAAACGGTACTTTTAAAGTAGCACAAGTGAAAGATAAAATTACCAGTAATCATTTGTAGTTGTCTCGTAATGAGGAAAGATGAAAGACATATAGTGATAAGAGTTTTTAGTATTTAATGTTGAATGTTACAAGAGCAGAGGACAATCAGAGAAAACATGGATAGAGTTTGTGAAAAATTATATGGCGAAGAAATATGTCTCCCCTGTGAAGACATGTGATAGAAGAGTGTGCAGGAAATTACAGACCGACCCCAGATAATTAGTATGAAAGGTAATGATGAATTAGACAAACAATATCTTCCTAATCATTTAGATATTGACCGTTTGATTTTTGTTATGAAACAAAGCAAACATTTTGTTCCTATATATTTCCTATATATTTTGTTATATATTGTATAGTGTACTAACACATATACAGAATTTTAAAAAATATGTGTTTTTTATTCATTCTGTATCCGATAATTTTACATTGCATCGATAATGAGATTTTTATTAATTAAAGAGAGCTTTATACGACTCCTAATTAAATGTCATATTCATAATTTCATTTATAGACAAGGCTTGCTTATTTACTTATGTTTTTTTTTATATTCCATATTATAAGTCGCTATTAGCTGTATGTTTATAAATAATATAGGTATCAGTAAGTAAGGTAATATTGCAGCGTTAAGAAATTAGTTAATGTTCATACCGAGATTGCTTTAAACTGTCTCTATAGATCATATAATACAATTCTCATCAGCAATTTCTGAAAGTTTTTTTTTGTTATTTTCTTCTCAAAGAATAAAATATATTAATGAATTACAAAATATTTCAATGGTTTTTTATAATAAACAATCGGTTTTAAATATTTTTATACATTTTTGAATATATAATTAATGTGTAGTATACATTATTTACAATACCGTACACACGTTACTCTTTGAACTGTGTTCAGACACAATTCAAAGAGTGCGTAATGTGTCTTATCTTAGAATCTTCGAACATTATCCCACCACGGTTCCAAATAATTAGTGTATAAATCCAACCTTAATTTCCCTCGACCCTAACATAACACTGCCTAAAGCTGTTCCTAGTGCTCGAGGCATCTAAAGCCTAATTAAACAAACGAGTCCACGAGCGGGTTGTAGTTTTCTATAAACTTAGATAATGGGTTATATCATTAGCGCTTATGTCAGCGTGAAAACTATTCAACAGTAGAGTTTACTTTTGAAGAGGGTTGGAAAAGATATTATTATTATATTAATAATCAATCATTGAGCGTAGAAATGTTGAATGTAAAAAAAATATTAATTATTAGGTACTGAATCACAATTCACTTAGTGAATTCACAAGGGTAGCAACTAGCAGACTGGACGGTCAGTTAAAGCTTGATTATTTTAAAGATATTTAATATTAAAGTATCTAATGATTATTATATTATGTAATTAATGGATAAATAAATTAATTACCATTAATAGATTCATAAAGCAAGTCGCAAAGCTCAAGCCAAAGCCAAGACGTATCATTGCAAGTCTGTTAGAATTTTCAGCCAAGTAATACCGCAAGTTGGTGAAGGGTATGGCATCACCATTCCCACTTATTCCCACTACATCATAATCCTCCTGGTGTTAACTATTATAGTTAATAGTGGTAGATTTTTAAAATATTAAGTAAAATGTATAAGTTGCAATACAATTATAAACGTATTAATTTCTTTTAAGTGTTGTTTATTCATTAAATATCACGAACTTGAGGATGAAATCTAATACTATATTTTTGGGTAGACCTCGAAGAATTCGGTCTGCCCATTCATTTGTCCCCTACTTTCGAATTTTGGAAAAATTTCTTCACAGGAGGTCTTCTTATGACCGCCTGAGTCCGAAATGACCATTGGTCAAAAAGTTTATATATGTATATATATATATATATATATATATATATACATATATAAACTTTTTGAATATATATATATATATATATATATATATATATATATATATATATGCGTGCGTGCGTCCAGATTCGACTTTTGTCAGCACGATAGCGGCCGCAGTTTCGCTCGGATCGCTTTCAAACTTTGTACAAAAATCAACCATCCAAAAATGAAGGTCAAGTTCGTTAACCGGAGAAATCCGGTCACAGGGGGCGCTAGGGCCTCACTTTTTCTGATTTCAGTTTTTCGACCATAACTTTGTCCCTATACAAAGGAGATCAATCGCGTTCATATTATATGATGTCTTTGATAAATACCTATAACTAATATAGATAAACCGAAAAGCTAACTTCACTAACTTAGGGGTGGGGGTAAAAAAACCGAAAATTTTTGGAAAAAAAATCATAACTTTTTTCTGGTAAACACTCTTGCACAAGTATTTTTAATAGAAAGGTTATTTTTTACTCTAAATTTAGACTCCAAAAGTTTTTCCGTAAAAGGTACCGTTTCCGAGAAAAAAAATAAAAACCACTTTTAGCTTGTAAATTTTAGGTAGGTAAAACCACGGCAACTTTTTTCTGGTAAACATTCCCTCCTCGCAAATATTTTTAATAGAAAGGTTATTTTTTACTCTAAATTTAAGTACTAAAAGTGTTTCCAAACAAGATACCTTTTCCGAGAAAAAAAATTAAAACCGCTTTTTGCTTGAAAATTTTTGATGTAAACAACGGCATCATGTATTATTCTTAGGTAGTGAGTTATATTTTAAATGAGTTACACACGAGGTCTACCCACGCGTGTCCCCCTGCGGGCACGGATTTTTTATTATAAGCTCTTTGCACTTTCTTATAATTAGGACCATAGTTTGTGTAAACCACTATGAAAGATAAGTAAGAGAAAAACACTACTTGTTTTGCCCTTTAGGGCAAAGGTACTGGCTAAGACAGAATTCCGCGACATTCCAGCTTAGGTTATACACATACCCGAAACTAAATCATTGTCGACGAGGTTTTATATCATCATCGTAACAGAAAAGCCCAATTTAAAAAATATTTAAAGCACCAATTTATAAATGTATAATTTAGGTCGTACAGACAATGATCGTGACGTTCTCACAGGTACAAGATAGATGATGATGATGATGATGATGATGATGAAAAATGTTTTTAGACAAAGTTATAAATCCTCCAAAGACAATGAAAATAATAATATATATTTCCTGATTTCTAGGCTAAGGTAGATAACTAGAGATTTAGTTGAAGTCTGAAGTTGAGTTAATGTACAAAATATTAGTTGAATGCGCACCAATGAACTAAAATTGATAAAATATGTTGTATACAACTTTTGACTTAAAAACATTTATAAGATGTTTGTTTTAAACTAAATTTCGACTTGAATACAAATGCAGTAGGTCACATAAAAAAATATTTCCTAAAATTTCGACTGAAGTAACGCACTACATATTTTAACGTTAACCAAATAGGTTCCTCAAGGTATTGCAATAATACGAAGCCATTCCACCAGCAAAGCTATAAATTTCAAAACTGCCATCATTTTTCGTAACTGGAGTAAGTAGCAACTGTAAGCACTCGGCAAATACACACGATGTCACCTTAAAAGCCAACCATCATAATTTGTCTGAGGAACGGACGAAAATTGCAAGGAACAGTACAAATATAGTGTGCTGCTTTAATAATTGAATATAATATAAAATCTCAAATATATAAATGTTTAGATTTCATAGATGCAATAGATGCATAATTATAAAGAAATATCTGATAATGTTAAAGCCATGAACAGACCTTCCAGCTGATGGTAATTGGCAACCACCATCCAAGGATATCTACACCTTAAATAACTAGAGGATATAAATAAAAGCAGGTGAAGATAGAAAGGCATTTCTTCTCCTGGACCTAGTTACTAATTGAAACAGCTGTAACATAAAATGTGTAAGCATAATAATAATACTATAACACAGTAATACTAGGAGTAATATCAGGTCGTAAAATGTAGTCAAATGATTGCAACTAGGTTATACCAAACTATTTTTCACAAAATTTAAGTATATAGAAATTTTATACATATACATATATATCATAAATAAATATTTAAATTCTTAAAACCAAAAGAACGAAAAAACTCAAAAACAAGATGAAATTGAACAAAACTTCTTTAAAAACAATTTAATTATTATTTTAACTTCAAGCCAAGTACTGTGCTACAAAAGATGATAACTACAAGTCTTCTTTATAACATCCAAGAACAGTTATAGTTGTCATAACTTCTTCATAAAATAATTATAACTCGGGTCACAATGAACTTGAATTATACAACGTTTATTTCATATGCTGTAACTCCTGGAATTTCTAATTTTACGTAGTTTGTCTTGAAAGAGCCTCAAGCGAAAAGCGAATTAAAAACGAAAACTAAACTCAAGGGTGTCTTAGTCTTTTCTTGGGTACAATACAAAACATTTTCGCTTTTGCTAAAAGAATCCACATCATGTCTACTTTTAAGGTATTTATAAAAGTATATAGTATATAATTATAATAACAGTCTATGATTATTATAACATAGTACCAAGGCGAGATATGTACCTTTAATATTTTATGAACAAACTAATTACAACGCGATATAGAACTAAAAACCATATTTATCTATATGATTGTCAGTTTATTTCTTTATTTTTATTTTGCAAAATTTCATCTTCACTAAAAAACTCATAAACTGAATGTGCAGATAAAGTTACGGACATAATCTAGTCATATATAAATGTATGGAAAGGAAAGAAAAGAGTATCTTTTATTCAAACAAGTGAGATCAGTGTTTGTGTAACATGGAGCTGTTAATACAAGAGAAGACAGCAGTATATTTCGAAAGTATGCATATTTCATGAAAGAATAAATAAATGTGAAATCTTAAAAGAATATATTTTGAATATCTGGAGATGAAATGTGAAGAAGTGTGATATTGAAGTACATGTTTAGTGATCCTAAAAGCCTGTGACATGTTAGCCAGCTGTGCTCCGACGTGGAAACAACAGATAAAATCCCATACGTCTCCGTGCGGTTATGTTTATAACATCATACAAACAGACATAATCTTAAGGCATTTTTATCGCAAATAATTTAATACATCATTATCATTATTAACAAATTCAGAGTTTTTTTTAAAAGCAACAACTATTAGAAAATAAATAAACCTGTTTTGTGGGAACTTTTACAAACAAATAAATAAGGCTACCAAGTGTATTATTTCAAATATTATATTTAGATATCTACATTATGTTATGTTGAAATCAGTCGAAATGTCGATATCTTGAATACGTATTATATATTTATCCTATATCCATGATGTAATGTAATCCTATGGGACTTTTCGTAATCAATAATGAAATTAGATGACCCACATTAAAATAGATATTATAACTTGTTTGTATTGGCAACGGAACTTGTTAGTTTATTGATACTAGTTGAAGCCCGGGATTACTTCTAAGATACTCAAGTTTTCCATATTTTTGTTATCTTAATGATGGCCTAAACACATGTCCTTAGCGGAACCTGAGTGCATGATCAAGTTTCTAGACTTCTAGAAATTTTGTTTCACCATTAATTATATTTAAATCTTTTATTATGTAAGATGTAGTTTTAAACAGTACAAGTGATAGATAAAATGTACAGTAATTGTTTGTCGTGGTATGGCCGTGCTGGAGGCATGCGTAGAGAGGAAAGACATGTATATAGATTTTTAAATTTTTAAGTCGATGTGTTATAAAAGAGGAAGGTCTAAGAGGACATGGATGGAGTTCGTGAAAAATGATATGGCAAAAGTGCGTCTCCGTTGAGACAATGATGGAAGATCATATAAGGAAAACACATTGCGCCGACCCCAAACAATTAATATAAGGGAAGGTTATGATGAATAATAAAAACAATATCGTCTCAATCATTTAGGTATTACCGTTTGTTCGTGTCGTTACTCTGTGTACATGTAGTATGTTGTCGTACCACATGACCACATGGTGACACACATACAGAATTTGAAAGAAATAAATGTCTTATTTGCTTTATTCTGTTTCGATAATTTTACTTTATATAGAAAACGGTACTAGATTTATATTAATTAAAGAAATCTTTATAAGACTCCGAATAAAATGTTATATTCATTATATAATTTCCAAAAATATGAGGATTTGGTAACTGAGTTAATATTTTTATATCTTATAGGCCACTGCTTGTATAGACACTAGTATAAAACGTGCAGCTTTGAGAAAAATTTCATATCATTTTGATCATATCAAGATTGTTTAAAACTATTTATATATATCTAAAGTATGAGTACCAGTTGTTATTGTGTTTACAACAGCTTGTATAATATGATTTATTATGAGCCATGCTCATCAGCAGTTTCTGAAAGTTTTTTGTTATTTGTTCTCAAAGAATAAAATATATTTATACATTTTTGAATATATAACTAATGTGTAGTATTTATTATTTACAATACCGTATACTTACACGGTACTCTTTGAACTGTATTCAGACACAATTCAAAGAGTGTGTAATGTGTCTTATCTTAGAATCTTCGAACATTATCCCACCACGGTTCCAAGTAATTAGTCTATAAATCCAACCTTAATTTCCCTCGACCCTAACATAACACTGCCTAAAGCTGTTCCTAGTGCTCGAGGCATCTAAAGCCTAATTAAACAAACGAGTCCACGAGCGGGTTGTAGTTTTCTATAAGCTTACATAATGGGTTATATCATTAACGCTCATGTCAGCGTGAAAACTATTCAACAGTAGAGTATAGTGACGAGGGTTGGAGACATTCTTATTATATTAATAATCGTTAAGCGTAAAGATGAATTAAAAAACAAATTAGAAATACTTAGTGAATGCACAAAGGTAGCAATTAGCAGACTGAACGGTCAGTTATAGCTCGATTATTTTAAAGATATTTTATACTAAAGTACCTAATGATTATTATATTATACTAGGGGCGCCAACAGACCCTCAATTTCGAATCGCTGCGCTCGCGAAATCTCGGGTGCCCTTTGCATACTGAGCGATGCGAACCCAGTATAATGACTCATCGTTTCCTATTGACTTCAATGGGATATCAGTTTTTTAACGATTACTCCTCAAAGACATGACTATTTAAATTATTTTTAAACCACTACCTATGTGTGTGTTTTTGATTGCAAAATTTCACAATTTTTCTTCAAGTATTTTTCGAGCCCATTTTCGGACAAAGAATGTGAAAAGTCTCCAGTAGAACACTCCGCTCGCTACGCTCACTTCGCTCAATTAATAGTGATAATCTGCAGATTCTTCATAAAGTTATTGATGTTTATTGTACATTATACAAAACTAAATCAAAACTATTAAGTAAAATATTTAAGTAGCTACGCAATTATAAACTTATTAATTTCTTTTGTGTGTTGTTTATTTATTAAATATCAGGAACTAAAGTAAGAATTCTGTTGCTATGCCTTTTATTATAAGGGCCTTATGGAAGGTCTTTTATTTATGATGCTCTTTCTTATAATTAGGACCTCACTTTGTGAAAACCACTGTGAAAGATAAGTAAGGGAAAAACACTATTTGTTTTGCCCTTAATTATTATATTAATAAATAACTATGATATTCGAGATGGCATGCACAAGAATTTATAACTTACTCTGAAAATATTAAAAAATGATATTTTTCCTGATTTTTAAGCTGAGATAAATAGTTATCCACATGTTTACTTAAAGTCTGAAGGTGAGTGAACGTACAATATATTTGTAGAAATGCTTAACAATTAACTAAAACTAATAAAATTTTAAAAATATTTTTATTGTTTATTTTGAACTAAATTTCGACTTAAATACCAATGCAATAGATAAGACAAAAACATTACCTAAAATTTCGGCCGAAGTAACGCACTACATATTTTAACCTTAACCAAATAGGTTCCTTAAGATATTGCAATAATACGAAGCCATTCCACCAGCACAGCTATAAATTTCAAAGCTGCCATCATTTTTCGTAACCGGAGTAAGTAGCAACTGTAAGCACTCGGCAAATACAGACGATGTCACCTTAAAAGCCAACCATCATAATTTGTCTGAGAAACGGACGAAAATTGTTAGAAAATGTACAAATATAGTGTGCTGCTATAATAATTGAATATAATATAAAATCTAAAATATATAAATATTTAGGTTTCATATATGCAAGAGATGCATAATTATAAAGAAATATATAATAATTTTAAAGCCATGAACAGACCTTCCAGCTGATGGTAATTGGCAACCACCACCCAAGGATATCTACACCTTAAATAACTAGAGGATATAAAAAAGCAAGTAAAGAAGGAAAGGCATTTCTTCTCCTGGAGCTTCTAGTTACTAAAGCTGTAACATAAAATGTGTAAGCATAGTAATAATACTGTAACACAGTAATACTAGGAGTAATATCAGGTCGTAAAATGTAGTCAAATGATTACAACTAGGTTATACCAAACTATTTTCCACAAAATTTAAGTATATAGAAATTTAATACATATACATATATATCATAAATAAATTTTTAAATTCTTAGAACCAGAAGAACGAAAAAACTCAAAAACAAGATAAAATTGGATAAAACTTCTTTAAAAACAATTTAATTATTATTTTAACTTCAATCCAAGTACTGTGCTACAAAAGATGATAACTACAAGTCTTCTTTATAACATCCAAGAACAGTTATAGTTGTCATAACTTCTTCATAAAATAATTATAACTCGGGTCAGAATGAACTTGAATTATACAACGTTTATTTTATATTCTGTAATTCCTGGAATTTCTAATTTTACGTAGTTTGTCTTGAAAGAGCCTGAAGCGAAAAGCGAATTAATAACGAAAACTAAACTCAAGGGCGTCTTAGTCTCTTTTTCGTACAATACAAAATATTTTATCTTTTGCTAAAAGAATACAGTGTTATATCTACTTTTAAGGTATTTATAAAAGTATATAGTATATAATTATAATAACAGTCTATGATTATTATAACATAGTACCAAGGCGAGATATGTACCTTTAATATTTTATGAACAAACTAATTACAACGCGATATAGAACTAAAAACCATATTTATCTATATGTTTGTCTGTTTATTTCTTTATTTTTATTTTGCAAAATTTCATCTTCACTGAAAAACTCATAAACAGAATGTGCAGAGAATGTCACGATCATAATCTAGCCATATATAAATATATAGAAAGGAATGAAATGAGTATCTTTTATTCAAACAAGTGAGATTAGTGTTTGTGTAACATGGAGCTGTTCATACAAGAGAAGACAGCAGTAGATTTCAAAAGTATGCATATTTCATGAAATAATAAATAAATATGATATCTTAAAAGAATATATTTTGAATATCTGAAGATGAAATGTGAAGAAGTGTGATATTGAAGTACATGTATAGTGATCCTAAAAGCCTGTGACATGTTAGCCAGCTGTGCTCCGACGTGGAAACCAAAGATAAGCATACGTCTCCGTGGGGTTATGTTTTTTTAACATCCTCCTCTTTTAAACTACACAACATATGAACAGACATAATCTTAAGGTATTTTTATCGCAAATAATTTAATACTTCATTATCATTGTAAACAAATTCATACTTATTAGTTTTTAATTTATTTAGTTTTTAAACAACTATTAGAACATTTTTCACATTTTTAAATAAACTTGTTGCGGGAACTTTTACAAACAAATAAATAAGACTAAGAATGTTATTTGAAATATTACATTTAGACATCATCCGTATGTTGTAATCAGTGGAAGTAGTGGAATTAAGTAATTAAATTTTCTTCAATAAACTTTCTTCACAATGCAATTAAAATATTTTATCGATTATATCGATACATATATGTATAGACTTTATAGAATTATATATATATATATATATATATATATATATATATATATATATATATATATATATATATATATAATTCTATAAAGTCGAAATATCGATATCTCGGATACGTATTAGAAAAGATATATTTATCCTACAGTTCATGATGTAATGTAATCCTATGGGACTTTTCGTAATCAATAATGAAATTAGATGACCCAAATTAAAATAGATATTATAACTTGTTTGTATTGGCAACGGAACTTGTTAGTTTATTGACACTAGTTGAAGCTCGCGATTACTTCTAAGATAATCAAGTTTTTCTTTTTATGTTTGTTCTCTTAATGATGGCCTAAACGCATGTCCTTAGCGGAACCTGAGTGCATGATTAAGGTTCTAGACTTCTAGAAATATTGTTTCACCATTAATTATATTTAAATCTTTTATTATGTAAGATGTAATTTTAAAATAGTACAAGTGATAGATAAAATGTACAGTAATTGTTTGTTGCGGTATGGCCGTGCTGGAGGCATGCGTAGAGATGAAAGACATGTATATAGATTTTTAAATTTTTAAGTCGATGTGTTATAAAAGAGGAAGGTCTAAGCGGACATGGAGGGAATTCGTGAAAAATTATATGACAAAAAAGTGCGTCTCCGTTGAGACAATGATAGAAGATCATATAAGAAAAACACATTGCGCCGACCTCAAACAATTAATATAAGGGAAGGTTATGATGAATAATAAAAACAATATCGTCTCAATCATTTAGGTATTACCGTTTGATCGTGTCGTTACTCTGTGTACATGTAGTATGGTGTCGTACCATATGACCACATGGTGACACACATACAGAATTTGAAAGAAATATATGTCTTATTTGCATTATTCTATTTCGATAATTTTACTTTGGGTAGAAAAGGGTACTAGATTTATATTAATTAAAGAAAACTTTATACGACTCCGAATAAAGTGTTACATTCATTATTTCATTTACAAAATTATGACGATTTGGTAACTGAGTTATTATTTCTTATATATTATAACCCACTGCTTGTGTGTTTATAAATATTAGTATGTAACGTAATATTGCAGCGTTGAGAAAAATTTCATATCATATTGTTCATATGAAGATTGTTTAAAACTATTTCTATATATCTAAAGTATGAGTACGAGTTGTTATTGTGTTTACAACAGATTGTATAATATGATTTATTATGAGCAATGCTCATCAGCAGTTTCTGAAAGATTATTTGTTATTTGTTCTCAAAGAATAAAATATATGTATACATTTTTGAATATATAATTAATGTGTAGTATTTATTATTTACAATAGCGTACCTACACGGTACTCTTCGAACTGTGTTCAGACACAATTCAAAGAGTGTGTAATGTGTCTTATCTTAAAATCTTTGAGCATTATCCCACCACGGTTCCAAGTAATTAGTCTATAAATCCAACCTTAATTTCCCTCGACCCTAACATAACACTGCCTAAAGCTGTTCCTAGTGCTCGAGGCATCTAAAGCCTAATTAAACAAACGAGTCCACGAGCGGGTTGTAGTTTTCTATAAACTTACATAATGGGTTATATCATTAACGCTTATGTCAGCGTGAAAACTATTCAACAGTAGAGTTTACTTTTGATGAGGTTTGGAAAAGATATTCTTATTATATTAATAATCATTGAGCGTAAAAATAGATTTAGGGCAAATTCGATTATATTAATAAAATTATGTACCTTAATCTCACATTAGAGAAGATTTAACAATTACTGACTCGTAACTCGCTGAGTGAGTTCACAAGTGTAACAACTAGCAGACTGGACGATTAGTACAGCCTGATTATGTGAAAATAATTATATTAAAGTACCTAATTAATACTATATTATATAACAAATGGATAAATAGGTAAATTACTATTAACAGATTCGTAAAGCTAGTCGCAAAGTCGAAACCAATAAGTATCATTGCATTCTGTTAGAGTTTTGGACCAAATAATTCGGCAAATTATTAGTGATGGATATGGCATCACCGTTCCCACCTATTCCCACAACACGCATAATCGTGGGGTTAATTATTATGATTGAGTAATAATGTTTGATGTTAACTAATCTATTTATACAATTATAATATATCGCTATATTGTCCGATTTTTTATGTTTAATATAGATTATGTAAAATTTATAAAGTATGATTTTTTATTCAATAAGAAAAAGCTTATTAATTGAGAAAACTTTTTAATCTTTATTACTATATTATTTATCAATGTAACTTTGTAAGATAAAGAATAATCAATAGAAATGTGCGCTACAAAAAATATCAAAAATTTCCTAACTTTTTCAGTAAGTATTAAGCTGTTTTATAAAACTCCTAAGTTCATCATTCCTAAAATATTGATCATTGACATCAGAGAGATGAAACAATACATACTTCTTCAAGTTCCAAACTTTCATCTATCTTCCAAATCAACGTGTGTGAGTCATAACCTGACATGTACGAGAAATGTTTCTAGGAATCACCTATATCACTTTCAAGAAGAGTATAGATATTAAATTTAAGGGTATATATATTATACTATATGTATAAATATGTATTATACTCTTAAGTTAATTATAATTGAATAAAGTAACTATTAAAAGAAATGAAAAACGTGAAGATAATTTTGGAATCTTTCATCATGAAGTATTCAGAAAGTATATTTTTCGAAATGACTCCTAACCTTATTTACATAGTTTTCAACTGCCTTAATTTGTTACATACTTGATGATAATATAAAAAAATACTTTTGAATAAAAGTGCGGTAATCTTTGAAACCACTGAAGATATATCAATGAAATTTTATTGTTAACTATTGTTTGGTCCCAATTGAAAGATGGTTTCTATCTCGATTAGTAGTCTTAATTTTTTAATTGCCTAATTGATGTGTTTATACATAATGACTTTAATTTATTTTCAAAATACAAAATTTTCAATTAATGTTAAATAGTTTATGGACCAGCAGACGAAGTTGTTTTAAAACTACTGTACGTTTATATATAATATTATCTATGTTGTATATTGTAACTAAAACGTGATTAAGACTAAGTATTTAAAATATATAAACAAGGCCAATACCGCTCTTCTCACATCTACTAAAACGGTGCAGCTTTGACAATATAAAAATGTTTCAAAGACATTAACTTTCAACAAACTGTGTATTTTGAATGAAAATGTGCTAGCTGTCACGCGTATGTCCGCCTTTATTGAAAAACATAATTCGTTTATTTAACATTTTTTGATTTCCTCTAATAATTTCGTAAGTAACATATTCTACAGTCCGCCAAACATTAGCCAGAAGAGACAGCCAAAACCGAACAAGAGTTCAATTTAGCATCAGACAGAGACATGATAATATGAAAAGTAATATTATCATAGTAAAAACATTTACTGTTTTATTATTTCTAGTTACAGATACTATATTAAGGGGCATCTGAAAACTGATCGAGGATTAAACTGACGCAACGGAAGGACAAGTAGATCTTTTGATACACCTCCACATACATAATTTTAGAATTTTAAGGTCTATGTAAATTAAAATTATTCCCTTATGTTAATGGTCAAAGGTCAACCTTTCACTTTGTTAAATTCACAGAATTATATTTTTAAATACTTTGCGTAAATGAGTAAATTTCTTTTAAGGCATACAATTTATATAAAAGATTTTAAAAAGAAATAACCGTATGTTAATTGAAAGAACTCATTGGAGGCGTAAACCTACTTAGAGTGAACCTACTTATTTAATATATTTTGAATGCAATCAAAGCAATTGGTTTAAAAACATTAAAAAATCTTTCAGTTAGCTAGAATATAGTAATTATGGAGTAGGAGGTAACAGATAAACTAGAGTTTTAGTTTTATTGTCAATTGTAACCAGTACCGGAATATGAGAAATATATTGTATTTATATAAAAACTATAATTTTAGAGATGTAGAGAAAAGTTCGATATTTTTTTATTATTAAAGGGTGCTTTACGATGTCCTGGAAGCACGATGTGTTTGTTGTAAATAAAGAGTAAAAAGACAACATAAAACACATACTACATACAACATACCTTATACCACCGACGTTTAAAATTATTCGGTTCTCCCCATCCATTACTGCTCACCTTAACATTACTTAATACACTTCACATGCCACTGTTGACAATCGCGTGTTTATATTAAATCACGGACACGTCCTCTCTCGACGGCGGAGAGCAGACTACTGATGAGAAGCTGTAGAGATCCAACCCCCCCACCTGTAGAGAACGCACTGCAGTCACCCCCCACGTCTATTAGCTTTGATGCTTTTAATATATTTAACATTAGAAATGTGAATAATTAACTTGAAGGTTGTTAAAAAATATTCACGTATATATTTTTAAAATCTTATTTTAAATTATTGAGTGCTTTAATTCATTATTTATTAGTTGTATATTTTAATAAAATAAGTATATTATCCTGTATCGTTTCTTTATAATATTGCCCCAAAATGTATTCTTCAAACAAACGGCCAGCAGTTAAATCCTAATCCAGAAAAATGTAGCAAATTCTTTTATGTAATCAAAACACAGCAAAATCTGGCCGGCTTTGAGATTGTATAATACCAACAAATAACCCTTCATTTCCGGGACGTGGGATGTTAACAAGACCTGTACAAAATATTTTCATTTACATTTTGTGACCCTACTCTTTTTGGGATATTGAAGGGTCAGATATATTCGATATAAAAATAGACAAATTTAATAACACTCATCAAATTATTACTATATGAATTAATAATTAGAACCATCGTGTATGTATAATATATAAAATAAAAATAATTATTATTGTGCCATCCAAAAAATCACCCAAAACAATTATACTTAAATCTATTATTACACTGTAACTAAATAGTCTTATAAAGAGATCCAAATGGACAGTTTTCACATAACCTTTTGTTGGAAAACAAATCCAGGGCACGAGTCCTGTCTTCACGTCACCCTCGGGATATATTCTAAGGAAGAACTTTATAATGGTCGACAACAAGGTAAATTAGAGTTAGGAAACATCATCGGATTAGTTTAATGTTAACCTGGAGTTATATTTATAATTTAACAACATTTTGGAATTTGACGATCGAATTAACTCCTAAATGTTAAACCTAATACTAAATTATACATTATATATAAGTAATTTAGTATATCTTAATACACGAACTCAACACGTTAATCCTGGGACGTATATCTTCATTAGACTACGTCTTATCTCGTCAGATACGAGTATACTGTAACATAATATAATTTACAACTGACACGAGATATATCATTAATGTTATCATTAATATAATATAACTCCATGTAGGAAACAATTTGACACTTCATTTACAAAGCCTGTACTGTAATAAATATTACAAACATTAAAACAAGGTATTATTAAATAGATATTTTAATGATAAAGTATCAATGATTGGTAAGTCTACTGTAAGAAATGTCTCTCTATAGGTAGCAATACCTCGGTACTGTTTTTATTTGTGCCCATCGATTTTTATTGTCTTTTACGTTTATTGAAAGTATACACATTATTAAATTATTATTAAAATATAAGTAAAAATCGAACTAAAGTACACTTCGAATAGTAAGATAGAATAAAGGTATTTGAACAAAGAATACTCAACCATTTCGTTACTAATTGAAGGCACTACAATGAAGTAATAAGAGATGGAATGTATTAATTAAGTTTAATTCACTTTATCCACAATTGGACGTTACCAAGATGGCTGCTAAGAGAAAACCACTCTGTTCTAATATAATTATCTTGCTTCAGTGCTGTTTCTTATAAAAACCTTATGTTGTAGTAATTATGAAATATATACATTATTTTATATTCATTTACCAATGTTTTTTAATAAGTATCGTAACTTCTCTAAACAAAAATTTACTTCTTCATGAATCATATGACAATTTTTTTTCCGGGGATTGAACCTAGGTCTAGATTTATTAGAAGGCAACATTGGTACCATCACTCCAGTTATAAACTAACATCAAATAATAAATTAATATATCTATATATAGATTTCTTATTATTTTTGTTATGTATGTAGTTATATTTATGATGACATGATATGTTCTTGTGAAGTGTGTAAGACACTTTTGAGAAGTATTTAAAGATTTAAAATTTAGATCATTTTAATTAAAATTGTATAGTTAAATTAAACAGCAGATAGACACACAGTGTAAGCTGTCTAAGTCTTAATTTGTTAGTAATTTTCACTCGCGTACGCGTGCGTAGCTAGTGTGAAACTAAACTAAAGATAACAGGTAAAAAAAGATTTCATTTCCAATGTGTCATCGTTCGCAAAAAGATACGAGTTACGAAAGACTTTTATCCGAACTACTGTATTTGAAGAATGTTTCAACTCTAACAAGAAGATGTACACTCTCGCGGATACTAACATATTAATTTATTAGATTAAGTTATTCCTTATAACATCAACTGGCGGATGTCAATGAAAGTTCTGTGGAAATCAGTCCAGTCCTTTCAGAGTTTAGTCGAACAAACAGACAGAATTAAATATTAAATTATATTACTATATATATATTTATTTAGCTTCACGCCATCCCTTGCGGGGTAGCCAGAGACAACGGAGCGCCATTTTTATGTGAAAAGTGTTAATTTGTATTTACAAACAGACACTTCAATTTTATTTATAGCTATAGATTTGTTTATGAAAAGAAATATTTTTTAAAGATTAAATTACACAATTTAAGAAAATATGTGTTCGTTACAAAATATTAAAAAAAATCTTTTTCGACGATAGTGTAGATCTCACAGAGTATCATCTGTATCTAGAGATCGATAAGAGATAAGATTGTTAAAGGTATCAATATTAGTTTACGTTTGTCTTTACAACAATAGCGACAAAATGTACAAAATTATATATATATATTCATTACTGGTTTTAGTGTCGGCGGTACCCCAAGTGTTTGTTACACGGAAATTCAAAGTCGGAATCGAATATGAAAGTATGTATTACTTGATTTTTATATTTACTGCATAAATATATATAAATTACAATTAAAAATTCATTAATACAGACCGAACTCGAACTCGCGTCCCTTATAATATCGTTACCGTCGCTCTAACAACTGAGCTACCGGAGTATGAATTTTTATTACTCTATATTAAGTATAAAATATAAATATATATATTTTTTATTACATAATGTGAAATTTATTTTTAAACAATTCAACAATTCATATAAACAAAAAGACAGATAGAAATACATTTTATATATATTTTTATATTACATAATGTGAAATATGTTTTTAAACAATTCAATAATTCAATACTATATACATATAAACAAAAAGACAGATAGAAATACATTCTATATATATATGTCAAGGATAAAGAATTCAAACCTCATGATGGTTTCATGATAAGATTTATCAACTCTCGCCTTGATAACACGATATGTGATGAACAACACTACATGTAGTCATTTCTTTTATTAGAACTTACTATAGAAATATACTTATTTATTATTTCATTTGGGTTTTTTATTAAAATAAATGTTTATTTAGTTTTTAGTCCTTAAACTACCTAAATACCACTTTTCATTTTTTTTAATCCCGTTCCTTTTTTATATTATTAAAATATTATTTTTACTATATTTCTGATTTTATTATTTTTTTAAAGGCAACAAACTATACTAATAATAGTTATTAAATCGAATTGTCCTAATATTTCAATAAAATCAAAAATTGTGCAATAGAAGACGATAAATATAATTGTCCTAACAATTAAATATAATCAACTATTTTGCAATAAAACAAATTGAAATTAAATTTTAAAAGTTTATTCATTTTATTATTTTTAGATTCCCTGCCGATGTCGGGAGGTTCAGACAGGTACAAACACAGAAACAACTTGGATCCCTTCTACGTAACTGTCACAGCATCCGCCAAGGTGAGTATCTCCAGCGACTAAACAGACATGTGTATATATTAAACAATATAAGAATATTTTAACAAAAAGACTCGAACCTGAGACTTTAGGAAGGCTGAGAGTTATAAAAAATGAACAAATGAATTAAGTTCTTTATCACAGATGTACCTACAACTAAACATCTCAGTCTAAATAATGTCACACGTATTGTATAAATAAATAACTAATAAATAATAATTGTATAAAATAACTCAGATAAGTTATTTTATTAATAACGATATTCCTTATTACTTTAAGGCTGTTATTTTACTTCGCAACATTCATCTGCATGCTTGATTGCTGGCTTTCAGTGAAAATTTGATTTTACCTGATTCATGAATTTAAAGTAAATAAATACTGTTCTGTATAAATGTTCGGATACACAGATTGTTATATATGTGTATTATAAATACGTAAATAAAATATAGTAGTAACATAATCACGCGATTTCATTATTGGGAATACTTTTTCATGATGTATTAAAAACTATATTATATTTTTTTTACTATCAGATTATGAATGCGCAAAATCCGTAACATGAAACTTTTTAATTAGAATTTCCTTAACTTTCATAAATAGATCAGGACAGCACGGAAATGAAGCTGCGGGAGACAGTCCTGTATAATATAAAAAGTACATGTTTAGGTCTTATTAATTATGTAATTACAAAAAATGTTTTCCAATATTGTAATTATATAAATATTATAAATATAATATTTTAACAGTAAATAAATAGATGTTAGAGGTCAAATGATGTTAATGAGTGCGACATGTGAGAGGAGAAATATTTTCCACAAAGGTCCTCTAATAGCCTCTTAAAGATACTAAATTGGATGAGACAAGATCCTTTCAGAGAACGATTGGTCTAAAGACTTAGGAGCGGAAAATTTATTTAAGCATTTTGTTAAATTCAAGACGTATTTGTCCAGCTGTGGGATATTTTGTGGGTCATCTTATTAAGTCTATGAAACTATGAAATAAAATAATAATATTTTTAAAATAGTGATTACTTCAGAGATTAATGTCGGCTTTAAACTTTCAGTGAATTTAATCTGCTTGCCTGAAAATTACTTCACTAACAGTATTAAAGTAACTTTGGCTTACCTGCTGCGTGAATATATAACAAAATGTGTATAATTTTTAGTAAAATATGTGAATAAATATTACTATAATTATATGAGAAGTTTTATAATATTCATAACAAAAACGTTTACAGAAAAACTACATGATTTCTTATTTGGACGTCACCACGATAATTGATGAGGAAGGAGAAGTAGAGTTCAACATGGTGCGAGGAGGAACCGGTTCCAGAACTGCCGTGTTCCAGTTAGTTTCAAACAACACGGAGTTCCTCTCATACTCTTACCTCGTGTATGGCATCAGAGATGACGAATACAAAAAGGTGATATTATGTTTATAACCTCTAATCTAACCGATAAAATACTTAGGCTCCGTGAAAGATAGAACAAAAATATATTAGTTATATTTTATTAATATTAATATTTATTAACCATTCCTTAGCTATTAATATAAACATTAATAATTATTAACAGAATATTAAGTAATTTTAGTGCATATTTATAACAGCGCCATCTGTTATATTTTATTATAAATACATTCAGTGTTTACTAAGTAGACACCTACTCATTCATGTAGTTTAAGCAATTTACAATAGATGTCGTTAGACTACCATTTCATTTAAAATTCTAGTTTCTTAAGCAATAAAAATTAACGACATTTCTCTCTTTCAGTTAATGAACATAATAACTATCTCAAGAAGTACCAGTTTCCGATATCAGAGTAATATTTATTCAATTATTATATCTATGTTTCTAGTATTAAGACATTTATTATCAAAATAAATATATTATAATATTATGATGTAGTTAACTATTATAATACTACTAATATTCATAATTTATTTATGAGTGTTAGTTTATTCCTTCCTTCTATTCACAACTAAGAATCATATATTAAGCAAAAGACAAATGAAGAATGTTATTAATGGCATTCAAGTATTTCGATAAGGGGGTATTTGTCCCGTTGATGGGGCAGTTATTGACGCTGACGCAATTCCCGTCGGGGTCCCTCAAGTACCCCGGGGCACACACGCACCCCGCGCTGCACACCTTATCGCACACGGGGACGGGGTCCGTGCATGTGGGTTCGCATTGCGCGTTACAGATATCGTAAACCTCGTTCTCGTTGAAGCAGTTATCTGTAACAACGAATAACATTTTAAAATAACATCACATATTCATAAAAGTTATCAAACAATCTGTCTGTTTGTCAGTTTATTAGAACGAAGCAACTCTCCGTGTCTCTGTCTCTTTTTATCATATAGCCTCAACACAGTTGTTGTACAAATAAACATTTCGTGAAAATGCATTTTTAAATTGTGTTTTTGTGATCATACGTGAATATTGTTTTATTGTTGCAATGAAGTTTTGAAAAATGAAATTGCAAAAGCACATGTGTGTAATACAGATTTAGAAAAGTAAGTTGATAAAAGTATTGTATAACTTGATACAACTATTTACTGTTTGCATTCGTTATTGTACATGTGATTTGAGTGTTTACTATTTATATTATAGTTTTAAATAAATCATTCTAATTATCTTCATATATGTAATATATAATTTACTATTTTGAGTATAACTTTTTATGAAATAATATATTTCTTGAAATATTGAATGAAACTTTCTGATGCAATTCGTTCCTTTAGATTATTAAATTTAAAATAAAAATGAATTTTTCAATATTATATTAGTTATTGAATTTGTGATTGATTGATTCTCACAAACACTCAGTACCTACAGTTAACATATCCTCTTACCTTTAAACTAGTTTTGGTTAGATGACAAATAGTTACTCTCAAGTTATCAAATAATTGCTAAAAATATTACCTCCAGGACATTTATCGAAGGTGACACACTTGTGGTTAGTCTCATCCCGGTAGAAACCTTCCTTACAGAAGCAGCCCATACTGCAGCTCAGGCCGCAGCCCTCGGGCTCCGGGACCGTACAGGTCCTGGGGCAGACGCTCCCACACGGCAGGAACTCTTCATTATCCGCACATGTACTATTTGTTCCTGGGAAATGTTCCAGAACTAATTACATTGCTGTATTTAAATAATCACAATAAAGATAATACATGTTTTATTTTTATTTCAATCAATTAAAAAGCTTTATTTAATATGAAATACATTCACCTAGTAATGAAAGAGAAATAACAATGATATCCCAAACACACGACTACTCACGTATTGCAGGAGCTGCAAGGACGCTGTTTTCATAGAAAGATAAGTCATTATTTAGTTGGTCTATTTGCTAAACTATTGTTGTATAAAGGCAGCATTGCAAGAAATCGAGATAATGAACAAAACAATGAAATTAAATTATTCCACCTTAACTAAAACCACTAAACATAGCAACACTTAGCGATATAAGACCGCCTTCTTTGTATCATACCTCATATTTGCTCCGTTATTTTTAAATACTTCATGGTTTCCATTTATCTCGGTGTTGTACAATATTCTCTCTATCTATATACTACATAATTTCTCGAAAGCAACTCACCACAAGTGTTACTATTAACGCAGGTCCCGTTCCCGTCCCTCAAGTATCCTGGGAGGCAGAAGCATCCCTCTGCACAATCATCACTGCACGGAGGGTTAGGGTCAGTGCAATTCCCGGGACAGGTCGAGCCGCAGAGAAGATACTCTTCGTTTATAGGACATTTTTCTAAGCAACAAATTTAACTTTAAAACATATGGCGGTAGATACTAAAATAGTTGATTAATATCTTATTGGCATACAGCTGATACATATAAATATATTCTTCAGAATATTAACACCGATTGATAAAGCAAATTAGAATTTCAATTCTTTATTTTTTATATCTACTATAAATCAAAGAAAGAAGAAGAAAGAAGACAGATACAAATTAAATCTCTAAAAACTTAATAAAATAAGAACTTTAATGAGAAAGAAAATAACTTCGATATACGTAAAACCACATTGAAATAAACCGAAAGAAAACAACAATTATTAATAACAGTGGTTTTCCAAAACCAAATTAATTTAACGCCTTCATTTTAATCAACTACCACTTGTTAGTTTAATCGTAATGATAACTATTTGTGTTTGCGTGTTTGTTCTGTTTGGTCGTTATAATTGTTTGATGTTAAGTAAGTTTGAATTATAATAATATTATAAACTATATTTCCTTCCGTATTCATTTAATTTAAATTCTACTGTTATAGTAAATACGTTGAAAATAACTTATAATAAGCGATCTGTGACCCATTCATTGTATTAAACTATTCAAGGACACAAAAAACGGCCTCGTTTTTTTGTCCTGAGGTTTATTACAAAACCAGGGCAGTATTATGTAATACTAACAATAAATGTTACTTAGTATTAGTTTTCTTCTATAAATAATTTAAGAATATCTTGTATCTGTTACTTAATTAACGAATGATTTTTTTAATAACAAATGTCGGTTTGTGACTGTGTATTCTGAATTCGTTGGTTGGTGAGATTCACTGTTTCCCAAAATATATTTGTTGTCGAGACGGTTGAACATAATGATTAAGGCGATTATACATAATAGATGGCGCTGTTCTTTAACTACTATTATTTATTGCCGAATTTAAAATAAATAAAATGAAATTCCAGCTCAGCAATTTGTTTAGGAAATTACTAGCTTTTTTACATATAGGTAAAATATAAAGAGTTTGTAAGCATATATGTAATAATTAATCTTCTAAACTACTCATCTGATTTATTATGTTAAAGTAGGCTTTTTAGTGTTACTCATTTTTACAATGTAAATCGACAAATAATGATAAAGCGAATTCTTATCAACGCTGTTTTCTGGACACTCAAACGGAGGCATGGTCAATTCAAGTCTATTTATGTTTCTCACATTTTGACATAAATCTATATACATATGTTGTAACTATATTAGACAAATTTTGCAGAAAAAGAATGTTCTCACGACGAGGTGCACAAGTCCTGCTCCTTCTACGAAGAATACACCTGCTGGGAGACGGAGGAGCTGAGCACCAGGGTTAAGAGTACTCCTAAAAGACTCACTCACTGCAGAGCTGGATGTTTTTGCAAGTACTGTTTTGTTTATAAAGATAGAAAAAAAAAATGGATTGTATTGAAGTATTTGTAAAATTTTTTAACTAATACAAATATATTTCAGCAAGGGTTTAGTTCGAGCATATCCTAATGGTAAGTGTATAACCGCACTCTCCTGTAGGGACCAGGAACTGTTGGCTACATTGAAAAAAATACCAAATAAATCATCTGAAAATTAAAGTTATATTTGCGACTTTAACCAATTACTACTTGTATGAAGGATGGAAAGATAATATATGTACTTACATGAAGAGCTTATTTCAATTCCATTTTAACACTAAACCTACCAAGTACCGGTCAAATTGACCGTTCTTAAACCTTTGTAAAACTTACACATTTTTAAACGTTACAATATCGTTATCAAACTACATGACAATTCTTAGAATATGCATATAATATTTTCTTCACTCTTTACTTTTAGTTATTTCCATTATTACCTGCGTTATATAATAAAATATCTTTTAATTACCGGTCAATTTGACGGCGTGCGGTAGGAACAGGTACACAGGAATTGTCGGTAGGTTTAGTGTTAATGTTAAAATATTATAATATGATAGATACAACAGCAATTTATTATGTATCAATCCATCAACTCACCCTTCGCTATATAAACACCCGCACACACAGACACACATAGAATAACTATGAATTCAGAGATTCTCAACATTTTTTTTTCTAATAATAATACATTTATTTTAAAAACAAGTTTCCAAGTGAACGAAGTTATACAAAGTGAAGCGGGCGACCTGTTGCACTTCAATAACTATTGTAATAGACAAAAAAATTGTGTCATCCTTGAGAGCAATGAACCGTAGTATTGGATACAGAGTCTTTATCAACAAAAAACAGGAAGAACTATTGATAGAATAAAAGTAAAAGACATTGTTTTGTTTCCTGAATTTACTATTATCTTGTCACTTAAGTAACTTTGGGATTAAACTTCAAGGTCTCAATGCAATTAGGACCGATACTTCTGGCAACTCTAATTAATTGAAGACACTCACAAAAAGACCGATACTTAAAATAATAGATTAACAAAGAGTCATTGAAAGCGTTTCCATTCAAATATTTTCTTGTGATTTTATTTATTTTAATAATAATATATAAATTAGATTAGATTAGTAATAAATCGTTTTCATCAAAACAATAAACCTGTAATCTTTATTAAAATCTTATAGTTTTCCAAATAATAATTGTTCAATAGTGTCCTTATAATACAGGTAGCACATGACCAGAGGCTCCCAAAGTGTAAACATTCACTGACACATTCATCTACAAAGTGCTCTACAAGTGCACGGAGCAGTCAAACAAACATCTTGACTATTAGTATGTGTATCTTATAATGGATATATTCACTTTTAAAATCATTATATTAAAATAATTATATTGTATCTTAAAACAATATTTATATCAATAATATGTTCTGTACCAATCCAATTAGTTATCCCGCGTTTCACACTAATTATATTTGAAATAATTAACGAATAAATAATGACAAACATATGAGTGGTTAGGATTTATATATGTACGTATATATATTTATATATATGTATGAGTCATAATCTAATTGCTCTATATTAAATGAAATAAAACTGGCAAACTGCTTTAAAAGTGCGTCTTAATGATATATCATGATGATGACGGCGGATGCACATAGAAATGACATCACGAGATAAAATAAATATGCACATTTTGTATATTTCATCTTAAATGAATGAATGAAGTAAATGAGATTGAAGCATTCGTATCCAGCTTAAGTATAATTAATCCAAATTAATATATTTCACTAATTGTCTGAACTTCAATGGAGGTAGTTTGAAATAGTGTACCAATACTCCCATACACGGGAAACTGAATCGTATAATATGTACATAGAGTTGTTTTTCATTTGTTCGTAGTTTCAGGACTGTAAGAGTTCATTATACAATGGTGTGGTGTTAAGTTGTGAGTTAATGCGGGCTCTGATTCGGTGTTCATCTTACTCGTTCTCAACTATTAACACACGCCGCAATTAATTTGAATTTAATTTATTTAACCGTTTAACCAAATTTGGTAGTTCAACTTTTGATTAGAAGTTATGCCTTTATCTACAATCGTTCATTTATATATCCACTAGCTGTTGCCAACGACTTTGCCTACTCTCCCTATATTTAATAATTTTTAATAAGATTTCTTCATTTATTTTTGGGTTGGTGTGCGAACCAATAAAAAGATATAAAATTAAAAAAATATTACTCATATGCTGAAACTTCAAAAACATTTTCCAGCAAATATGTGTTACACAAATTTTTCCTCGTCACTGTTATAGTTTATACTTATATATAATACTTTACTATATAAGAAAACAAAATAAAAGAAACGAAAGTAAGTTATTAAATTTAAAATGTACTCAAAGACGTCGCAGATTTCAGTTTATTTTTAGTTTTATCAAGACATAGATAATTTTATATCAACACTTATCTTAAAAGATAATTAAAGAATGCACAGCATGAAAAAAATTACTGAAAGTTCTGATATTATTTAATATGAAATGTTTTAAACAAATTTTATCTTTTTTATATCGTTAGTAGTAGGAGTTTCATCTAAATGGCTAATGTTAATTTTCTATAAAAAGAGTATTTTTTTTAAATTTTATTTTATCTGTTTTACCTTTTTAAAATCCCTAACAAGTTATAGGATTTACGTGCTTTTACCGTTTCTTTTACTTTGTGATATCTTTTAACAGTAACATACGGGATAGCAGATGTCCTTAATGCGCTCATAAATGTTCATTCATCCCTTTTGCTGAGGATTTTAGTTTGGTATAATTTATTACATGTAAATATATTTTCAATACTAATTGTGTTATTGTGATTGTGAAGGTTGTCTTGTACAGTACGCAGATAGTTGTAGTTCTCGTCTAGCTCAGCAGATGAATATTTTTCTAACAGTACATGCTGAAGAATTAATCGCTGGTTTTCAAAATCTATAAAAGTACAATTTACATTTTCCTTCTTTTTTTAATTTGATAATTTAAGATTTTTTTTCGCAATAATAAGCCTCATGAAGTTATAAGATTTTCTCGTCATCACTCTCGTTTCATAATTTATAATTTTAAACATATCTTAAATTAGTGTATAAAATATTTGGCCACAATTGCATTCACAATCAATCAATCAATCATTGTATAATTTTTCGTAAAATTCTTCTAAATATATACAGAAGCTACCTTTAAAAAAATCCAACTATTTTTCCACATGATCCAACAGACAGTTTCCAAATAAACATCTGCTTTTATAATAAAACTATTAACTACAGGATATTTTCCATGTTTCTCTTTTTGTTCGAGTTTCCGATTTTTCGACAGTTTAGGCGCCATGTTTAAGAACGGACTCATAAAATAAAAATAATTATTTAGTTCTGTTTAAAAAAATATGAGAGTATTATTATTATTATTATTATTATTATATTAAATGTAAAATAAGGAATAATAGCCCATCGCTAGTGTCTGTATAAAATACCTCCTCTTGGAGTTCAGGATTAAACTGAACCATAGGATTCCTTGGTATTTGAGGCGTTGCAAGATATTCTAATAAGATTCTGAAGCCATTCCGTCTGATGCGAGGTACTGGTGAATTTTAATTATTTTATTATTACGTCACTGTATAACAGTTAGTATGATTATAAACTAATGTCCATTGCGGGTTGATACAATTTACAATCAGATGTCATATCTGTTACTAATGGAATATTCATGTCCACGTGAGTTGGAATTAAAAAGCGTGGAATGGAAATGTTATTTAACATTCACAATGAAACAACATAATATTTAGTAGTAGTGAGTGATACAGCCTTATTGATAGCGGAAGACATTTTGGTTTTGAAAAACTTTAAACCAGATCGATATAACACGATTCATTTAAACACAGAATCACTGATTACACGTCGATTTAACAAAACATCTTATTAATTTTTATCAGCTCATTGAAATGAGTATTCGTTGTTTTATCTTATCAGCGTATACTCTTAAAACGACTTGTGGTTGCACTTGGAGGTCGAGATAGACGAGGTTTAAGACAAAGTAATCTATGTCTAAAATATGTTCCCCAAAGTACTCTTAATGTTCCTATGTTCTGATGGTTGTAATGACGGACCATCATCCACTACTTCCCTCGTAATAGTAGTAAGTTAATTATTGCAATATAATTGTCAAATACTTAAAAACAGTTGAAAATAACATAGTATTTAATAACGTAAATGAAATCTATAAATAGAGCACATATTAAACAAGTATCGAAATAATCCCCTCCGCGAAAGCGAATCCACGTTCTAATATATATAATATAAATTAAAGTCGTATCTTGAAGTATCTCAAGTCTAGTGCTGACTCATCACTAAGAACAATTTCGTTCAATACTACTCTCTGTTGACAACGTACAGACATACATACATAGTGAACGCAATTTTTCTCATACTGAAACTGAGTTATCGCGCTCCTAAATCGCATTACCTCTCCTTTTTGGAGCACAAGCGGTGAAATTGTAGAGAGGATTAAGTGCAAAAGATTTTAAACAAAAACTATATGTATTTGTTAATATTGTGTTGATAAATACCAAAATAGATTAAATAATTCTCATTAAACGACAAAGTATTATAAACATAATAAATTATGACTAAATCAACTTCACACTTAGGAAGAAAACTTAAAGAGAAATATTATTTTTAAAACAATATTAATTTAGAAATGAAAACTTTGAGACTTATCTTTAGTATAAACCGCTGTATCTCCTGAACTCGCACCAGACACACACACGTTGCGATGCACGTTGCAGCGACTGCATACGTACAGACGAGCCACCAATACTTCGTTATTAGAGCCGCCTTCGCAAACACTACACAGATACTATCTGCAAATATAAATTTCATTTACGCGAAATGAACTATCTCTCGCAAATACGGAGTTACATATTGTAACACGTGTCTGTCCGTCACATGACATACTACAATACCCTATTTATTATTTAATAAATATAAATCTCAGCTTATTTCACCCCGTGATAATATTTTTAAGTATAACTAGGGGCGCCAACAAACCCTCAATTTCGACTCACTGCGCTCGCGAAATCTCCGGTGCCGTTTGCATATTGAGCGAAGCGAGCCCTGTGTATTAATTCATCGTTTCGCACTTCAATGGGATGTCAGTTTTTTGACATGATATTAAAAAAAAAAAAATTTTTTTTGAGGACATTTTTCAATTTTTTTTTTAAAACCATCACTTTATTTGTGTCTTTTTGATTGCAAAGTTTCATAATTTTCGCTCAAGTAGTTTTCGAGCCAATTCGTGACAAAGAGTGTAAAAAGTCTCTAGTAAAACGCTCCGCTCACTTCGTTCGCTTCGCTCAATAATATGTGTAATACATAATATGTTACAAGTTTTTGTAAGGAAATTTGTAATTTTTCCACGTTTAGAATTACCAACGACATCCATTTAGACAACAGATTAGTTAAAGTCTTAAGAAGATGTCTCATCACAGAGGCCGCCACATCATCATATCATATTTCATATCCGCGATCTGAGCGTTAAGTGAATTTATAATCAAACTATAAATATATTTGTAATAAAATATAATGCTTAATAATTTCTTTATAATAATATCAGTAAAGTTATAATTCAACGCATTCCTTTAAGTTCATTGCAGTTTATTCCGCATTGTGGAGAGGCGGGACTGGAACGTGAGTCTCGACTATGGGAATGGAAGTCTGCCTTTGTTTTACCTGGAATCTCAAGAACGTAAGAATCTTTATTTGATATCAATATGAATTTAATTTATATATAATCTTTGAGAACGAACCTGAAACCAGTTGTAATTAAATGAAGATTGTATGGACCAAGACAAAACGTCTCGTCTCAAACAACGGAATATTAAATTAATTAAATAATAGTAATGAAGATTCCTACAATACACCTCGAATACCTGAACGGCCATCATTCAATATACGCTTTGTTAGAAATTCTAATTATTCTATTGAGTGTTGTCTTTTGTATTTCAAATCGCTTCATGGAGATGGTTATTATTAATATTATAAACGACATATATATATATGTATTTAGAATTGTATGATAGTCGCCTAATTGAGATATAAACAAAATAATTAAACTCATGTCGGTCTCTTCATTGAAGCTTGAACGATGTCTCCGAAAAACGTATATTTAGATATAATATCGACAGAAACAAACAAAAAAATATTAATTAATTTCTCTTAACACCTCATGACAAAAAAATTTAACCCAGAACAAACTATTCATAGTTCACCTAGTGATGTACCACCAGCCTCTTACATCATGTTAATTAATAATAAAATATATTAACATGTATCATAGTTATTATCTAATTCAACACCTACACTGTATCCATCACTATACATGTGTATAATCATTATATTAATATGTAAGCCGGATACAAGGTGACACACAGACAATGGCTAATATACATTTAATTTAATGCATTTTCACCTTCCGTCCGCACTTGCACACACACACACACACACACACACACACACAGACCTACAGGTCATACTATACATTTATACTTATTACAAAAACTAACTATTGCCAGAAGCTTTGCTCGTGCTTATATTTACCGACATTATATACAGTCTATCACTTAGTTAATCATATGTTAAATATTGTAATCAAAATCGGTCAAGCTGTTTTATATGGTAGCTTTGACAATGAAACAATGTTTTATATGAAACTTATTTTTAACTAGCTTTTGCCCGCGACTTCGTCCGCGTTTCCGTCGTTTTTCGAAAAAAAATTAGCAGATGTCCTCCCTCATAGTTTTGACGTAACAGGCAGATTCACTTTCGTATTTTAGAAGGGCAATAGTAATATAATATGCCAATCCACAAAACTGTTGAAAAATATAAGTAACCGCAGAATATTATAATATACCCACGCTATACCCACGACTCGGTCAGCGTGTAACTCCTTGTTTTTTATTAAGATAATATATTGCTAATATTTTTAGATCAAATTAAAATGTTTCAGCGCAAAGCTTCTGGGTAGACTATGTTAAGAGTCGACCCGTCCGGCACGTGAACGTAAAGATTCCTAGAATTGCTAACCCGGGAAAGAGCGACGTATAATTGACCATGCGAGAAACAGCTAACACCGAGATCTACTCCAGCAACACGAAAAGTCTGCCCTTGAGCTTTATTGATAGTCATGGCATAGCACACCGATACTGGGAATTGCGTTCTTTTAAATTGGAATGGAAAATTATTTGGTATTATGGGAATTCTGGGAATAAAGACAGTTTCTCCTGCACCGCAACCTGTTAAAATTTGAGCCTCGATTACATTTTGTTGCAACTGGGTTACTTTTAGCCGAGTTCCATTGCAAAGTTGAGGTGGTCTTAAATTTCGGAGCAGAATTATCGGTATGCCAATTTTTAAACAAATTATATGAGAAGGTAGTCCAGGCATACTTAAAGAATTTAAAAATTCTATCGGGTAATTAGTGGCTTCTTGTTCATCAACCATTCTATTTATTGAACTATAAACTTTGCTTTCTCCCTGTATATTAGACAGTATTTTATTATTAATTTCAGATGTCTGGTCATTGCGAGGAGTCAAAATGGACCTTTCGCAAAGCCAAGAATTGTCCCTATTTAATATAATTGTTATGTCACCGTAAACCGAAGATATAAGATGTTGTTGGGATTGCACTATACAACATAACTCAGGTGTCAGAATAAGTTTTCCTTGGTGTAGTTGTGGATAGGTACCTTCACCAATCTTCAATAATGTATCAGAAAATTCACGATTATCTGCGTTGTCTCCAGTTCTCACTCGCATATTTATAGTCAAATGCACCGATTGTATATCACGCCACAAATAAGAGCTTTTCAGGCAAGCCCTAATCTCATCAGCTCGGGTTCCCCGTGGTATTACCGGTAAGGTTTGTCGGAAATCACCACAAAATAAAACCGTAATACCGCCCATTGGTCGATCATTTTGTCTTATGTCCCTTAGAGTTCTGTCTACTGCTTCTACTCCTTTTCGATGGGCCATCGTACATTCATCCCATACGATTAAATTACACTCACGCAATACCTTAGCTTTGTCGCTATTTCTTGAAATACTACAGGTTGGACTTTCCGTGCGATCTAAATTAATTGGTATTTTAAACATAGTGTGAGCAGTCTTACCTCCTGGTAGCAATGTTGCAGCTATACCTGATGAAGCCACGGCAAGAGCGATTTTACGCTGATTTCGAACATAAGCTAATATTAATTTAGTCAAAAAAGTTTTCCCAGTTCCTCCAGGTGCATCTAAAAACCATATTGTTCCTAAATTATTCTGCACACTCTCGCACACGCGATCATAGACTAAGCGTTGTTCTGCAGTCATCATTGGGACACCGTTTTCTAATGTTACCAGCAGTTCCATTGGGTTGTAACCAATCTCTGCGGAATATTCCCTATTGGTAACCTCTCCGACTGAGGTTGGCGTTGGCAAACCATATTCACAAAGTGATTTACCGCCTACTGCTGTTAAGTCTTCCTGAAGAGCTAATAAGCACTGATTTATAGCCAGATCTCGAAAATTATCATTAGTTGCGCCTTCATTATTGTGAGATAAATTCCGAAGAAAGTCTTCTGCAAATTTTTCTTTATATTTTTCCCATAATTGGACAGGATCAGATAAATTACAAAATGTGAGTAATGTTACAAATAAATGGCGTAACCGTCGTGGATTATCACTAACACAGGATTCTGCTAAAGCGTCATCCCAATGTTGATCATTTTCAAGCAAATGACGCGCTTGGCAAGCTGCATGATAAGTTGGATAAACAACATCGTCTACTTTTCTCAAATCTATAAATGATGTTGGTCCTCGCACTGTATGTAATAATAATCTCAAATAAAAACACTCTGCGTTGTTAGGATGAACAGTATACACTCTACCAAGAACATGTTCTTTGAAAATACCTGTCTCGCCATCTACAGGCCTGCCTCGGCGTCTACGGTTAAAGACACCTCGTTGTTTATCGTAGGTATAATACGATGGAACTTCTTCATACAAAAGAGACTTTGCGAAATTATCAGTTTGGCAAAGTCGAAAGAATGCCAATAAAGTTGTTTGTCTAGGGTTCTCTAATCGTTCTGTAACATTTTCGGCGTTAAAATATATACGTTGACCGCCTTCCAGATGAACATCCAGATGGGTCACAGGTGGATATCTTTCGTGAATATTAAAACTTAAGATCCGCCACACAGCTTCTGAAGAGCTGATATATCTGCCTGACTGAAATCTAGTAACTTCATCATGTTCATTTCTTAACGCAAACGTAGCTTGGTCACTGCCCTTGTTAATGTACTTACAAATATATTTAATTGACTCTACACTATTACACATTTCTACATTTATGTGAGCTTGAAATGCTCTGGACAATACAGGCGAATACGGAACGACCCACCTATTATCTAAAGTAACCTGTTGTCCAGACATTCGCTTTTCAACAGTAAAACCACCATTGTCTCTTGAACGGCGACGATATAATGGGTATCCATCATGTCCTGTTACAGTTTCATCCACTAATGCTTTTGGATACCTTTTAGTGCAACGACCGTCTTGCATGCAAGGAGCATTTGCGTTAAATGCACCACATGGACCATGTATCATATGAGTTTTAACAATGTCGTATAACAGGGGATCTGCAGTCGGATCTGAAATTTCAGCACTGATTAATCTGTCTACATCATTAGGTCGAACCTTATCTTTTAACCAAAGCAAGATATGTGCGTGAGGTAAGCCGCGTTTTTGCCACTCAACACTATACATATAACACAATACTTCTCCAAAAATGTTATCTTTGGTAAGAAGATCTATCATTGATTTTAATTTTAAATGAAACACTCTTGCAATAATATCATGGCGGTCATGCGGTGCCTGACCCTCAAGAAGCTCCCGAGTGATTTCATCCCACTTGGGATTGGTAGTTACAGTAACAAATAAGTCGGGACGTCCATATTTTCTTACGTAACAAAAAGCGTCTTGAGTACGTTCATGCATGTAGCGTGGACCACCAGTAAAAGAAGAGGGTAAAATAACTAAACGACCCATATTCACAGTATCGTTATCTTGCTGCATGGCATCGCGAAGGTGCACGTATTCTTCAGCGCGCAGCTGCCTTTGATTAGATCGTATATAAACTAATCTTTCGGTTTCAATTTTTGCGTACATGTCAACAATAAACTGATTAAATAAACCACGAAAACGTTGAAAGTATACCAATCTATTCCGTCTCACTTGCAGGTGGTAACAATAAAATTGAAGGCATGACACCTTTTTATTATAATTAGGTGCGCCTGTGCGCGGATCGGTTTGGTATACAGCGAAATTATAACCATCTTCCCCTCGACAGTATATCATAGGATATTGCAAACTGTCGTAAGCCCTGTGGGTTTCGAAAATACGTTGCAAACGATTGTCTCTGGAACGTATAACGATATCACGCCTATCACATTCCTGGTCGACCAGTACTACAGCAACTTCATTCGTGGATGGAACGTTATGACGCCCAGGGTGTTCCTGAGTTGGACGCTTATCGGCATTTATAACAATTTTATAATTGTTATTACCATCTTGAGAAAGGGCTTCTAATGCCGATTTAAAACTGCATACGTACGAATTAACCTGATGTAACATGTTCTGAAGTTGTGAAATGAGTTCAGTATTTAAATTCGGAAAATATTGATTTCTTATATTCGACTGTTCGTTGTAATCGGATACAAAATATATTTGAAGAAATTTAGGTTGTTCTTCAGGCAAAAGGGACCCTATCAAATGGTAAACCTGACCTTGTACCTTAAAAGTAGGCATGAAAGGGCCTTCTGAGATTTGTTTAGCACCAAAGGATGTCATTTGGAATGCACTATTATAAGTGCGAATATTATCTAAAAACTGTTTGGATTGCAAATGTTCCCCTAAAAGTAGTGATTTTAAAGGTTCCGGTGGGTCTTCGAACGAAGGCAAATTTATTTTACCTCCAGAACAACAGAAACCAGCAGACTCCTTCCTCCACTTCGAAGCATTACAAAAGGAACATACTACGTTCATATCGCCTATTTCAGAAGATGATCTGTAATCAATTGTGAGGTTATAAGCAAACCCACTTTTATATTTATCGGACCACGCCACCGAATTTGTAGATTGATCTACCACGTGTATATCTAAGTCATTAAGACCATGTCGAAATCTATCTGCAGTAAGACGGGCCTCTCGCTGTTCTTCTGTTTCAAGCGACCGAATATTTTCAATTCTTAATCTTTCATTAGATAAAGTAATCAATTGTTCTTGTCTCAAAGAATTGTAATAATCGCGTCCCGACTCTAGTCGTTGTTCATGCTCATGTTCATCTTCAAGAGATCGAATCATGTTATGGTGCGCCCTATCATTTGTCAAACGGTCTTGATATTGAGTAAAAGTTTCAGATTCTCGAGACAAAATATGACGTTCGCGATCAGCTGTAAGCCGTAATTCCCTCTCAGTGAAGGTTTCGGACTCGCGAGATAAAATATGACGTTCGTGGTCAGCTGTAAGCCGTAATTCCCTCTCAGTGAAGGTTTCGGACTCGCGAGATAAAATATGACGTTCGCGGTCAGCTGTAAGCCGTAATTCCCTCTCAGTGAAGGTTTCAGACTCGCGAGATAATGTATGCCGTTCGCGGTCAGCTGTGAGTCGCAATTCTCGTTGTAAAGCAGTTTCAGCTTCTCGGGATAACGCATGTTGTTCCCGGTCAATGGAACGCCTTAGCTCTCGTTGAGAAGAGCTTTGAGAAGCCCGTGTTGTAGCTCGTCTCGCTCTTTCAGCTGCTAATCGCATCTCTCTTTCTGGAGAGCTTTCATTAGCTCGAGATGTTGAGGCACTAACTCTCATAGAGTTTAACCGATGTGCTCTTTCCTCTTCCGATTCTTGAGAACGCGTCATTCTCATTCTCCTAGCTTGACTCGAAGTTCGAGATAAAGATGGTCGTTTTTTAGGTGGCATCGTTTATTTTATTTTTAATCGACGGTAACTTAAATTCTATTTAGTTACCCAACAAAAAACTTACGTCAGAGGTCCTAACTATAGCTAAGTATATAATAAATAGAATATAAATCTAAGTGCCTATTAAAACTAAAATAATATTCTAATCGAATTATAAATATGTACGTAGGTACCTACAAATTACAAAAGAATAAAAAATGAAAATAAAGCTATACTTAATGCGTGTGCAATACTATCTACACTTACCTACTTCACTTAAAAATGAATAATAAGAAATACCTACAACTACTGTAATTAATCAAAGTACCTATGCTAATACAAAAAAAACCTTAGATGTTCTAAGTACAGCTGCTATATAATAAAAAAATATAAATCTAAGTGCCTATTTAAACTTAAATACCTAATATTCTAATAGAATTAAACTAAGAAATATGTACCTACCTACCTACAACTTAGGTACAAAAAAAAAAGAAATGAAAATAAAGCTAAAACACGTGTGCAGTATAGGTAGATAGTAGGCAATATCTACCTATACCTACTTCACTTAAAAATAAATAAAAAATACCTATGAATACTATAATTAATAAAAGTACCTACCTACGCTTTTATCTACTCAATACAAAAAAAACTAAACATAAAATGCCCAAAACTAACCTATCAGTAACTAAAAATCTAACAATAATCTAATCTATCTATATCTACTTAAAAAGAAATAAAATAGGAACTATTAATAGTTAAGAATTTAAACAAAACTAAAACTAATTTAGAAAATAACAACAAAAGAAATTAAAATAAACTATTTAAAGACAAAAAGTCGCGCTGATAAGCACGGTTTATAAAATAACAATTATTGTCTGTCAATAAAGTTCAACACTCTGAACGCATCAACAGCCAAATATTGAATGACGCTTGCGCTCGCCTCCCGCCCCTTTTATACTCTGCCGCCGCGAGCCCCGTCGAGCGCGGCAACCGTTACGCAAAAATAATCCTTATAGCTTGATTCACTATTCACGCGCGATGTCTTGTTGGCGTATTTCATGTAAGTAAGTATAAGTTTGGTGTTTCTATACCGATTTCAATGATTGTTTTTTTATTGAATTGGTGCTAATGTTTATTTTTTTTTTAATTAGGAATGATGGTGAGCATTATTGGTTTTATAAACGTAAAAGTAAACAAATATAATAAGAAATCTCCGAACTGCTAAGCTATCGAGAGTTATGCGTGTTATTGTGAGTTAACTATAAAAGGTAGATATATGCTGTCTTGGAATATTTTTCGTGTATTTTTATGTAGAATATTTCCGTTATACATAGTTTCTATGTAGCTCTAACCATTAAGGCTGCACACGCGACGGAAGCTTAAAAAATCAAGCAACTTCTCCCATTTTCTCAACATTTCCTTTCACTGCTCTGCTCCTATTCATTGTAGTGTGATGAAAAGTATACTATTACCTGCCCAGGAGTATAAAGAATAATTGTACTAAGTTTCGTTAAAATCCGTCGAGTAGTTTTTTTTTCTATAAATAACATACAAACAGACAGACAGACAGACAGACAGACAAAAATTTTTTTAACTGCATTTTTGGCATCAGTATCGAACACTAATCACCCCCTGCTACTTATTTTGTAAATATATTTCATGTACAGAATTGACCTCTCTACAGATTTATTATAAGTATAGATAAAGATTTATGATTTTGATTTGATTTGATTTCATATAAACGACAACGGACAAAATATTAAGAATAGTACAATTTCTCATTAAATAAGAACATTAAGGTTTTATTAGATCTGCCGACCTGTACTGTCTACAACTAAGTGAAATTAAACTAAACCTTGGCTTGATTGTGACTTCCAGTTCTTGATGTCATTTCACGGTACATCTCTAGAAGTAAATATTTTAAAACATTATTATAGGTCAGAAGGCAATAACAATATTCATATACAATTTTTTATTATAAATATTATAGACGCTTAATTTTTTTTATTATAAACAAGTTTCGCCCAAATATTAATTGATAAATTATTCTTTAACAGCCTCTAGGCTTTTTATGTTTTTTTTATGTTTCATTTAAGAGTTGGCGATGAATCCCTTGCGTTGCTTGAATGTTATATTTGGAAAACAATTTGAGCTTCTAAGTAGATAAGAATATCCCAACAAGAGTTTTAAAACTATGTTGAACCTGACTTGTATCATAATAACAATAATATTATAATTGTATGGATTGTGTAATGTATGTAAATGGTATGCGACAGAGAGATGTCTTATCTACTTTAAGATGAAGGGAACACGAGTTCAAATTAATTACAATATGTTAAGTTTATAGATCTAGTCATAACATTGTAATGAATACATACTAGCTGTGCACACGACTGCGTTCGGGCGGAATATGTTATTCAAAATAAAAGTACGCCTAAGGACATCATTACGTCAGCTATCCACCAATGAAAGTCCTGCTAAAATCGGTGCAACCGTTTCAGACATTAGACGTAACAAACCGACAGATAGATAGAGAAACATTTACAAAGTAGTTTTTTTATGTACGTAACGTATATACTTTTACGTGCGTTTAGTGAAAAGCTGTTAATTTCGATTTACAAACAGACATTCCAATTACGTTTATATGTATATATGTATAATCATTCAGTCAGTCGCTGTAATAAATGTTCATAAAATAAACGGATCCCAAAAATGTATATTTTAAAAAACATGGCTTTATTTCGCGGCTTTTAAGTTTAATTGAAATATCCCTCGGCTATGAATATCGGATAAATTTATTGAAATACGTTAAAACGACCAAATAATTTATATTAACTTTGTGTTGCTATTAATTAAATCATGTTTTACTTCACACACTATTGCATTGGGATTCCTTTGATGAGCAAGGCTTCAAGTAACTGAGGTAAGGCCTATCTTTCACACAGATTCGAATGCTCAAGAATCGAAACTCATCCTATTTTGTTCTCAGAGTATCCCAATCTCTTATATTCCTTCTACTTTTCAGTAGGGGGCAGCGTTTTTCCTACTTTTAATATTATAAAATGGTTATGAACGAAATTAAATAATTATTTATATAATGATTATAATATTTGCTTTTGCAAAATAGAACGTTTGCAAAAAAAAACATTAAAAAAATAAAATAAATATGTACTCACATTATCTATACATATAAATACAATTGAAATATCTGTTTGTAATTACAAAACAACATTCATTCATATGAAAATAATATTTGGTACTTACATATAAAAAAAAAGATTTGTATAACGATTCTGTTTGTCTATCTGTTTATTCCTACTAATCTCTGAAATGGCTGGACCAATTTTAATAGGACTTTCACTGGAAGATAAGAAGTAATTTAGGCGCTTTCTTAAACAAAACATATTCCATTCGATCTAAGTCATGATCACTAGTAATATAATATATACACTTATATATACAGTAATATGTAAATTGTACATTTGACAAATAATATATAATATATATATGTATATATGTATATATATATATATATATATATATATATATATCGTACAACTATAATTATAATTTGTCATAATAATTCAAACTTTCCGTGACCCTCAGCACTTAATACATAAAGGTCATATTAAAATGTCATAAGTGTATTAAAAGTTACAGAGCTTCCCATTTCGGAGGTGCTTCATTCTTTATTACATAAGTTTTGTGGAAAACTGTCCTACGAGGGATTTGTTTGGTCCATGGAAATAAGATATATAAAATAGAACTTAAATTTATAAATATGTATATAAAAATCGTTATTTATTTATTGTCGTAAATAAATAAATGTGAAGAATAATATGAAAATTTAATTTAAGCATTTTTCTTCAAATAAAGAGAAGTATCAAAAGTTATTTAGGTTTTTTGTGGAAGAAAATTCAATCTGCGGAATTAAGCGCCTGGAAAATTCATCTCACGCAAGTTTTTCCGAACGCCTGTCAGAACCTTATCGCCCGCTAGTTTCATGATAAAAAATTGTTACCCGAAATACCGGGAGCTGTAGTGTTTAGCTTTTAAGATGCTTTTAAGAGTATACAAGACATCTTTATATTGAGTTTTAAATGTTTATAAGAATTCAAACTTCTTTACAAACACAACGTATTGATCAAAAGTTTTTAATATAGACTACTTTTAACATATTATATATATATATATATATATATATATATATATATATATATATATACACAATTGTTCTCGGCGTCTGTTTATTATACCTTTTGGTCGACTTATACCTATTACTCGTCGACTTCTACTTATATCTATTCTAATAGATATTTTAGATTAGAAGGAATCAAAGGAGCAGAAGATCTATGTAATAGTAAGTGGTACTGTCGCTGTTAAACTCAATATTAAATTGAGAGTAAACATTTTCTGTGATCACGGACCGAATGAAACGGATAAAATAGTAAATCCGATGATCTCCTGTCTTAGGATAGAGTACTATCCTCAGACAGTATTCTCTATATATTCCAGCAGCAAAATAGCTACAACTAAATTCTACCACCATAGAACAGTTACGATCCTAAAGTTAAGATCAACTTACAAAAGAAAATTACATGTATTTGTTACTTAGCAAAACAAAACAATATAATAAAGCATCAGGTTACGATGTAATCTCCGATTAATCTCCAGTTAAGTATTACCTAAAATTAAACACAGATTAGTCTGGCACATGCCCAACTAATTACTTACTGTCTTAATGTTACGTAATAAGAGAACTGAGTTTAAGCTTTACACAGATTAGAGTCGTGATAAACTTATAGGTTTTAGAATAAAAGTGCTACTGAATATTATTTTTATATTACATTTGTTAGTTTCATTTTCAGATACTCGTGTTAGTATCCGTATTTTATAGTAGAAAATTAACTATATAATTCTAATTATGACTGAATTTTATGCTGTTATGCTGGATTTCTGTATACACAATTAAGGTAGAATTCTGTACACAAGATGTATTTATAATGAGAAATTAATAACTATAATGTATTAACGATTTCTGGGGACTTCGATCAAAACGGATTTCCATTTAAAAGAGATTTGACATTGGCGAAATAACGTAAAATTTTCCATTATATAACATTAGTATTTCATAAAATATTCGGAGCATTTTAAATAATTTATGAAGTGTCATAAGTAAAGGAAAAAAGGAAAACTTGGAACAAAGGAAATGTAAAATCAGCGAAAAAGATAATTACTCATGAATTTGTTTACATAGAATATATTTATTACTTTATGTAAATGTGTCTCGGCTGTTACCAGCAAAATTATTTTGAATATCCCGCTATATAGAAAAGTAATAATAATATTACTTTTCTTTTAATTTATAAAATTTAATTTATAAAAATTTGTAATTTGTAACAACAATCGAAGAATACAGATTATTAATTAATTCATGACATGCAAATCTTTTTTCTGGATGTCCCATTAACTTTTTGAACTTCATATATATATATATAATTCCTAAGTGACCAGTAAATATTGAATTAAGTTTCTTTAGTTTAATAAATTTTATTTTCCGTGTTGTCAGTTAATCGTTTACAATTACCACAACAGTCACGCTCCGAAAGATTTAGTTCACACTTGGTTAACAAAACAAAATGGCGGAGACGTTCGTCTAACAATGCTTTTTATCAGTACTTCCTCGGCTGGTTAATTTACAACAAAGTGTTTAATCTTTTAGAAGTGACAAAAGATATATTGTTTTTATATTAAACGTTTTTATTTCCTGTTTCATTTCATTTAATAAATAAAAACCGACAAACATGGCGGGTGTAACAACACCGCCACACCTCTTATCGGGTCGCGTCTAGACTTTGTAATTACATTTTTTTGTATTTTACAAACTTTATCAGAAATGCTGAAAGTAGATTATCGACGCCATTTTGTTTTACATATTTTTTTTAAATACTATCTATGTTAATAATGCATTATTTACTATAAATGATATAATGCAACTTTTAATTTACTTCAGTATATCAATATCTTAAAATTGACTAGCGCTTATTATATTTTAAAGTGTCTGTCCAAAATTAAATATCACCTTTAATTAACACGAAGAAGACAAGTTTCCAAGGTCCTTAGTCGGACTTGTCGAATCTGTCGAGATGTCTGTAAAACTAAACTTGTCGAAGTCCCGGTAAACAGACTAACTTGTCCCTTGTCTAAGTTGGAAACAATTAGTTAAGCGTAGGTAACTTTGTTATTCCCTTAATCACCGATAACTTTCCCTTTGACATTGCAAGGATTAATTAATTAATAACAACTCAACAGAGGTTTTGTTAACCTTACTGAGAATATAACTGTTGACGACGCAAAAGAACTGCTTCGAACTGTCCTACCAGCAGAGACAGAATACCAAGGTTTTAGAAAATCTTCAGTATATCTAACAAGAAGTCTGAACTAACCAACTCACAAATATTGAAACACATTTACTTAAGATCTCTTTATGACTGTTCCCCTCTTTTAGAAAGGTATAATAAAATATAAAAAGAAAGCTACAGGATGTTGCGAAATGACTCCCACATCTAAACTATGATAACCCCATTACATCTTTAATGTTAACGACTAGTTTTATTTGGATGCAATCGTAAATCCTAAATAGGTGTGTGACCGATCTGTCTGAGGGGAGTCGTAAAAGCACAAAGTTACCTTTATATCTAACGAGACGGATCCGTTGCGACATTTTTTGTTTATATCCACACCAATTAATCGTTATATAAATGGACTAATTTGATAATACTTAGTTTGTTTATTCAATGTCAACTTAACAACTTTTTAATTTTTTTTTTCTATTTATTATATCCGTATTATTGGTTATTATAGTTTTTTTATATATTTTTGTAATCGTCTATTATAAAGTGGTATTATGAAGATGTAGTATCGTATTTCCTTATGATATAATGTTTACACTATTTTTTGAATCATAAAATGTGGCGTGTTCACAAACCATTCGGCACAAATCGGTGGAACCAGATTGAAATATGTGTTTTGTGTTAAACTTAAAAATATTACCTAATATATATACCACGTAGAGTAATAATACTTTTTTTTTGTTTCTCGCAATGTACAAAATATATTTTTAATAAAAACAATCACTTTTCATTAAATATAAAAATAAAAAAGCATAAATATGGACAATACTCAAACCTGCTACCTTTGGGATTTCATACGAGTGTTTTAGAAGTATATTTTTATTTATGTAATTTATACTTATTTCACACTGACAACTGCAAAGATATGAGAATTTAAATAAAATCATTATTAAATTAAATTAAAATCATTATCATGTTATTTTTAATTAATCCACTTTTACTTTTCTATATCAGTACTGTTAACTAAAATTATAAT